>QLOH01000317.1:600000-1171496 GCA_026901365.1 Sesbania bispinosa
AAATGCGGTTCTTTTTCGGAACCGCGATAATAAAGATTAAAAGTCATTTTTATCACATTTATTACTAATAACCGTGATAATTTACCCGTTATAAAAACCCATTTTTGGCATAGTGAACCCCGACTAGTCCCGCAACTTACCTTAGTGATGGAATTCGGGCAAGCGAACCAAAAATCCAACAATATAATAGTAAGTAAGATATCGTATCCACAGGGAACGGTCAATTCGCGTATATTTGTGATCTATTTATCAAGTGAGAATAATGGATTTATGAGAATAATTGGTGCGGAAAATATAAATTGCAAAATAATAAATAAAAGCAATGAAAAGGAAGAGTTGAAAGCACTTTACTTGGATTAGGATTGAACTTCGTATCATCTCGCCCCCTTGTATATGTAATGACTATCTATTGTTTATCACTATATCCTTGTAATGACTTAGCCAAACTGAATTGATACAACCCCGAGTTACCAGCAGCCTACCACTCAAAGATAATTCATGCAGGCTCTCCCAAGCGACAAATTACCCTCGGCTCATTAAGCTCTTAATTAATTGATTATTGTTCCATTTGTTTGAATTGTCCATAAATTGTACTTCCCTATAAATTGTCCATAAATTGTCCTAAAAATACTAAAAATTTTAAATTTCAACAGAAAAAACAGAATATAACTGAATATGCACTGCATAATATAAATGATGTATCAGTGGGGCATAACTATACAGTACATATCAAAAGAAAAATAAGAAGAAAAATAAGAAAAGAAAAATAAGAGAAAAAGAAAAGAAGGAAAAGCACCAAATAGGATAAAAAACAATCATCCTGGTCATCCATATGAGCATCTCCATCCTCAGCTCCGGCTCCAGCCGCTCCATCCCCCTGGAAAAATAAGCTTGTCCCCAGGCCACTGTAGATACGCCTGAAACTGCTCAGGGGTCATGCCTGGGTAGGGGTCCACGCGAGCCTGATAATGCATATCCTGAAAGTGAACTGCTGCTCGGTGAAGAGTGGATAGTTGTGCCACCATGTGAGTGTTATGGGTCGATAGCTGCTGGGCCCAGACAGAAGCCTGCATGTCTGCTGCTGCTGGTGGTGGTGGTGGTGGTGCCTGCTGCTGCTCATCCTCAACCTGTAACTCCTCAGCTGGGATACAGTTGGCTTCAATGTATGCTCTAGTGGGATGGAAGATGTCAAGCCTAGGGTTTACATCCACAACCCTAGACCTGCAGAGTGCGGTAATGAGAGAAGGGAAGCCAAGACTGATCCTGGAGTTGGCGCTCCTGCGTCCTACAGAAGATGCAAAATCTGATATCTTTTGGGTGATATCTCGTGAGATATCGATGTCAGCGTCGGTGAGGATGGTGTAGATGACGTGGGCCATGGGCATAACTACATCAGAAACATGCCCTGTAGGGTGGATGTTGGCCAGTACCAGCACTGTCCACATATGAGCGATGCTCCTCATATGCCTCCTATAAATCCTAGCAGCTTCATTGTATGCATTCCTCTCAAAGGAACACCCTGGCAGACAAAGTAGCTCTGCAGTCTGTAAATCAAGGGGATCATTACCATGAAGCCCCACAGCTTGTATCCTCTCGTGGTATTGGCACTCCACGAGGTCCCTGTCCTCCCGAATAGGGTAGCCTAAAAATGCATTGATTGCGTCGCAATCAAACCTGGTGACTCCCTCCTGAAATTAACGTCGTGGTCTCCAATGGCGTTAGCATAGAACTCCCGGACTATATCTGGGTCAAAGTAGTTGTCAGGGCGACTTAGGTGACCCCATCGCCTCCTCTGAATTTCAGCAGTAAACTCCTCATACTCATCCTCTTGAAGGATGACTGGGCGCTCTTTGATTAAGTTGCACCCTTGGATAGAAGTGTAGGCTTCAAAGGACTTGAGGTCCTTGAAGCGGTGAGGGTCAAACTCATGTTCCTGTTGAGGTGCTTTCCTCTTGGCACCCCATGTGCCTCTCCTAGATGTACCGGCAGCATTAACGGTCTTGGTGCGTGCCATCTGTGAAAAACCATAACAAAACAAATTTATTTATGCAAATTAATTAATTTAAATTATTCATAATTAATGAAATAAATGGCCAATGAATTTCAATAATCAGAATAATCAACTAACCAAACAGTATTGCATAAAAATTTTGATTTTAAAAAGTTACCAATAATTGCCAATTAATTAAGAACATGCTAAAGTGATCAATTAAAGCAAGTCCTAAACAATTCTAGGCAAGCAAAGTTGATGATAAAAATCATGCTCAAAATCATGTCATCAGTAACATGCAATAAGGCACAATTATTTATGTATGGGCATGCATAAAGATCATGTCAATTAATTAAGCATACATGCACCAACAAAATAATTTGCAGAAACTATTGAGCACTTAAAAACTACCATCTAAGCAACAAAAAATACTCACAATCATTTCCTAGCAGCATGCAATATAAACTAAAGCATTATGGACAATCATTTTTATCCTAAAGGTCCCTAGAATCCTAAGTTTCCTATCCTAAGGGTTTTGCTCAAACAAAATAGAAAATAAAAATTTCAATCGGTTAAAAGTAAAGAAAACTATAAAAAACATACCTGGTGTAAGCTCAGAAAAGTGAAAAGGAAGGCTATAAGAGTTAAAAATGGAAAGCAAGGGGTTAGGAACTCAGAGAAAACGAAAGCGAAAGAACGAGGGGAAGTTCAAATTAACTTACCTCGTTCAACGACCTTAATTATAAAATCATGCGCGCTGCGCTTCACCTTGCACTACAGCGCAGGTGAAGCGCGTGCTTCCTGGAATGTGAAGCGCGCCACCTGCGCTTCACCCTGAGCTACAGCGCAAGGTAAAGCGCAAAAGTCAGAAACCAACTTTCATTATTTTAATTCTGCGCTTTACCTGCGCTACAGCGCAGGTGAAGCGCAGGTACAGAGTTTTATTTTTCTGCTTCTGCTACTTCCTACTCCTAACTGATTTCATGCATTCCTATTAATTTAAATTCTTCACTTAACAATTTCCTAATTATACAGGTAATAGTTAAAACTAAAAATTAATATAATTAAAGAAAAATTAAGACTTACAATGGCTGGGTTGCCTCCCAGGAAGCGCTTGTTTAACGTCTTTTAGCTCGACGTCTGGTTACTCAAATCTTTTATGGTGGCCTCAGGTGGAGGATGATGTTTGGCTCCATTCCAGTTCTTCCTTTAAGCTCCCATCCTCCATGCCAGTTCTTGATTCTTCCATCACTGTCACTGTCTTCCTTAGTATCAGATGTTGATCATTTCCTTTTATTAAATTTGAACTCCCATATGGATTCTGGCTGTTTTGCTCTCATTCTAGGTTTCCTCAGAAATTCGGAACTTGGCAGCTTTGTTTGAGATTTGAAAATATCATTTGTTTGTTGTAATTTGGGGATGCCTCTATCAATATGAAACACAATACTTTCATCTTTTGAGCTTAGTTCATATTTTCCCCGATCAACATCAACTATCATCTTTGCAGCTTTCATGAAAGGTCTTCCTAATATTAGGGGGACATCGGTATCCTCCTCTTCTGTTTCTGCAATGTAGAAGTCTACGACATATGCAAACTTGTCCACTTTGATTTGTATATCTTCTATTATCTCATAAGGGCATTGAGCGGATTTATTTGCAAGAAGCAACTTTACCTTTGCAGACTTGACCTTCACATTACCCAACTTGTTAAAATATGACAGCGGCATCAAATTGATGCTCGCTCCAAGATCTAATAAAGCTTGAGTGGGGGTAGATTACTAATAGAGATAGGAATAGTAAACTTACCTGGGTCAAGTGCCTTACTTGGAATATAGACCTCTTCTTCATGATATTCCTATTTCTCTTGTGCTGCTTCTTCTTCATCTTAATGAACAATTTCTTTAGATAATTCTTCCTGGGGCAGTTGTTCTTCAAAGATGATTTCCTCCTTCTCATCAAGTTCCTCTTCTGACTTGTTGCCATTAGTGACAACCAAGTTGCATTGTTCCTTTGTGTTGGTTTGGGTTACAGCTGAGAATTGATGTCGCTTGTGCTCTGCCATTTCATTTGCTAACTGACCCACTTGATTCTCCAAAGTCTTGATTGATGCCTCTGTATTCTTCTTGAATCCATTGAATCCTTGTACGAGATCATCAATCTTTCCTTCCAAACTATTTAATTTGTCATAGGTTGAAGGTTGCTGATGATAAGGTGTTTGTCTAGATCTTCCATTCTGACCCCAACCAGAGTTGGTTTGGTTGTTCCTCCATCCTTGTGAGTACTGGTTATTGTTATTGGAGAAATTACCTTGCCTCCCCTAGTTTCCCATGAAATTGACTTGCTCTGATTGTATCCCTTGATTAGCACATTGACCATTTGGATGGTCACCTCCACAAAAGTCACAAATCAATGGTGGGGTTTGGATAGGTGGTGAGTAGACAGCTTTTAGTTGTTGAGGGAGTGTCTTCAACGTTTCAGTGAGTGCTTCTATTTGTCTTTTAATGAGCTTGTTTTCGGCCAAGAGAGCATCACTTTGATTGAGTTCCAGCACCCATTTCTTTGGTAATTGAGCGGGTTGTCTTCCACATTGAGCTTGTTGATCGTTTTGTGCAAAGTTATCAATGATAGCTATTGCTCGATCAGCATCTACAGATAAGATAGTTCCTCCCGCTGCAACATCTATGAAGGACCTTGAATCTGATCGGAGTCCCTTGCAGAATATGTTGAGTTGGGCTATATCGTCATAGCCATGATTGGGACATTTGCGCAGCAAAGACTTGTATCTCTCCCATGCTTCACACGGTGGCTCATCCATCCCTTGTCTGAATGTAGAAATATCTGTTTTGGCTTGAATATGCTTCCCTGGTGGGAAGAATCTTGTCAAACATTTATCCTCAACCACACCTCAACTAGTTAGACTTTGATTTGGATGTGATTGCAGTCATTCCTTAGCTTTACCTATCAAAGAGAAAGGAAACAAGCGCAAGTAAACAGATTCTAGATTACCTTCCTCGAAACCCATAGTGCCAATTAATACATAGAAGTTAGAGAGATGAGTATTTGGATCCTCGTGATCAATTCCAGCAAACTGATGTGCACTAATGAGGTTGAGGTGAGCAGTTTTCAACTCTAAAGCTCTTGCAGTTATAGGTAACACAATGCTTGAAAAGTGACGTGGTCCTTGATGAGTGACATAATCTCCTAAAGTCCTTTTTGGAGTTTCCTCAGCCATGTTTTTTGGCTCCTCTACAATTATCATTCTTCTCCTTCTCCCGTTTCTGCCTCTGTTCCTCCTAGACGTCCTCTCTATTTCCGGGTCAAATTGTAATTGATTGGGGGACACCTGGCCTCTCAAAAACATAAACAAGAAACCTTGAAAAAGGTAAGTGTGGAAGAAAAATTGAATAATAATAGAAAAACGATAAATTTCCTAAATAATAAAAAGTCCTAAAATAATAAGAAGAATAAATAAAAGAAATCCTAAGATAAATACCCTTGATAACTAGACCTCCAAGGTCTACATGAATTGGAAACTATTCCCCGGCAATGGCGCCAAAAATACTTGATGGAATTCGGGCAAGCGAACCAAAAATCCAGCAGTATAATAGTAAGTAAGATATCGTATCCACAGGGAACGGTCAATTCGCGTATATTTGTGATCTATTTATCAAGTGAGAATAATGGATTTATGAGAATAATTGGTGCGGAAAATATAATTCATGCGGGCTCTCCCAAGCGACAAATTACCCTCGGCTCATTAAGCGAGCAACACGAGTTGAAGCGAGCAACACGGGTTGCACAGCTTCAATCTTTCTCTTTTTAACTTGATTTCTTCCCGAGACTGGTTTTGGTTGATTGTCTTTCCTTGTTTCCCTTTTCCTTGATGAAATCTTGCATTTATTGAGCATCTTGAATTTAAATGGGAAGGTTGTCTGCAGAATCCTTGTTTAATTGGCAGCTGATATCTTCATTAATTGGTCTCAAATAAACTTCAAATCTTCATTAATTGTCCTCAATTAAACTACAAATCTTGCAGATATCTCTCATATTTAATGTTATCTTCTCTTCATATCAAATATTTGCCATAATCTGCAAAAATCAGCCAAATTTATATTAAAATAGCATCAAATTCAAATTCAAGACTAATAAATACAATTTATCTAATTATTAACAAAAAGGGATTAATTTGGGGCATAAAATACCATTTTACCCTTGATAAGTGCACTAAAAAGTACTCTAATTTATCATATATTTTTCACTTATCACTTAGTGAATTCTTCTTTCACATGTCCATACTACAACTACCCCTTTAAGGTACAAGGCTTCCACCTTGTTTAGCTCTAAGTCTCAACTGGAATTGAGGTGATCTATGATTATCCAAACTCTGGTCTTCATAGGAAACTGAGGACTTCTAAAGGCTTCGATACTTTACCTTGGCCTGCGAGTCTAATGGTTCCGTAGCCACTAACCTGACCTATCGGGTCGTGACTAACTACCTACCCTTAAATCTAACTCTTAGACTAGGTACATCTTGGATGTGACATAGTGTACCGGGGTCTTCCCCCGTGGTTTCCTATACCCTATTCTGAAAGGCTACCCCCCTTAAGGGTTCAGGCCCCTCCTCAATAGGCGTCAAGTCTCCCAACCTTCATTCATCCACTGGAGGTCCTAAACCTACACATTAAGCTCAAAACTCAATCGTGTTCTCCTAGTTTAAGCTCTAAATCCACTTCTATGGGTAGATTAACTAGAAATCTCTATTTCTACTCGGTGTTTTAACATATTATCGCTACCTCCCGTCATCTAAATTTGAATCCTCAGCCCTCTCGACTACAATTCCTATTCTCCAAGGGAGTTGGAACTAAGGCTTCCCTCCATAGGTATTGGTAGCTTCCTATTGGGGCACCTAGATGGTGCTCCAGCTCAGTTTCTCGTTCCTAGGAAATTTGGTTTCCCTCACTATCCCCATAAGGGTTCCCTACTTGGGTGCCTCTCTTCCTCAAACTTCCTAGGGTCACTAGGGGTCCCTACCTCACTTGTTCTTGAAAGCATCTCCAAATCCTCACGAGTCGCCACTAATACAGTTAGTTCTATGGTCTGGATAAGGTATCCTCACTTGGGAATTTCTAGGTTGTTTAGGGCATAAATAATTGCTCACTCACCTTCCGATGGTCAAAACTTACTCGAATAATATTCACACTCTAGGGTGTTCTCACACTACTCCTTAAGGGTTGATCAGTGTTCTCTAGGCATTGTATAGAAAGAGTAAGTGTGTGGTCGGTAACCGTGACAACATACCCATTCATGGATAAGGCAAAAGTATTGGCTAGCCTTAAGGTGGTTCGGGGAAAATCATCTGTCCTAATCTACACTTGATGGAATTCCGATCTCCTGCCCTTCCTAGATGATACTGAGGTGCCTACGCTAATCATACTAGTTTTCTATCCTTAGGTGAGATCTTTGGTTGACTTAATTCGCATTCCAATACTCCCCTCCAATGCTTTCTTTTTATTCCATTCCTTCCCTTATGCCTAGTCAAAATTTTGGTTTGCTCTAGAGAAGGTCTCTATTTTGCCCTACGATAATTGTCCTATTCTTACTTCTATCAAATTATAAAAAGGTACCTGATTAATCGAATCTAGCAATCCAACCCCACATACAAGGCACAACACATCATTCAGTCATTTAGGTAAGTTAGGATCAATCAAACAATTATACTATCAAGATTCGAGATCAAGCAACACGTTCTCACTCGTTAAGGAGTCTACTTAGTTTAGTTCCCCTACGTGTATCTCATGTCCGTTAGGACCTAAGGGTGACGTTCGAAAAGTTCATAGGGAAAGGGTCTTGCTTTTCTGTAGATAGGCCTATGTTGTTCCCTCTCTTCCTAATAGGTGGTTGGTTCTAACCTTGTCAGGGAAGTCTCCTAAACTTCCTGACCAAGGCAACCTATTCATGTTACTAACCATGATCTTGTATACAATGCACACAATATAGGGGCGATCAGTCCCTATAATGGATACGGGGTACCGTAGGGTCATAGGAAGTCACTAGCAACTAACTTAACCACAGTCCAATTGGATTGAACTGCTCTGATACCATAATGTAACGTCCTAATTTCCTTTAATTCGAAAATAATGCTTGTTGGAAGCACTATTTCCAAATTTGTGAAATTATTTCGCGAATTATTGATATCCATACACGTTACAGTACAATGCTTAGGTAATCCAACAGTTACTTAAGCGAAAAATACACAAGTCAATACCAATACAATCTACCTAAACTGTTGCCAACAAAGGCTCAATTATACATAATCCATAAATAGGAATAATGGGATATGATGATACATATATTCTTTGTTAGAACCACAGGCAACACTAGAAGGGGGGTTGAATAGTGTATTAATCTTTTTAAACTGTTTTAGAAATCTTTGATTAAATCAATCACGTAGGGTGATCAACGTGCAAAATGAATCTTAAGATCAAAGTTACTTTTAAAAACTTGCAGAACATATGAAAGATAAAGATAGAAAAGCTTTCTCTTAAACTTAAGATTGTTTTGATTGAAAATCTTCTCTAAGTACCTTCTGAAGATTATTACTAAGCGTACCTTCAGAACTGTTTCTGAAATACTTCAGATGATCAGAGATCATCTGTTTTTAACTTCTGAACTGAGCTCCTTTTGAACTCACCTCAGACAGTTATTTCAAAGGTTCTTCAGCATACATTCTTTGTAATGCTTCAAACGATATAAGAGATGTTTTTATGTTATGTTTGTTTAAAAACTTGTTTTATTGAAATCGTGTGTTAAGGTTATTATGAAAAATATTTTTCAATCCCCAACGTAAATGTAAAGACTGTAAGTAAAAGAGATTAAGGGATGAGAAAACTTAGGCACAGAATTTATCCTGGTTCACCCACAAACCCATGAGCTACATCCAGTCCCAGAGGAAAACCACCACTAGATTTTCCACTAATCAAATAGCAACACCCACAGGTGTCAGACAGAGTCACATCGACCCCATCAAACAGGTCACACAGACCCCAGGTCACACCGACCTAACACACAGGGTCACCCAGACCCCAGGTCACACGGACCTAACACACAGGGTCACCCAGACCCCAATGTCACCCAGACCTTACCGAGTAGTCTTTTCTATCAAGCCTCTCCAAGCTCTACCGAGTATTCTTTCTTCCACCAAGCCTCTCCAGGCTCTCAGACACTTATCCAAGTGTAGAGTATTTTACTACTCAACCTAAGCTAGAAGTTCGCTAGAACCTCTCAACTCAGATTCTTCTTGTACATAGGGATTACTGAGTACACACTCAGGATACAGACATTACAGGCTAAGTACAAGGATAGACAGGGATACAAGTGTTTGAAATTAAGTACAATCCCTGTCTTTTCTATGAGGAATACCATCCTCTGAGAGTAGGCTAACTAAGATATGAATTTAAGGTCCAGCCTCATTCTCCAACCATTGGTTTCCATGGGCTACATTCTCACCCGTATCATTGGAACACCAAGGTATGTTCAGGGCTTCAAACCATTCCAGGTTTGATAGTCAGTTTGCTCAGCATGGTTGTCTTCAGACCAACAACCAACTTGATTGATCTAACAGATCAACTGACAAACATGACTAACTGACCAACAAGTCAGTAGCCTGATTGATCTCACCAACCAACATGGTAGGTTGTTCAACCGAACAACTACCACAGCCAATGTCTCTTTCACTCTGGTTGTGTTATTAACAACAACAACTACTTCAATCTTGAGGCTATTTATATGTTCTGCTTGAATATAGCCGTTGAAGATGATTCATAATACCGTTGAGTTGATGATGATGTGGCTCATATAGCCGTTGTGAAATAGCTCCTCAAACGGTTGCTTCTTCATAAGCGAATAGGTGTTCAGACGATCCCGTTCTGACACTCGTTATATGCTTCTTTATGAGAGATATTCTGATATGTTTATGCTTGCTTTCTCTCTCTTGATTTGCTTTTGCTTTCTTCTGCTTTCTTCTGCTTGCATCTGGTTTCTTCTGCTTTCTTCAGATTTCTTCTGATTTTCTTCGGAGTGTATATGAGGAAATATCCGTTGGATTTGTCCCTTTGCATATTCTACATATACTCCTTTTTCTACATGCTTCCTGACACCATTTCTTCTTTCCTCTTTGAGTGAGGTGTCTAGTCCAAAAGCTGTTGTTGTCGTTTCTTCTTTGGATAAAGATATATGATATTATAAGCATTTAATCATATAATCTTTTCTCCTGTGTTGAGAGTTGTTTCATGCATTCAGAGAGTTGATACGTTCAGATGATTGATCTCTTCAATCTTCACATATACTCTGATATTGTTAGTTCGTCAGCTTCAACAAGTGCTCATAATTATTTCAAGCTCATTTCAATTCTCCAGCTTGAAGTGCTTTCAATTCTTTGATAT
This sequence comes from Sesbania bispinosa, assembly GCA_026901365.1. Lineage (NCBI taxonomy): Eukaryota > Viridiplantae > Streptophyta > Magnoliopsida > Fabales > Fabaceae > Sesbania > Sesbania bispinosa. The sequence continues at coordinate 610,432 of QLOH01000317.1, forward strand.
CAGCTTCATTCCTCTTCTTCTTCTTCTTATGAGATATGCCTTCTGATCTTCAGATGATTGTAGCTTCATTCTTCTTCTTCTTCTGATATGAATAAAGATGTTGAATTATATGTATTTTATTCAAACATCTTTCTTGTTGTTTTTACTTGGTCTTCTGTCCCGTTCTGATCGATGGCAGACACTGGTGCAGTAGGTCTGCGCTCGCAGATACCTTTTGTTGCAGGAGCGGCGGCATTGCAGAAAGTCTTTGCAGTGTTTCCTTATTTGTGCAAGACTTTGGTCGAGGTCGAAAAGCATGTCTGACTTTTGTATATAATTCATCTGATGGAGTGAGCCATACTCTTTGTAACGTCTCCAAGAGATTATTTCTGGATTCTGATACGTTCAGTCTTCAGATACATAAACTGCTTCATATTGTCTTCATTTCTTCAGATGATAGTTGTTCTTCAGATAGTTGCGTCTTCAGATGAGAGCTAAACTTTCATTGTTGTCTTTAAGTCTTCAGATGGTCTTCAGATCTTCCGAGTCTTCAAAATCTTCAATTCTTCAGACGAAGTCTGTCTTCAGTTGATTGCTTCTTCAATTGCTTCAACCTTGTTGAGAATTACTCTTCTTCAGATTCTGCACTTCGTTCTTCTGATTCTGATCTTCTGATGTCGATCTTCTGATTTTGATTCTTCTTGATTCTGATACTATTCTTCTAATTCCAATCTTTTGATAATGTTCTTCTTATTCCGATCTTCTGATTTTGATTCTTCTGATTCTGATCTTCTGGATTCTGATACTCTAGTTTTGATTCTTCTGATTCCGATTTTGTTCTTCTTTTGTTGTGATCTTCTACTCTTCTTCTTCAGATAAATATTCTAACCTGAAACACAATCAACAAAAAAAATACTTTTCTCAGTAGAACCTGTTTACTTAATCTTATAAAGTTCTTATATAAACTTATTTGTCCTTAATATAATCTTATTTGTTAATCATTAAAACTTAAGGATGTTAAGTCTTATAGTCTTGTTTAAATACTTAAACTGATTTATAGACTTCACAATCTCCCTCTTTTTAATGATGACAAATAAGTTATATATTACTGACAAAATGTATATAGAAAAGAGAAACGAGAGATGATAAACAAATTAATTAATTGTATTACTCCCCACATCTATATTACTCCCCCTGAGACAGGCATAGGTATTTTTTTTATTATCTTCTGAACCAGTTAAATCTTTTATATACCATTTGTTAATTAAATCTTTTAAATACCAATTGTTAGATATTACTTTTTCTGATTAAATCTTTTAGATACCAAATGTTAATCTATACTCTTAATCTTTTAGATACTAATTGTTACTCTTATAGGCTAAATCTTTCAGACACCTATGTTACTGAGAACCTAAACTCTGTTGTTACCTTATTTTACTTATTGTTGTTCTTATCAGATGTTATGACTTTTAGTTTGTTATCTTCTGAGTTTCTTTATTTTCTTATTTATGTTTCTTCCTATATTTCTCCCTTTTATATTACATTCTTTTTAGCATTTTGTTAGTTTACATTTCTCCCCCTTTTGTCATTAATTAAAAAGGTTTGGTGATTAGTTTTCTTCCTCTTTTAAAGCTTGTTATATTTGTTCCCCTTTTATCTTGCACAATCAGAATAAACATTTTAAACTACTTGTTATATAGACTGTTATAAGCCGAAAAAAATACTAACCAAAAAGAAGATTTTATTAGATTAAATTGTTACAGTTACTCAGATACAAGGTTTTGAAGAGAAACAAAAATAAAAGAAAGAAAACAAAAAAAACAGAAAATACAATTATCATTGCTAACACCGGAGATTCCTTCGAAAGCCTGAGGCATAGCTTTATCAGGCTTCATCTCTCTCAAAACCACCTTCACTCCTTCGGCTGAAAAGCCTGGAGATGCCTCTTGAGCCAGTAGTCTCCCTTGTCAACCGTGCATATTGCACGCAATCCCCTTGTGACGCCTGAAACAAGAGAGGTGCATCATTTAGGACAGTGTCTCGACCATCAGCCACCACCTTAATTCCAAGAACCACTTTGTCAGTAGTTCTCTTTATAAGTTTGGTTGTGCTGGGATCTCCCAGTGGTCTTCCAGTCCCACTGTGATGCAACAAGATCACCATGGTCCAAGTATAGAGAAACGGGTTTTCAGATGAACCATTTCCCTTACTCTTCATTCCATACATCATCCAAGATGATTTGATCTTTGCCTCAACGTGTTCCAGAAATTCTCCTGCTATTTTCCTTTGCTTCTTCATTTTCCTTCAGAGAGCATCACACTCAGACTCTTAGGCAAAGCTATAAAGGAACTTTGAAGAGATGAGTTTGTAAAAAGGCTCTTGTGAATTTATAGGACTTTGAAGCGAGGGTAAAATAGAGAAGTGAGAGGATTGAATTTCTTGAATTGTTGTTCACGGGATGTCTATGGCTCAGGTAGCTTTTATGATGACAGTTTCAGACCTTGGGAGTATGAAACATACATCATTGATTGGTCATTGATGAAGTACCATAGGAAACTGAGTCATTAGCATTGATAATGTAAATTTTGAAAAATGTTTTTCGAAAGAGCAGAAAAAACATATGCAAAAGTATTTTTGAAAACATTCATAGAAAACCTTTTCGAAGAGAAGAAATGAAAAGAAAAGAAAGTTGAGAGAAAGATTTAAGGAAAAACATTTAAAAGGAAAATATTGGAAAACAAAACATTTTAATTAAAGCAAAAAAATGGATGTTTTATAAAAGCAAGTATCTGAGAAACTTTTATGGTCTGATTATCTTAGGTTTTTACTCCTTAGAGAATTAAAGGTTTGTTATCATATTTTAAAGTTTTTCATTAAAGAACAATTTTTACATATATTTAAGTTTTAAAGTGAAGTGATGTTACCGCTGGTCTGATTATTGTTCTCTGGACGAAGAGGTGCTTTTCTGACATTGCTCCTTTCTTTGAAGACTTTTTCTTCATCTGAGGTCACGACGGAGAGACATGGACTTCCTTTTTCTTTTTCTCTGCTAATATTCCCTTGATATATTCTTTCAGAGTGAGGGAAGATGAGGACTCCTGGTCAAAGAATCTTTCAATAGGAAATCCTTTGTATTGTAAGATTTTCATAATCAGTGTGGTATGGTGAAAGTCCTTGACTTCTTCTAATTTTCTTCTCATCATATGATAGAGGATGATTCTGGGAAGATTTAGTCTCTTTCTTTGGAGGAGATGAATCAGCACAAATCTTTCCATATTTGAGATGATGATTGTATCCTTCCTTTTAGGGAGAATACAACAATTAATAATTGCCAGCAGAATTCTGTGAATTTCCAGTAGATTTGAACACACTGGTGTTTCAAGAATTCCGCGACCAAATAACATTTGATCATGCATCTCTTTCTCTCTATCATTGATTTGTAAATCTGAAGAAAGTTGTTCTCCGGTTGCTTCAGCACCAAAAATCTTCTTCAGAACTTTGAAGTCCACCTTGATAGGCATACCCAATACAGAGGTGTTTAATCCATATGTCTCTTCAATGAACACTTTTGAATTGTTCCAGAAATCCAGAACACTCTGTTCATGCCAGGGAGAAGATGCCTTTTCAAGATAGGGAATCCAGCCACCAGCTTCGAAATACTCAGAAATATTTAGTTCCCCTCTGTCAAAGTCACTTAGTCTTACCCCTCTTGTGGGAATAATCCTTTCATCAAACTTGCATGGACTTTGAACACATGAAATTGCTGATCTTGATGCCATTGAGATAAAATTTGAGGATTTGGAAAGAGATGAACTGTGTGGTTCTTCTGTTGATCTTCCAATCCTTAAATAGGCAGTCAAGCATCACTTCAATCCATGAGGAGAGCGGTTTCATGTACTAAGCAGTTATGGAGAGGTGTGCATCGTGCCAATTGAAAGAAACCGGTTGATGATTCAACGATTCATATTGTGCCGTTTCACATTCAATACACATGACTCTTCATTTTCTTAAATAAAGACACACAAATGTTCATGCAGATAATTCTATTAAACATGTGCAACTGTTCAACTTATTTCAAACAGACAAAGAAGGCATGCAACAAGTATATACACAAAACAAATAATTAATATCAATTAATTTTTATATACATATGCATATAGGGCACTTAGCATACAATGATTTACTTTCACAAAAATACATATATATATATATATAACAAGAATTAATGATTTCAATCAAACAGATCATGCAACACATTTTTATACTATATTTACCAAACAATTTCAACAAAACACACGACAAATAAGTAACTATATTTAAATTTAAATTTAAAATTTAGATAGGAAAGGTGTTACCCATTTGTGATCTAGAGATAGATACACTTTCCTTTTCCAGTTACGTCCCGCGCTTCAGTTTCATGAATAATGAGTTTTGGAAAAATAATTTTCTTATTCTCATTATCATTCTTCAAAGTTGCTTCAGCTTGTGAGATTTCCATCTTCTGAGGATCTACTCCTTCTGCATTTGTTAGATGCTCAACCCGAAGGTGAGCTCTGATACCACTTGTTAGAACCACAGGCAACACTAGAAGGGGGGTTGAATAGTGTATTAATCTTTTTAAACTATTTTGGAAATCTTTGATTAAATTAATCATGTAGGGTGATCAACGTGCAAAATGAATCTTAAGATCAGAGTTACTTTTAAAAACTTGCGGAACATATGAAAGATAAAGATAGAAAATATTTCTCTTAAACTTAAGATTGTTTTGATTGAAAATCTTCTCTAAGTACCTTCTGAAGATTATTACTAAGAGTACCTTCAGAACTTTTTCTGAAATACTTCAGATGATCAGAGATCATCTGTTTTTAACTTCTGAACTGAGCTCCTTTTGAACTCACCTCAGACAGTTATTTCAGAGGTTCTTCAGCATACATTCTTTGTAATGCTTCAAACGATATAAGAGATGTTTTTATGTTATGTTTGTTTGAAAACTTGTTTTATTGAAATCGTGTGTTAAGGTTATTATGAAAAATACTTTTCAATCCCCAACGTAAATGTAAAGACTGTAAGTAAAAGAGATTAAGGGATGAGAAAACTTAGGCACAAAATTTATCCTGGTTCACCCACAAACCCGTGAGCTACATCCAGTCCCAGAGGCAAACCACCACTGGATTTTCCACTAATCAAATAACAACACCCACAGGTGTCAGACAGAGTCACACCGACCCCATCAAACAGGTCACACGGACCTAACACCCTAACACACAGGGTCACCCAGACCCTAGGTCACACGGACCTAACACACAGGGTCCCCCAGACCCCAAGGTCACCCAGACCTTACCGAGTAGTCTTTTCTATCAAGCCTCTCCAAGCTCTACCGAGTATTATTTCTTCCACCAAGCCTCTCCAGGCTCTCAGACACTTATCCAAGTGTAGAGTATTTTACTACTCAACCTAAGCTAGAAGTTCGCTAGAACCTCTCAACTCAGATTCTTCTTGTACATAGGGATTACTGAGTACACACTCAGGATACAGACATTACAGGCTAAGTACAAGGATAGACAGGGATACAAGTGTTTGAAATTAAGTACAATCCCTGTCTTTTCTATGAGGAATACCATCCTCTAAGAGTAGGCTAACTAAGATATGAATTTAAGCTCCAGCCTCATTCTCCAACCATTGGTTTCCATGGGCTACATTCTCACCCGTATCATTGGAACACCAAGGTATGTTCAGGGCTTCAAACCATTCCAGGTTTGATAGTCAGTTTGCTCAGCATGGTTGTCTTCAGACCAACAACCAACTTGATTGATCTAACAGATCAACTGACAAACATGACTAACTGACCAACAAGTCAGTAGCCTGATTGATCTCACCGACCAACATGGTAGGTTGTTCAACCGAACAACTACCACAGCCAATGTCTCTTTCACTCTGGTTGTGTTATTAACAACAACAAAACTACTTCAATCTTGAGGCTATTTTGAAGATGATTCATAATACCGTTGAGTTGATGATGATGTGGCTCATATAGCCGTTGTGAAATAGCTCCTCAAACGGTTGCTTCTTCATAAGCGAATAGGTGTTCAGACGATCCCGTTCTGACACTCGTTATATGCTTCTTTATGAGAGATATTCTGATATGTTTATGCTTGCTTTCTCTCTCTTGATTTGCTTTTGCTTTCTTCTGCTTTCTTCTGCTTGCATCTGGTTTCTTCTGCTTTCTTCAGATTTCTTCTGATTTTCTTCGGAGTGTATATGAGGAAATATCCGTTGGATTTGTCCCTTTGCATATTCTACATATACTCCTTTTTCTACATGCTTCCTGACACCATTTCTTCTTTCCTCTTTGAGTGAGGTGTCTAGTCCAAAAGCTGTTGTTGTCGTTTCTTCTTTGGATAAAGATATATGATATTATAAGCATTTAATCATATAATCTTTTCTCCTGTGTTGAGAGTTGTTTCATGCATTCAGAGAGTTGATACGTTCAGATGATTGATCTCTTCAATCTTCACATATACTCTGATATTGTTAGTTCGTCAGCTTCAACAAGTGCTCATAATTATTTCAAGCTCATTTCAATTCTCCAGCTTGAAGTGCTTTCAATTCTTTGATATCAGCTTCATTCCTCTTCTTCTTCTTCTTATGAGATATGCCTTCTGATCTTCAGATGATTGTAGCTTCATTCTTCTTCTTCTTCTGATATGAATAAAGATGTTGAATTATATGTATTTTATTCAAACATCTTTCTTGTTGTTTTTACTTGGTCTTCTGTCCCGTTCTGATCGATGGCAGACACTGGTGCAGTAGGTCTGCGCTCGCAGATACCTTTTGTTGCAGGAGCGGCGGCATTGCAGAAAGTCTTTGCAGTGTTTCCTTATTTGTGCAAGACTTTGGTCGAGGTCGAAAAGCATGTCTGACTTTTGTATATAATTCATCTGATGGAGTGAGCCATACTCTTTGTAACGTCTCCAAGAGATTATTTCTGGATTCTGATACGTTCAGTCTTCAGATACATAAACTGCTTCATATTGTCTTCATTTCTTCAGATGATAGTTGTTCTTCAGATAGTTGCGTCTTCAGATGATAGCTAAACTTTCATTGTTGTCTTTAAGTCTTCAGATGGTCTTCAGATCTTCCGAGTCTTCAAAATCTTCAATTCTTCAGACGAAGTCTGTCTTCAGTTGATTGCTTCTTCAATTGCTTCAACCTTGTTGAGTATTACTCTTCTTTAGATTTTGCACTTCGTTCTTCTGATTCTGATCTTCTGATGTCGATCTTCTGATTTTAATTCTTCTTGATTCTGATACTGTTCTTCTGATTCCGATCTTTTGATATTGTTCTTCTTATTCCGATCTTCTGATTTTGATTCTTCTGATTCTGATCTTCTGGTTTTGATTCTTCTTGATTCTGATACTCTGGTTTTGATTCTTCTGATTCCGATTCTGTTCTTCTTCTGTTGTGATCTTCTACTCTTCTTCTTCAGATAAATATTCTAACCTGAAACACAATCAACAAACAAATACCTTTTTCAGTAGAACCTGTTTACTTAATCTTATAAAGTTCTTATATAAACTTGTTTGTCCTTAATATAATCTTATTTGTTAATCATTAAAACTTAAGGATGTTAAGTCTTATAGTCATGTTTAAATACTTAAACTGATTTATAGACTTCACATTCTTGATGGCCAATGGCCCATGAATGCTTGAAGGTATCATAACTATATTTATCAATGAGCATGAATGACATAGTATGCACAAATAGCTAGTCCATAGAGATTTACAACCCTAAACACTAAGTATGACCTAGGGTTTTAGGGCATTTACACATACAATTCAATCAACCACTACAAATCCAAAGAATCATCTAATAACACTCACAATCAAGTAAATAAGCAAGGGGGGAGAAAAATAGGGAGCATACAATAGAACAATCAAAATGGAAGTGAGTGGGTGACCAAACTCACCTCAAAGTAGAGAACAAATGAAGTGATGGAGTGGTGGAAGAGGATGAATCCAAGCTTGTGGATGATCTCCAACGGTAGGGTTGCAACTCCTCTTCTTCTTCTCTTTTTCTATCTTTAGGTTCCTCTCTCTCTAAAATAAAAGTGGAAGAAGAAGAATTTGTGAAGGAAACCTAAAATTTATGTTTTAAAAGGAACATAATCGCGCGCTCGCTCGGGCTCGCCTAAGCGAGGAAGTAAGCAAACTGGGTCGCTCGAGCGAGCCTGAGCGAGAAGCTTTCCCTCGCTCAACGGGCGCTAACCGCGCCTGAGCTGAATTTCACACAAAGAGTCAATGTGAATCTAGCAAAACATCGCTACTACCCAAATAACAAGAATGTCAATGTGATTTGACATATAACCAATCTACTACCAATTTTACCATGTATATATAGTCCCTTTGTCCATATATCTAGATTGAATACAAGGCATGGAACATGTCATCCTTGTATAGTTCAATCTTGGTTTGTTGATTTCCCGAGTAGACTTATAACAAATTATATTAATTTTCCATACTAATATTATTTAGGCAGGACCATGCACTTTGTAGTCTCACTCAATCAAGGAGCCCAAGATATAACTCCCACTATGTGGGAGGGGTAAATCCCATCTAGTCACTCTCATCCCTCCACGTGATTTGTGGCATACTCGGTGACCACCTTTATAGTCACCGGGTTAGGCATGACATTTGATGGCACCAAAGGATATGACTCCTCATGTTGGGAACCGTAGTGACATCAGATCAAATGACCACATACACCATTGTCACTATGAGAATCCATGTAGAACTCCCGTGGTGGGTCAGTCCAGTACATCATTAAAACTCTTTGATGTGTACCCATGTGAAAGATTTGATATCACATATCCATGACTCGTGTGACATAGTCATCAATCTACTCACATACTAGTCTTGACGTATTACTATTGTCCTTTTGTCAGCACCCAATTTTGTCCGGGTGTTTCACTTACTTTTCCTTTTATTTGCGCGTATGTATATATTTGTGGTATTTAATCCTTTCCTTTTTACCTTAATAACAAAATCCAAAAAAAAAACAAAAAATTAAAAAAATATATAAAATGGATTAATTAATTAATTGATTAATTAATTAATTGATTAATTACTGATGGTTAATTAATTATTTGATTAGTTAAACATTTTACCAAAAAAATGTTTTCAGTTTTTTTTTTTTAAATTGCTTTTGGGCCAACCGAAACCCATTTTTATCATTTAACCTAAAAAACTAAAAAAGGAAAACAGCAGTGCAAGTGCAAGTTGTGTAACTTGCACTGCCAGGGGCGGTGGAAAGTAAGAAAAAGTCTGAATCGGCATGGGGCACAACAGGCGTTTGATTATTTGCAGAAAGCAATTTGCCATTTAAAAAGAAAAAACTACCTATATATGAGGGGGAACCTTTTTTAGAGGGGGTTTTTCCGGAGAAAAATTGAGAAAAAAAAGGGTTGGTTTCTGACATCTAAAACCAACTCAAAGGAAGGGAATCCTAATTCAAGCAAAAATTAAAAGAGAGTGAGCAAAGAAGGGGAGGCCATCGGAGCCATTTCTGGAGAGGGGAGCAATTTATAAAATACAGAGGGATTGGAGAAAAAGGAATCTGTAAACTGGTAAAGTTTTCTTTCTCTTGAGGCATATTGATGCATCTATCTATTTGTATTTTCTATGTGCGGAAATTTAATGTTTCAATCCAAGCAGTGTTAAAATTCTAATCTAAAATCAAACAGTGTCTCACACAGTCCAGAAAATACAATCCCAATCAATCAGTACATAGTCCACATACAGAATCCCAATCAGTATAGTTAATCAAAACAAAGTCCCATTACAAGAAGAAAAGGAAATAAAAGCAGAATAATCTCCCCTCTGTCAGCCACCAGCACCACTACCGTGGCGGTGCAAACCACCACTGTCTCCACCATGACCACCTGTTGAACCCACGGTCCAAGAAGAGAGAGTGAGGAAAATGCAGAATCAAACAGATCAAGGGGGGAAACAATCAAACCAAAGTGAAAAGGGGGGAAGGTCCCTTAGCGCGTCCTGGCCGCGACGTCGCGCGGCCACCGTGCGCGCCGCCATCAGCTGTATCCACTCCCCCGTTCGCTGCTCGCGGCCGCCGTCACACGCCGCTGGTGGCTCCTCCCTGTCACTCTCCGAACGCCGCTGTTCGCGGTCTCTGCGGCCAAGCGCCGCCCGCCTTCCCCCTCCGCGCGGCTGCATCGCCGTTCTCGCGCGGCTCCCTCTCCCTTGCTGCGGCGCCGCACGCCTCCCAGCCTCCATGGCCACCCCCTTTTGTTCTCCCTCTTTTGCTATCCATTGAAAACCCTAGCAGAGGAGGGATTAGTTCTAGAATGTGGTTAAATTGTTAAAATAAAATCTGATTTGTTTTCTCTCTTTATTCAATTAACCATTGGGAGTTTATTTTTGTGGCTTATCAGGTTCAAATGGAGTTGGGCCAATGATGTGAGCTGAGGCCAACCCTTTTATTTTTAATTTGTGTTAATTGTTCTAATTTCATTTTTGTTACTTTCTTTTAATTTGATATTTTGACCCACTATCTTGTATCTTCTGTAAATATTTACATTCATTTATTTTATTTGTAAATATTTGTTTAATTCTCTTCCTTTGTAAATAATTGATTATTTGTAATTTTAATTATGTGTTCTTGTAAATAATAATCGATTCAATTTATCCTTTTTTTCTTGACGTTAATAGAATAGCATTTCTATCTTTTAACGTCATTCAAATAAAATAATTGAGCATAGTCATTTACTAGCTCAATGGTTCGCCTGTTTGTAAATAAGAAAACATTTTTAAATAAATCGGTTTATCAAACCCATTACGTTAACGGAATAGCATTTCTATCCTTGAACGTCGTTCAAAAAAGAATTATCGAGTATAGTCATTTACTAACTCGGCATTCGGATCATTTTGTAAATAAGAAAAATTCTTTTAAAATAAATTTGTTCACCAATCCATTACGTTAATCGAATAGCATTTCTATCGTTTAACGTCATTTGAATTAAAATAGTTTATTGAGTATAGCCTTTTGCTAACTCAATAACGCATGCAATTACAAAATTGTTTTCAAAATTAAATCAAATTTGCCCAATAATTGATGATGTTTATTGAATAGCATTTCTATCAATAAACATTTTTTTGGGGTTCATAGTATAGTCATTTACTAACTTGAACCTGAATTCTTTTTTCCTTAAATTGAAAACATTTTCAAAATCAATTTCTCCATTTTTTCTTTTACAAAAATAAAAAAATCAATTCCTTTTCAAAATTAAAACTAATCTTTTTCAAAAACATTTTTAGAACTACGTGGCTTTGATTTCTCCATTGCACCTGGGGATACGTAGGAGCGGGATTTCCCCGTCGAGCCAAAATAAAATTTTTAACATTTTTGTCCCATCGGTTTCAAATTAATTTTTTTTTCTCATCATTCTTTAATTTAAAGAATGTAAATAAATTTTCTTTTTGAGGGTAAAATAAATATTTTCAAAGTTAATAAATTTTGCACAATTAATTAAGGGTAACCGTTTTTAACGGATGTTGTAGGGTGCTAACACCTTCCCTACACATAAATCGACTCCCGAATTTGGATCTCTTGTTCGCAGACCAGTTTTCAATTTAAAATTATTTTGGGTTTTCCAATTTCCCCAAACCAAATAAATTGGTGGCGACTCCCCCTAAATCAATTTCATTTTTCAATATTTTTTTCTCACGGGCTCGCCGACCCCGTCGTGGCCCCGGTCGCGACACCGTTTTCACAATAATACTTGACTAGGGATGATTTGAGAATAGCGTTCTGAAATAGCCAATAGAATCTCACTATCAAGTCAAACTTGATATCTTGCAGTCACAAACAAGTCATTCTAAGGACTTTACTATATTAATTAATTAATATAATAAAGAACGTCTTTTATAATTAATATGACATATATTGTATGTTAAAAGGGGTCAATATACCATTGGCCTCTAGGGCATACACCAACATAAACTTCATAAGATATCAAGTAGAAGACTTGATGGTGAGATCTTATGAAGAAATATTCTTAAAATATTCCCTAGTCAAGCATCATTTTAGGACAATTTGATGCAGTATGACTAATATGTGAGTTTATTGATGATCATATCTCACGGATCATGGACATGAGATATAAAGTACTCACATAAGTACATATTAAGAGTAATGATGTATTGGACTGACCCGCTATAAGAACGTTGCATGATTTGTTATATAAGTTTCATAAATGATTTTTAAATTGATAATGTTATATGAAGACCTTTGACCTGAAATCACTATGATTCCTACATGGGGAATTATATGTTTAAATATCATCAAATGTCACATGTAACAAGGTGATTATAAAGTTGATTTTTTGGACATATAATAAATTATGTGGTGGAATGTGAATGACCTGGATGGGATTTATCCCTCCTATGTAGCAAGAGTTATATATGTGGGCCTCTTGATAAAGGTAGACTACAAAATGCATGGTCATGCTCAAAAGGGTAAACATTATATGTTTATTTTCTGTATAGTCTATTTGGGCATCAAGAAAACATAAATTGAACGATACAAGGATGACACATTTCATGCCCTTGTGTTCAATTAGATATTTGGACAAAGGGACAGTTCATATAGAATATTATCACAAAATAGGATATGTCACATTGTTGACATGCTAGATACCACTCACTATATATATATATATATATATATATATATATAAATCTTGGGCAATCCTCACCTTACAAGCTAGCTTTTAGGGTTGAGTTAGACTCGGGTCCAAAATCTAAGAATAACATAATGGGTCAAGCTCATAATTGATAGGGTTAATGAGTGACGGTTAAACCCTAGTCACCACTCTATATATATTGCATAAGATGCATAACCCGATATACATGAGTAGTCGCCTCTTACTTTCCAAACACTACTAGCAGAGGTGATGAGGGTTTCCTAGTTTGCTTGTTAGCGTGGATACCTCTAGAGACGTGACTGCAACTGCCTTATTTTCAATTTGAAAGGTATAATAATCGTTTTTATATTAACGCTTTAATACATGTTTTCACAATAATGTTCAAAAGGGGGGAATCCAATTGTTACGTTGCACCCTGACCATGTTTGATTCCTTTCCTATGCTACACTATAATAGAAAATATCCTTATTACATATTTTGGTTCACCACATAAAATTCCCTCTATTTTTTAAACATTGCGCATCCCCACCTATTTTATAAATAAATTACAACTAAATCCTCCCTACCATATTAAAAATCTAAAATTGTAGATGATACAAATTTTAAGATACTATTAAAATAGTATAAGAGAATAAAAAATAACACAAAATAGCAAGAATTATTTTTAAATTATTGTAGTAAAAATTCAAAAAAAATAATAACATCAATGGATAAATAAATTTATAAAATATTATATTTTTATTTCTTGTTTAATTCTTGAAAATTTGACTTTAATAAATTAATTCTATTCTTTCTCATTAAAAATTCATGTGATTAAACTTTTATTAATTTTTTTATTGCAATAATTTTAAAATGATTCTTGTTATTTTTATGATATGAAACTATGATTTATTTTATTGTTTATTCTTTTATGTTACTCTAATGTTATTATTTAAATTTTTGCCATAGTATAGGGATTTAATTATAATGTATTAATAAAATACATTGAGGTTTTTATAATGTTTATGAAATAGAGGGATTTTTTATAATGAATTAAAATCTATAATAAGGACAATTTTATCAATTTCACATAAAAATAAAGGTTGGGGATTTAAGTATAGTGTATTCATAAAATAGGAAGGATTTTATATAGGTTTTAGAAATAGAGGAAATTTTATATAAGAAATACAAAATAAAAAGGAGAATGAAGTAATTTACTCGATATAAATTATAAAGTCACATTTAAATTAAGATTTAAAAGAACATCAAAGTACTTACACATTAATTTATTTATTTTTTTAGTTAATATGGTGCTTAATGAATCTAGTCCATTCAAGATTCCACGGTAAATTGCCTTGAAGGGTGCAGATCCTTGGCAAGGACCATTGGTTTACATACGGGATAGTGAACCTGTTTATTTATAGTTTTTTAAAAAAAATATATTTTGTTTTTAAAAATAAAAATTTAAAAAATATGTTTGAAAGATAGTTTTTGAAAACAATTTTTAAAAGTGACTCTTTTTTAGTTGTTTAAAACTAAAATTCTGAAATTACTTTTAGGTGTTTTGGAAAATTATTTTTTAATTTTTCTATTTTTATATTAGAAATTATGTCATTTCTAAAAAAATAGTTTTATAAAATAATTTTCAAAAACTAAAAAACAAAACTGAATCAAACGAACTCTATTTTCATGTGTGGTCTTTAGTTTTTTTTTTCCTAACCAGATTTGCGTATTCTTTAATTGTAAAATTAACCATCGTTTTTTAAGCATAAAAGTTGTTCTTCTTTGTAAGTCTAATACTCCATCATTTTGATAAAACTAACTAAAAAGTTAGCTGAAAGTTGAAAAATTAGATGAAAGTTAAAAAACTAGATGTTTTGATTGAAAATGTTTGGTAAAATTAGCTGAAAATGGTAAAATGACATCCAGGAACATCATTAATTATTAAATAATGATGAGTGTTGGTGGTTGAGGGATAAACTTGTAGTAAATTTTTAGCTAGTAGCTGAAAATTAGAGCATTTTAAAAAAAAACTACATCAAGTAGCTTTTCAAGAAAAGCTAGAGCTACCTAAAAAAGCTACCTTACCAAGCATAGCCAAAATGGTTTCAGCTACTAATTTCAGTTAGCGGGAATGACTTACTAAACACACTCTAAATATCTTTATAAACATTTATTACTGTTTAAATTATCCCATCGTCCTATGATCGTGAGATAATTATCTTTTGATTTTGGGTTTGATTTTTTTTGTTGAGAAAACCATTTTATCACAATAATTATGTGAGAATGGGGTTCTCTCCAGTACTGGATAACTCCAGCAAGAGAGATAAATGCATCCCTTGGGTGGGTCCCACAAAATTTGTGGGGCCCACCCAAGGAATGTATTTATCTCTCTCCTACTGGAATTGTTCAGCGAATAGAGAGAAATTGAACTCAATTCAGTGCTTGTTGGCACATTCTTCAAAAGGGTAAAACAATCATAAAAGTATTATAAAATTTAATTGATTAATGAAATAATAAATGTAAAGCATTAAAGATAATAAATAAATAAAGCGCAGGCAGGAAATCCTATATATAAATATTTAATTGATCACATTCCCTAAGATTCAATTGTTATGATCTGAATTCTTCACTTTAAACAAATACTATTCAACAAGTCATCTCACTTAACATAGCTCCTTCGTATTCAAAACCGTAGTTATTAATAAAATAAATTGATAAAAATAAAAATAATTAATATAATGAATCAAAATAAAGAAAAAATATATATTACATAAATTATTGTATAAATAAATTATTTAAAATATTATAACTCAAGATAAAAAAAATTACATAAGCCAAACTGGAATTTTTAACAATATAATCTAATCCAATTCAAGTGAAAATAAATGATAAAACCATTCTTATTTATGTTATTATTGTTTAAGTAGAGTTGCCGAAAAGAGAGACGAGAGAGAATTAAAGGTGATATATAGTATCTACCGTGTTTGGTCTCTCATGAGAGAGAGAGAGAGAGAAATTCAACTGAATTTTGTGGTGGGTCCCATAGATTTGTGTATCTCCTTACTATAGGAGAGAAACTAGTGAGGTACTCGTGCGATGTACGGTGTAATTAGAAAATAAATAAATAGTGGACAATTGTGGTCCTAAAGAAAGGCACGTGATATTGTTATATTTTAATTTGCAATTACCCAATTCAAAAAAATAAACATTTTTTAAAAACTGATGGACGACAAATGATTATTCAAAATATTAGAAAATGGGACAAATGAAAACCCATTCATTGGAATGTTGGAATCATCAATCAAACGAACTTGTGTTTCTCTCTTGAAATACAGTCTAAATTCATGCATTGTTGGTTTGAACTTTGCAGTATTTAGTGCAACAGAAACGTTTTCTAACATGTAAACATTATCTTCCAAAACCACACCCTCAAACAAATAGACATGAATGCTCTTCACAATGCACTGGATACGATTTCCCTACAAAAAATATATAAATGTATTATGAAAAGAGCTGAGTTTTAATAATTTTGTATAGATATACACAATAAATACACATATAACAAAAGGAGTCATCAAAACAAAAACAAACCTCTTCATCCAATACAACCATTTCAATCATAGGTTTATGGGTGGAATCTCTAAAATTAGTAGATCTCCAAAGCCGAATCACCCTAACTTTGATTCTCCAAATTTTGTGATCAGAAGCAGCATTAACATCTTTGATCAAATCATAACGATTAGCCATTGAAAAATAGTGTTGTATAACAGACAAAAGACAATATAATTATATAAATAGTAGTTGAATTCGTTAACTTTGCATAGAAGCAAACTTGAAGCTACTGATATAAATAGAGGAGGTGCAGAACACTATAAAAACTTACTTTTTCAGTAATAAAAAACCATTAAACCCTGGTAATAAAGATTGTTTCTACTGAAATATATTTGTAAAAACAAAGCCATGCAACCTTTAAGTTTCTCTATGGATCTGTCTAAAATCTTTCTAACTTCAAATATGCATGTCTAGTCGTGTATAAGGTAAATGACAAAACATTAAAAGCAAATTACAACTAACACCAAATAACAATTGGCAATCATAAAACTTGGCATATTGGATATAAACACACCCGACAATTCAGAAATATGCCGCCATTGAGTTTCTCTATGTCATGCCACCATAATAAACACTTTTATCAAGAAACTTTGAGTAGTTATATACCTTATATCTAATTAAAACTCTGATTAAACATGTGCAATCATTAATATTGGCATATTGGGTAGAAATTCAGTCGAAAATTCAGATAATTGCATCGATTGAGATTTTCTATAGAAATTGTAAACACTGAGAAGAAAAATAAGTAAAGTAAATGTTATTATTAAGGAGCTCTAAATCAACAATGGACACTAACTGATTAATCAGAAAATCTTTATGTATTAACAGAAAAAAAACATCAGTATGACATAATTTCATTTGTTGTCTGATATTATAATAACACATCAATAGTCAAAATTTGTTTAAGCAGGAGAACAAAAGATAAATGCTCAATTTAAGACTGCAACCTGGAAATTCAAAATTAAAACATGAAAAAGTAAACTTAATCAAAGAGTGTACAAATCACATACTGACACTCTAAATTGTTCAAATACAAATACAATTGTTCTTTACTCAAATTAACATAACGTAAATGACCCTAACATAAATAATGTTAGAGTCGTCAGGATCCACTCTAAATCAAACAACTGAATCACTCTATAGTTTCTTTGCTGAGCAGAACTGCCTCCAACCTCTTGTAATGTATGCCGCACTACAATTTCTTCCCCACTTCAAGGTAATGGCATAAACCTCTTTGTCTTGATTAATCAAACAGATGGCAGAACCTTTTGCAAAACCTCTTTGCAAAACCTCTTTGCAAAGAGCAGATGGCAGATTTTGGGCAAAGAAATCATGACATAAGAATTATAGAAAGAAAATTATGTTTTAAAATAAAAAAATTAACAAACACTTGTTTAGAAAAAGGTTGTAATAAATAAAATGAAAATAATCACTCTATCTTCTAACAAACTCACCAATAAATAATTGGAACTAAGACAATCAGTCATCTTCTTGTCTACATAGTCAATCATGTCTACATATTATACTTTATCTGTAGTCAATCCTAGCAGGTATGAGCTGCAACATTTTAGTTTGAATAAGTTTAGTTGTAGGGAATAATAAATCTATAACTTTAAAAACCAACCTTATAGTCTAAGAATAAAATACTAACCAAAGCGTTACCACCTGATGCAGCTGCCTTTGTCAAAGTAACTTCCCACAAAAATAGTGGCTCCTCAGGGTCCTCCTCATACTCCACAGGATGGACATCAACATCTTCATCCCTTTCCACCCTAGGATAATTGACCTCCAATGTTCCCTTCGCTAATCTAATGTCAAACTCACCGTTCCATTTATATGTAAATAACACCCAGTAACTCTCAACCAAGTTATAGCGCCTAATGATGTTTTCAACTCCATTAATAAATGCAGCCCTGTTATACCCATTGCAACTTATAAAAACATTAAAAGTAAAGCCAGCAGGGTCCCTTAGGATAACTTTCCGATGATTAATTTTGGAACGAAACTTCAACCAAAATGAATTCTCTATAAACATCATACCCTATTAAAAGATAGGAAAAAAATAAATTCATTAAACAATCTCATCTTGAATAATTAATATATATATAAAAATAATAGTAAAAATTTTAAAATACCTCATCAGGGTTCAACTTAGCTGCAAAACCATTTTATCACAATAATTCTGTGAGAATGGGATTCTCTCCAGTACTGGATAACTCCAGCAAGAGAGAGATAAATACATTCCTTGGGTGGGGCCCACAAAATTTATGGGGCCCACCCAAGGAATGTATTTATCTCTCTCCTACTGGAATTGTCCAGTGAATAGAGAGAAATTGAACTCAATTCAGTGCTTGTTGGTACATTCTTCAAAAGGGTAAAACAATCATAAAAGTATTATAAAATTTAATTGATTAATGAAATAATAAATGTAAAGCATTAAAGATAAAAAAATAAATAAAGCGCAGGCAGGAAATCCTATATATAAATATTTAATTGAGCACATTTCCTAAGATCCAATTGTTATGATCTGAATTCTTCACTTTAAACAAATACTATTCAACAAGTCCTCTCACTTAACATAGCTCCTTCGTATTCAAAACCGTAGTTATTAATAAAATAAATTGATAAAAATAAAAATAATTAATATAATGAATCAAAATAAAGAAAAAATATATATTACATAAATTATTGTATAAATAAATTATTTAAAATATTATAACTCAAGATAAAAAAAATTACATAAGCCAAACTGGAATTTTTAATAATATAATCTAATCCAATTCAATTGAAAACAAATGATAAAACCATTCTTAGTTACGCTATTATTGTTTAAGTAGAGTTGCCGAAAAGAGAGACGAGAGAGAATTAAAGGTGATATATAGTATCTACCGTGTTTGGTCTCTCATGAGAGAGAGAAATTCAACTGAGTTTTGTGGTGGGTCACATAGATTTGTGTATCTCTGTCCTTAATATAGGAGAGAAATAAGGGAGATAGGGGTTCAATTATGAATTTATTATTTTATTCTTTTGTTATTGCTATTGATGAAAATAAATTGTTTTTTTAGGGTGGTTTTAGTTTTTTTCAACTTCTTATAAATTTCTCTCACATTTCTCCCCAACCAAACAGCTTTAAAAAAATAGGGTAATTATAGGGTGGACCCTTTGAGTTTGGGTCCATCATAGACCACTAACTTTTTTTACTATAAAAAGTAACTTTAATTTTATAATATATATTGATGAATATTTTAATATTAAATTTATACTATTTATGATAAAGGTCTACCATGAAACCAAACTTAAAGGATCCACCCTATAATTACCCTAAAAAATAATTTTTTTTCTATTTCTCCTATTTCTCTAATCCAAAATAATCTTTAATTCTACTTAATTTCTTTATTATATCACTCTTCCCTATTTCTCTAGATAAACCAAACCTATTTCTCTAGATAAACAAACAGAGTTAATGATCAATTGTTTATTATTTTATTCTTTATATATATACACGGGCAATCAAAAGAAGTTTTAAAAATCCATCAATATGTTAACAAATCATTTAATTTATGTGATATCACATCAATGAATAATTGTATTAAACTTTTGTATATATATTAAACTCAAAAGTAAATTCGACACACAAAAAAATAATAAAACAAACTTACAAAAAATTAAGAAAAATAATAAATTAACAATCTTGTAAAACATTTTACTGAGCACTTTTATAGCTATAATAAATATTAAAATCATACCAAAAAAATTAAACAGATTTTCAAATAATTAATAACACCATATACATAACATTATCCTATCATACTAACATACATCTGCATCGTTGAAAAGGATGCAACCCCTCCAAAACACCGACTTCAGTTTTAATCCAAGGGTATATTTTAATTATGTCAAAGAAAATTAAAAAGATATTTAAACGGTAAGATATATTGCAGTTTCTTTTTCAATTGCAAAGAAGATCGTAGGACATGAAAATCATTTAACAAATTTTCTTGCGATTAAATAATCATAGTCTATCCTTTCCTTCATGTAAGTACGACTAGAATAACAATATCCATATAGCTAAAAAAGAATATCAGTCCCTTATCAGTCCCTAAACCCTAAAGAATATCAGTCCCTTATACGTTACACTACCAATATATCCTTCATTACTTTACAATCGCTCACATAAGCAAAAAACGCATACAATAAAAACAAAAAAAAATACTTCAGAAAATAAAAAAATCAACTCCATAGTCAATGAAAATTCTACAAGCAAATAAAGGTAATATTAAACAGAAAGACGCTATGTAATGACAATATTAGGATGATCATGGTCATAGATGTCATTCAACTGCAGCTTTCAAAATGTGAAGTCATAAGTTTTCATCTCTTGTCTACTACTACTTGGGTCATTCATAATTGACATACAATAAGATAACACCCATATCAAAATATTGAAACTACTAAAGACGCCTAACACTAGGGTAATAATGATCCACTTAATTCCTAATGACTGAAGAAGACTAGACTTATATGTGGACAAGTTGGTCCTTTCACCATTCAAAGCTACACTAAAACAGAACTTAAAATCGCTACAGTCAGAACACATCATCATCTAGACGACCATCAAGCTTCCACATCAGCAGACTTCTTCCCTGGAGAGCAGATCTGCCACACAAAACCGTACGGATCCTTCATCTTCCCCACGCGACCACCGCAGCACGCGCCTTCCCCTTCCACAACATCTCCTTCCGCAACTGCCCCAGCGCTCACCGCCTTAGCTATGGCCCCTTCCACGTCTTCTGTCTCCAGGCACAAAACGACACCGTTCCCACCTGTCTTCGCTCTGTTTAACGAAATCAAAACAAAATCAGCACTCAATAATTCAAAGACCAAAACAAAAAGGTCAAACACCATTCAACAAATAAAACAAAAGTTTCATAGTACCTGCACCAAAGAAAAATGCGAGTGAAAACCAAAGCAAAATAAAAAAAATATAACAAAAATAATGGAAAATAAAGCTAACTAAAAAAACAAATAGAAAAGCTACAAAAACTAAAGTCCAAAAACGAACAAGAAATACAGAAGAATAATAGAGACAAAAAGGAAATCTCGATTTTCGAAGAAAAATAATTTCTATTAAACTCAGATCGAGTGGATACAGAGCAAATATGTATATAAAAATCACAACGAACGTAGAACGAAGCATAAACAGAAAAATCACACATATCAACGAAATATAACAGGATAAAACATCCGAAACATCGAATAACAGAGAAATAACTAAAGCCTTAAAATAAATAAATACAAAATAGAAGGAAAATCAAAACATGCGCTAGCATTCATAGATCTATAATAAGAACAACAAAGACGAGAAAAAAGAGAAGCTCACTGTGAAGTAGAGTCCTCAACGAGGTCAGAAACAAGAACGGAGGAACCACCGATCTTGAGCTCGGCTGAGAGAATGAGAGGAAGCTCTTGCTCCGCCTTGCGCTTAGAGTTCAGAGTACGGCCAACCTCTTCAGCGCCAAACGCGGCCTTATAGAACAGAACGGCATCGTTTGCCTTCGGAGCTTCCACAAACAGCTGTGGCTTCACAGCAACGAACGACACAGCAGCAGCATTCTCAGACACGCCGTTTTGAGCGTCTTGTTGCGCCATTGAAGAGGAACGACAGAGAGCTAGGAAACGAGAAGACGAAGAAAGCAAAAGAAGCCCTAACCCTAGGAGAGAGAAGGGAGAGCAGAAGAAAAATGAATTGAGCGTGAAGGACGAAGGAGTGGTGGGACAATGTTTATATAGAGAGAAGCGGGGAAGAGGAAACGTTTCGAGGGCAAAATGGGGATTGGGAAAAAGGTAAGAGCTTAGTGGATTACTTTACCGGTTTTGAAAATAAAGGAGGATATTGGATAATGAGGAACCAAAGATTGCCCCTTGTTCTTGGTTTAATTTACGATGCGACGCCATTACGAGCCCAACGGTCTTTATGTTAACATTATTTATCATTTATTACAAAATTAATTATTTTCTTTGGTGAGTTATTACAAAAATAATTATTACTATTATTTATTACAGAAATAGTATTAAATTTATTTGGGGTGTCCAATTTTCTCTTACCCGAATGGTACCTGAAAATCCGATGTCAAATTGAGCTACATGGACGGATACGGCGGGTCATCGGGTATGAATAGCGAAAAAATCAGAAAAATCAGGTATCTTAGGGTCGGTTTGGTTTGTATTTTAAAAAATATCAGTAACTAAATCGACTGACACATGGCATACTCTGATTGGTTACTTGGCAAGCACACAGATTGTGTTTATTTTCAACGGCCGAGATTTTCTCTTACCCGACAGGTACCCGAAAAACCCGCAATCAAATTGAGCTACATGGACGGGTACGGGGCGGGTCATTGGGTATGAATGGTGAAAAAATAGAAAAATCGGGTATCTTAGGGTTGATTTGGTTTCCATTTTAAAAAAAAAACCATCGGTAACTAAACCGATCGACACATGGCATACTATGATTGGTTACTCAGCAAGCACACAGATTGTGTTTCTTTTCAACGGCCAAGATGACTTTTTAATCAAAATCTAACGGTGCAGATTGATTTCTCCACTCTCTCTCTCTCCCTCTTTAATTAATATCCATAACTCTTTTATAATTCCAAGTTTTCAACACTCTCGCCCAATCCCCTTTCCCCAAACATCAGACTTCTTTCAACCCTCTACTTCTCTAAACCATCTGCTTCTCTCGTCTCTCAACCATCTCTCTCAGTCTCTCTCTCTCTTGTCCCTAAGCCAATCCCTCCCTCATCACTTCGATGGCGTCCGCGTCGCCTTCCTTCATGGTCGTGGTGCGGCCGTTGCGTGACCTTCATTCACCTTGGTGGTCACACATGCAAAGGGGCGATAGATCTGTGCGGTGGTGATGTGTTAAGTTAGATCTGGCTGAAATAAAAATACTAGAAGGCTATATAAGTCTTCAAAGTTATTCCCTTCATGAATCTGCGATCTCCTCCAAAATAGTTTGAAGACTTATTTAGCTATTAGTGTTTTTGTGTTAAATGAAGTCAATGAACCAACTCTGAACTCTTTATCTTGCTTTTTCTTACTTTTTTTCTGTTCTGGTTTCTTTTTCCCTTTTTTGTGTTCTATTTTATTTTTCTTCCTTCTCTTCATCTCTTGTATATGATTTAGTGACTTGGTCTTTTTGGTTTTCCACAGGGTCACATACAATGGTGGTCAGGGGGGATCGATGGAGATGGCTTAGTGAAGGCTGGTCGCGATGCTCTCAGTAGCAGCCAGGGGGTCTGATGAAGGAGGTGCGGTGGTCGATGGAGGCTATCCAGCGGTGCTAGGATTTCTGTCTTTCTGATGCATGTTTTTTTTGGTTTTCTTAATGTATTTAATTTTTTTAATGTATTCTTTTAGAATGTATCTTAATGTATTTTTTGTTAAATATTTTGAATGTATTTTCTTTCTTTTGTAATGTATGTAATTTTGGTTTTGGGCTAGCACAAATTATTGGTCCAACTCAAGAATTTTAAGTATTTTACATATTAGGATTTGAAAAGTTGAGCTTTAAAAAAGAGTAAAAATTAATTAAACAAAAAAATATCCTGCCCAACCCGATATTACCCACCTATGCCAATTTGTAACCCGCCCAACCCAAAGGGTCCAATAGTCGGAGATGGGTCATTATTGTTACTAATCGGCTATGGTCGGATTTGGCTTTTAGGTTCCAAATCCAACCAACTCGTCCGATGGACAACCCTAAATTTTATGAATGTGAAATCCTTATTTCGTTTTTTTTTCAATTTCAACAATAATATATGGGTTAAATATGTTTTTATTTCCTAAATATAATTAAGATTTCTTTTTAGTCCCTATAATTTAAAATTTGTGGTTTTGGTCCTACAAAAAAGAAAGGGTAAAATATGTTTTTAGTCCCTGTAAAATTAGCGAGTTTTGCTTTTAGTCCCTATAAAAAAAAATTTGTTAAAGCGTCCTCTCAAAAAAAAAAATTTTACAATTAGTCCCTCCCTTCAAAAGACGTGTGTCAAATGCTGATGCGGCACATTTTCTCTTTCCTAAGTGTCCATTTTTGTGTTTCTGGCAGTCCTAAACCGTCAGAAATTATGGTTAAACCTCCACAAACTTTCCCCACTATTTCTCCCTCCCTCTTCTCCCCCACTTCCACACCCACAATTCCTTTCACTGCATTCTTCCTCATTTAATCACCCACAATTGCCTTCCTTTCATAACTAACTAGTGGGGAACCCGTGCGATGCACGGGGCGAGAATATGACGGAAACGATTGAGAGTGGAGTGTTAGATTTATCTAAGAATACATGATCAATTAATAATAACAATTAATATTAATAGTAAACTTGATTGAAAAGACTTATTAACTAAAATTTCAGTAAACAGTTTTTCATAACATTTGTCATATAAAACAATATTGGTCCAAAAATATGTAGTTTCCCACTACATAAAAAATAGTAAGTAGACATTGAAAGAAGTTTCGTGGATGCCCTGCAAAAAATAGGTTGAAAAGTTATAAAGGTAATTAGTATGTGATAGTCATAAATCGAAGACAATTTGAAATAAAAATATTTGAACAATAAAAAAAGTAATCATAATCATAATCATATCATATCATAATAAGAATAATATTAATAATTTAAAAATAATAATTAATGATTATAATAATAATTATAACAACAACAATGATAATAATAATGATTTTTATTGAAAAGATTTAAGCTCAAACCTATTGTAAATTTTGGAAGACCTTGGCAAGTAAATTCCAACATGCTTCAAAGATTGACCTTGACTTTTATTGATAGTCATTGCAAACGACACAACG
The DNA here is from genome assembly GCA_026901365.1 of Sesbania bispinosa. Classification (NCBI taxonomy): domain Eukaryota; kingdom Viridiplantae; phylum Streptophyta; class Magnoliopsida; order Fabales; family Fabaceae; genus Sesbania; species Sesbania bispinosa. Next base: position 635,581 of record QLOH01000317.1, read on the forward strand.
ATAGGGAACTGTTTTCTCTGGAACTTGAAAGGAATTCTATTATCTGAAGGAGTCAATGACAGTATAGGAATGAATACCTTGTGCCCCACATTTACTCCAGAGATGACTTTTGCTTCTATTACATAAGCTCCTAACTGAGTAATAATGAGCCTTGTACTATTGCAGAGACCTGAACACTGATCAATGTTTCTCAACAACATTACTGGCGCACCAATTTTCAACTTTAAGACATGATTTGGAAGACCAAATGAATTAATTGTATTCAAAAATTCTGGAGTGTGAATATCATCTGCAGAATTGAAATCAACACTTTCTGTACACGGACTGTCAAAACTGAGATATGTTCTTTCTTCTCCAGGAAGCAATGACAACATATAATCATTCAAGTTGAAAACTATGTCATTTGTTGGAGCTAAAATAGCTCGATGTTGAAAGAATAATGGATCATGCATATTTTGTAATAATGATGGATAAGTATTTTCCACAATTGAAGCAATAGGATCAACAGTATCTGATATAAGCAAATCATTGGGAATTTCAATACTGACCTCTCCATCATTTGGTTTCCCAATGATTCCATCTCCAATGCTAAGCACCCATTCTGAGAATAACTTTATTTCTTCAACATCCAGATCAGAGCAGCCAGTTTGAAGCCTCATATTTTTTGTTAATGTCAAGACTTGACAATGCTTCCAAAGGTATGATGCATTAATGCTGGCATGAACAACATCCTGTCTTGATACTTTTGGTATTACAGGAAGTATTTGTCTAAAATCTCCACCAAATACAATCACTTTACCACCCAAAAGGTCTATTTAAGCTATTTTCATTGGAAAAACGCATTATGTCACGAAATGTTCTGTCTACCGCTTCAAAACAATGCTTGTGTGTCATTGGTGCTTCATCCCAAATAATTAATTTTGCTTTGACAATCAGCTCTGCCAAATCACTTCCTCGCTTAATATTGCAAGTAAAGTGCTCATCCACATTAATCGGAATAGAAAACCTTGAATGAGCTGTCCTACCACCTGGGATTAGTAAAGCAGCTATTCCGCTTGATGCCACATTAAGCACAATTTCTCCCTTGCATCTAATAGCAGCTGAAATGGTTCTCCAAATGTAATTTTTCTCAGTCCCTCCATATCCATATAGAAAATAACATCCTCCTTTGTTGTCATACACAGATGTCATGATTTTATTATAAATTTCCCGTTGCTCAGAAGTCATTTTAGACAATAATTGGTCATGCTCATTAGCCAATGCTTGTCTATCGTAGTTTAGCTCATCAAAAATCAACCTATTCATTGATTGATTAAGAGATATGAAATCTGGTTGTGGCATTGTTGCAAAATTAGATAGTCTCTTACCATTACTCTGCAACAATTTGTCTAATTCTGCAAGGGTCAAATTTTTGAGCTCATCCTCAGTAAGGATTAAATTTGTGATACATAAAATAATATCAGATATAACCATAGATTAAAAATATATGAAAAATGTTTCCGACATAAGATAATAAGTTAGATGAAGTTAACATACCATTTCGCTGCAAAAATGATCTTTGTCTATGAAGAATGTCATCACTCAGATATTCCCAAGTCCTGTTCCAAACAAATTCAGGAGTTGAAAGCTGATTTGATAACAACAATGTTGTGAATAGCCTTCTCAAGTATGTTGTTGAGCCCCAATGACTTGCTTCTTTAATTGCATCAACGTACTCCTTGTCATCATCTAAAAGACCCATAGCATAGCAAGCATCTTTGAAGGTAGGATATGTCACATTATTTACAGTCCTTATCTGCAAATATGATGATGGTCCTCTAGCTGTAGTCAACAATATCCTGAGGTAGTAAAGTTCTCCACTTCCTGGTGGAACAAAATACAACCTTCCAATAGAGAAACCTGATTTTCTTGGAGTCCAATATCGGTCTTGCGCATTCCAAACAAATTTTGTGGGAAATTCAGCATAAGTAAGATTTTTGCTTCAGGATATATGCTATTGGCTTCCATCCATGACAAAAATTGTGATTCATGAACACGAGGTTTTTCAAAAAGTGAATCAATGCAGGTACTATCATGGAATACAACAACATGCCCATTTGGCAAGTGAAATGATAGTCTTTCCACTGAAGGCTGCCTGTAGTGAATGTCAAATGCAAATATTCTCCAAGTTGCTTCACAGGAAGACAAATATCTGCAATCATAGTATAACTTGTGTCAATTTTATGAATGTGAAATCCTTATTTCGTTTTTTTTTCAATTTCAACAATAATATATGGGTTAAATATGTTTTTATTTCCTAAATATAATTAAGATTTCTTTTTAGTCCCTATAATTTAAAATTTTTGGTTTTGGTCCTATAAAAAAGAAAGGGTAAAATATGTTTTTGGTCCCTGTAAAATTAGCGAGTTTTGCTTTTAGTCCCTATAAAAAAAATTTTGTTAAAGCGTCCTCTCAAAAAAAAATTTTTGCAATTAGTCCCTCCCTTCAAAAGACGTGTGTCAAATGCTGATGCGACACATTTTCTCTTTCCTAAGTGTCCATTTTTGTGTTTCTGGCAGTCCTAAACCGCCAGAAATTATGGTTAAACCTCCACAAACTTTCCCCACTATTTCTCCCTCCCTCTTCTCCCCCACCCCTGTAACTCACCCCACCCCGTTCTCCCCCACTTCCATCACCCACAATTCCTTTCACTGCATTCTTCCTCATTTAATCACCCACAATTCCATTCCTTTCATAACTAATAGTTCCAAAATTGCCATAGACAACAACATAACATCACCTCTGAAGAAAACATTGAAAACTATGGAAACCCAGTTGTCACTGATGCTGCAACCATCCTGGTTTCCAAGCAGGGTGCTTGCTGGTCTCAGCTCAAGTATATAGGGATGATGTAGTGGGGCAAACACCAGCAATTTTATGTTGAACCATATGAATCGGTGAGCCGATGCTTCTATCCCGCACGCCATCTCATAGAGCTGTTTATCCGAGAAATGACAGAGGCTGGACCAACTGAGGCATAGGGATGAAAACTTACTGATCCATTATTCAACAGTGACTTCCAACCATGCAATACACATATGATGCTTAATTTACTAGAAATTAATTACATAACATGCACCTGACAACGGGGAATAACCTGTTACATAAAAGCAAAGGAAGGCACAGAGAAAAAGGAATGGCCGAGAAATGGAAATGGAGAATAAAAAAACTGAAGCCACCATTAATGGCAGATATATATATAAGCAGAATAATGTTTTTTGTAACATAAAGATCATTGCCAATTAGTGTTGGGTTGTGATAAAGAAGAGAGAATGAGTGTGTTATAAAATAAAAAAAAATATTGTATAGAGATGTTCTACAAATGAAATAACTAATGTAGAAAGGCCATGATTGATGTCTGATGTTTAAGGAAAGGATTTTGTACCAACTGAGGCACTCGTGCACGCTCACCACGCTCTTTTGTCCCCTCTCTGCTTTCTTTTGAACCGTTCTGCAAATAAGAGAGGCTGGACCAAGCCAAGCCCTACGTCCTGTGGTTTTCTCATAGTGCTTGATGTACTCTTCTCCGTTAAGCTCCGTTAAGTTATTGACGATGAAGCTGTAGCTTTTGAGCTCTATTTCCAGAATTGATTCCATGAATTTGGTCAACGCTTTAGGTGGTGTTACGTTCAGGGTGATGTGGTGAAGAAACCGAGCTTGCCAAGGCAGGGTGATGGAAGTGAATTGTGGGTGATGGAAGTGGGGGAGAATGGGGTGGGATGAGTTACAGGGGGTGGGAGAGAAGGGGGAAGAAATAGAGGGGGAAGTTTGTGGCGGTTTAACCATAATTTCTGGCGGTTTAAGACTGCCAGAAATACAAAAAATGACACTTAGGAAAGAGAAAATGTGTCACATCAGCATCTGACACACGCCTTTTAAAGGGAGAGACTAATTGCAAAAAATGTTTTTTGAGAGGACGCTTTAATAAAAAAATTTTATAGGGACTAAAAGCAAAAGTCGCTAATTTTACATGGACTAAAAACATATTTTACCCAAAAAGAAAATAATCAATTTATTTCTTATCGTATAGTTTTTCTACGAATTTTCCTCTGATTTTTTTTTTAATTTTTATCAAAAAGTGAAAATACCCCCTTTTTACTTCTTATCGATAAAAAATCGCAAAAAAATTTGGGAAAATCTGTAGGAAAATTATACGATAGTAAATAATGACTAAATGTATTTCCAATTTTTTAGAGACCAAAACCACTGGTTTTGAATTATAGAGACTAAAAGCAAATCTCAATTATGTTTTAGAGACCAAAAATGTTTGGTAAACACTAGTTTCCGGTAAGCTATCTTTTAGCTGATAAGCTAGCTACTAGCTAATAAGATCCTAGTTGATAAGCTTCTGGTTAGGGATGACAAAAATACTTCTTAAATATTAATGGATACCCGTGAGTACCAGCTACTCGCATGGGTACATATTAATTTATAGCGAGTATGGATACTGGTAGTGTACTACCCACCTCTCCTCGCCCTCATCCCCGCCCCCGCCCCCGTCCCCGCTTTGACATACCTACTTCTAGTTGATAAGTTTTGAGATGATAAGGCAGCTCGATGAATTAGAAGTATATGGTAAAACTAGCTAATAAACTAGTTGTAAATGTAAAATGACACAAATGAAGAACATAAATACAAGTTTTATTATATAAATCCATTTTAAAAAAATAATTATATTTTAGATTTTTTTAATTTTAAATTCTTATTAACATTTTAATAATAAATATTTATTAAAAATTAAAATAAAAATGAAATAATTAAAATAAATAGTATAATATAAAAAACCCAAAAAATAGGAAAAAAAGAATAATAATTTAAATAATTTTTAAATTTTTAAATAAGAAAAGAATGTGAAGAGAGGGGAAAGAGAAGAGAGAATGAAGGAGGAGAGAAGAGGTGGTTTTCATTACAAACATTGAAAAAAAGATTAAAAAATAAAAATTAAAGGTAAAAGGAAAGTGTATTAAAATATAAGAGATAAAAATGGAAGAAAAATTAATAAATTAGAAGCTAACTAAAGTAGTTTGTAGCTTATTAGCCGGAAGCTCCTAAAATAAGTTACTTTCATGTATCTTACCAAATATTTTTATATTTATCAAACTAGTTTATAAGCTAGTCAAATAAATCAATAACTAGCTCATTAATGTTACCAAATACACTCTTAACCCATATATAGGTTATGTGTGTTTAACAAAACAAATATATTAGTTTATAAGCTTGTTTTGCCAGATTATATGTTTTGGGTAAAAAAATTATTTAGAAGTTTATAACGCTTTTCCAAACACTACTTTAAATAAAGTTCGAACTCATAAATTATAGTTTATTACTTTTCTATCTATTTTTACCTTAATATTTTAATAAAATATCATTTTATCCCTCTTAATTATTCAAAAACTCTCTTAAAACCTTTCCAAATTAAATGCTCTCTGAAAAAATAAATAATTAACAAAATAATCTTAAATTATGTTAATATGTAAAATAAAATAATTAAAATTAAAAATAGTGTAATTAAATTGATATTTCAGTTTTTAAAAAATAAAATTATAGTTATCAAAAAAATATATTTTTCTATTAAATAAAATTAGAATCTATACAAAAAAATCTTATAAATATGTTTTTTTATATCATTTTGCATTATTAACTACTTCAACAACTAACTTTACTAAACATTTCTATTTCAATAAGCAAATTTATCAGCTTTATGTTATAAGTTTTCAACTAAAAAATAATTTTTTAGCTATTAGCTAATTTTTTTCAACTAATTTTTTAGCTGTGTGTGCCAAACATATGGACACCCTTTTTTTTTCAAACACTTATTTAACACCTCTTATCTCTTTATATTTCTTTCTTTTCATCACATAAAATCACCTATCACATCTATCTTTTTCGTCTCTTCGCATCTATCTCTTTGTAGACATACCATGGGTGTCTATCTATCATTTTTCTTCCTCCACTTTATGTGATTGTTTGTTGACTGAGAATGTTTGATGACTGTGATTGTTGTTTTGAAATTACTGTGTAGGTAGTTATTCTTGTTTTCTTTTCTTTTATGCCAGTATGAGCATGATATTTCTTCTTTTTTTTTGCTAAGCAAAGAAGAATGAATTAAATGGGAGTACAAGGGGTACTCCAACCCATCATACAAAACAAATAACAAGCAAAATGAAGAAGATAAAGAAACATGCCCAAAATTGAAGGAACAAAGAAAGCATAAATGGCATAACAACCAACTAACATAACAACCCCTAAACCAAGAAATAAAGGATAGCCGTAAGAAACAATCATCAACACGTTGCAGGGAAGGAATCTGCACATGGAAACTCCAAAACTTCCATCGTTGACAGGACCGAGGTAGGTGTTAACATCATCTCCTGTGACGACATCCAAGCACCTTCCAGACCAACAACAATAACCAAAAATCGCAACACATTACCCAATTTAAAAGTTACTAATAACAAGATATTCCTCAGCACAAGATTGCTATGTACGGTCATACATTAATCACAGACCGAGTGAAACTTCAGACACACACCAATATTTGAAGACCACAACAGGAAAGGATATGAGAAGGAAGAATCTTTTACTTTCAAACACTTCCATGTTCTGATCTTAATTAGGTCTACAACAGCTACTGGTTCCAAAACTTTATTGGAAAAGATTGCATCATTCCGTGCAAGCCATAGGGATCAAATTGTCATCAACCAAATTAGGACCAACACATCCTACTATTACCATTACAATCAGGTAAACCAACAAAGTGAAAAAAATTCTCCAAACACATAGAGTGTAGAACAGAACAAAAGCCTCCCCACAACACACAAGACATCCAAACTTCATGAGCAAAAGGGCATTCAAAGAACAATGATATGTAGTTTCTAAAGCTTGACCACACCAAACACAATAATCATTTAAACCATGAATCACATTCCTCTTAAAGAGATTCTGTTTGGTAGGAATCCTATTTAAAATAGTCCTCCACACAAAACAAGAGATCTTTGTAGGAACCCGTTTAGACCACAGGAACTGATGCATAGGAAATTCTGCATAGAGGCCCTCATTAACAATTGCTTGATAAGCAGATCTGATAGAATAGATACCTGCTGCATCTGGACTCCAACGCCAGCAATCTAGACGCTCCTCAACCAGTTGTATTTCCTGTAGCTCAAAGGAAAGTTGTTGTAGTTGAAGTTGCTCCCATTGAAATAGGGTTCTGCGCCAGCTCCAATTCCAAGATATGCCATTTGAATTTCTAACTAGCATATTAGCAATACTGACATTGTTGTCAACAGAAATAGAAAATAACCTAGGATACCTATCACACAACGCCACCCCATCATACCATACATCCTTCTAAAAAAGTGTATCATTCCCATTACCCACTTTTTTGACACAACATCTTGAGAACTAATCTATAGTTGTGTCGTGATTAACATCAATGGACCATAAATCTCTCCACTAGCTGGACCCCTTCTTCCTCCCCCCACATATTGATACACTCTCCGCCCCATAGATAGAAAAAAGCACCCTATACCAAAATCTTCCAGTCTCTACTAACAATCTCCACCTCCACTTCCCTAACAAAGCTAAATTGAAAGCTCTTAAATCTCAAATACCCAAGCCCCCATGTTTTTTCTCCCTACACACATCCTCCCAAGCAACCCAAGAGATTTTATTCGAAACCAAGGACCCACCCCACAAAAAAGAAATAAAAAGAGAATTAAGTTTTGAAATTATACCTTTGGGAGCTTTGAAGAAGGAAATGAAATAAATCAGAATGGAGTTGAGAACCGACCTCAAAAGGACAAGACGACCACCAAAAGACAATACTTTACACTTCCACCCAAATAATCGCCTCTCAATCTTCTGGATAACAGGACTCCAAGTCTTCTTTCTTCTCGGATTTGCACCAATAGGTAAGCCCAAGTAGTAGAACTGAAGTGACTCTACTTTACAATTCAGAAATCTAGAAGCCACATTTATCCAATCCTCAGCAACATTCACGCCAATTAGCTTACTTTTATGAAAATTAACTTTTAGGCCCGCCACAAGCTCAAAAATTTGGAGAACGACTTTAATAGTCCATAAATTTTGAACAGAGGCCTCACCCACAATAATTGTGTCATCGGCATACTGTAGATGAGATACCACCACCTTATCACGGCCAACCAAATAACCAGAAAAAAGACTTGAGATGACTGCCTTAGACATCAAGGCATTCAACCCCTCAACAACGATGAGGAATAAAAAAGGTGCTAGCGGATCCCCCTAACAGACACCACGAGTAATCCCAAATTCACGCCAATTAGCATGATATTTCTTCTTACCCCTTGTTGTTTGTCTTTTTGTATGACATTTGTGTATTTAAGCGGACACAATGCCTTGGAGGCAACTGTGGCAAGAGGAAAGCAAAGTGTAGGTCATGTCAGGTCTGAGTTTGTGTTATAAAAAGGTTTTAATATTGATAACCAGAATTTTGTATTAAATTTAAGTGACCACCATCTTTAAAAGGAATGAAAAATATATAAGAAATAATAAAGTGTGAAATGCATGAGGATATATATATATATATATATATATATTTTAATTAGTCAATCAAATAAAACTTTTGGTGTGAATGTGAAAACTATCCATAACTAAAAATTGGAGTTCATATATTTAAATTTTAAGATACCATGTCAAACAAATTATTGTGTTTTTAATTAATACAATTTTTCACAATTTATTTTAGAATTTAATAACTATACACTGTCAGTGTAAAAATATTTTACACAAACAACTAATTAATCGTGTGTTGCCACATCATTTAATGAATTTAATAGTACATGAGGTGTCATATTCATTAAATTATGTGGCAACACACCAATGAATGTGTGTGTAAAACTTATTTACACTGACGGTGTATAGTAATTAAATTCTTTATTTTTTGGCTTATAAAAAAATTAAACTCTTTATTTTATGATTTAATTTTTTTTTTTCACAATTCATATATATCCTCTTTCTAATTTTAAACAGTTTTATTTTAATATGATTTTAAATTGTAGAAATATAGTAAAATACCCTAAATACTTAGTAGTAATTATTTCATAAGTTTGCTTCTAAATAAATTATTAATAACCATGCCATCTTATATTTTTATTTCTAATATATGCAAAGTGAGGTATAGCATTAGAAAATAAAATTAATACTTATAATCATTGGCAAAATTATTACATATGTATAATATTATTATTCGATGTTAAACCTCATTTTCTTCATCAAATATATTCTTACATCGATTATCAAACTCCTTTCATACTTAACCTTTTCGTCAGTTTGACACGTTAAACTCGAAGAGATCAATTTCTATAATAAAATCACGTATACTATGGTGTTATTATAGTTCAACAATTGATATCTACTTACCTATGAGTATCATTATGTATTGTAAATATAGTATAGTAATATGTTGCCGTCTTAGCTCAGCCGGTAGAGCGCGTGGCTTTTAACCACGTGGTCGTGGGTTCGATTCCCACAGACGGCGTAAAGCTTATTATTTTATGTTTTTCCCCTTCATAGCTGTTAAAATTGTCATATACTCATATATTTCTGCTAAATGTGAATGCTTTTTCGGTAGTTGGTAAATGTGAAATTTGATAAGGTCATAAGTTATGAAAAAATCCTTAAGAAAGTTTTTAGTTCCTAAAATTTTCGTCTTTGGGGCTATTTGTCATTAATCTTTGCAAATAATTTATGTGAAAGAATTATTAGTTGAAAGTGCCCCTTTCTGGTTACCAGGCATCATAGAATGTGTAGTTTTCCTTTCGTTCTAACAAGGAAATTTATCTTCTCATGTCAGACTTTTTACCATTCAAAAAAATTGTCTTGACGAATTTTTACAAATTTTCATTTACTTTATGTTTAACAGGAAAGAAAGACATTTTTTGTCTGCAAAAAGAATAATATCCGAAGGTTCATTAGCATATGTTCTGGCAAACGTGTTTTATTTTATATTTTCGCTCTTGAGCATCTAATAAAGGATAAAAAAAGATCATACGTATGCTACAAATCTTGCAGAAAGTGTATAACATGCAAACATGAAAAAAAAAAAGAAAAGCTAAATTCATTACTTTAAAACTCTGCACTCCATCCATCCAAAGGATCTTTTGCTTTCCGGTTCCCCCAATTCTATTGTATCTTTACTTGTTGCATTAACATCTAATCATTTCATAGTGTTAAGTCTGATAGCCTAGACAACTTCTCCAGTTAGGATCGTGTTGTCATGGAATGGAAAATTGTCACTTGTGATGTGTCATGTATCATGAACTAACTATTTCCAAAGTTTAAAATTTTGGGAAGAGCACATGAATAAATATATTTCTAACACGTCCCTCACACAATAGTCCATTGGGCTTAAAGCGTGATAAATGCATAGACTCACCTATTTTGTGTTGAAATTAAACTTTTTTATTGGAATAACGAGATAACAAGGATATAACTCTTGATCACTTGATTATAAAGTTTCTGATACCATATCATAAATAAACTATTCCAAAAGCTTAAACGGTTGGGTGGAGGACGTATGATAAATATATTTCTAACATCACGCTGGTTATGCAGATGAACCAGGGGAAAGAAAAAAACTTCTCCGGATGAAACGCTATAATTAAATTCAATATATCAGGAATAAGAAACTACTATTACCATCAAAATTCAATGAGAGGCTAAGAAGGGTTCATTCCAAGAACCAAAAAAATCAGTTTATAATGTGGCACCATATTTATTGCTCATTATTTCCACGCTTTCCTCCCGCGTAACTGTTTATTCAAGTTTATTTATGTTTAGGCCAAGTGAGTAGTTCTAGACTTCTAGTAATGTAGCCAGGTCTTGTTGTTTAATATGTCGATTTAATTTGTGTCCTATAACATAACATATATGCATAAGGAATGTAATGCCTCAGTATTAGATTTGGAGAATCAAATGGGGCCTTCACCATTTGGAGAAATTCAACATGTCCATGTTTGGTATGACAATTAAAATGCACATAAGAAAGACAACAAAGAATGCATAGATCTTGGATTCAAGTTGAATTCCATAGCAGTTCAAAGTAAGATTAAAGAAAAACTGCAAAAAAGGAGCAACTAAGATACCTTTCTCTGTTTTACAGCAGTTCAAGCATGGTAGTCCAAGCTCAATGCATTTCTTGCTTCTTTCTTTGCCTATTAATTACTTAAAAAAAATTCAACAGACTAAAAGCTACAAATATTAGAAATTGAGCTTACTGAATAAAAAATGAACTAATTAACCTTTAGTTCTTGTTTACCACACTTCCATCATCATTCATCACTAAATTAAAGTATGCAGATCATCATCTTCTTCATGTTTACCGTCCTCTTCATCAACCTGTTCACTGCCTTCAATTCAAGGTGAATCCTCCTTATCATCAGCACCACTAACACCAGATCCATAATCAGAACTTCTCATCTCCATCTTCTGATAGAACATCATTATCTTGTTGGCTTCATCCTCATCAATTTCAGTATTATAAATGAATAGCTGGTCCTCATAATCATCATTTATACTCATCTGATCATTTTCCTGGTCATCAACTTTATCAATAATTTGCAACGACTCAGCACCAGGAACATTGGTTTTGCAATATATCAACACAAAAAAAAGTTGAGTGCCCCTATCTTCAAAATAAAAATAGATAGCAATATATCAAATGTTAATTTGTCCCAAAAATTACCTGTGGATGTGAGCGGTCATGCACAAATTGATTTACTATTTGTTTGAACAAGGCCTCAATTGCATCAAAATAACCACTTGAGATAGGATACAAATAAAAACATAAGGTTTCTCAAAAATAAATAAATAAATAAATAAAAACATAAGGGAACAGATTACTATATATCTATTGAAGAATCAAATTTGTAACGTCACGTTGATGCGGCTGATTGCATAATGCATATATATCACACAGTTGTCACACTTCAGTTCAGTTATATACTATTTAGTTTTTTTTTTTTAAACTAAGGGTATCCCAAAATATAGTTAAAAGATTAATTTTTTTTCGAAGCATAAATATAACCGAAATGGGTTTTATCTATGCAACAAAGTCTTTTCCATACACAGTCATATAAAATTTTAATTGTCATTTTGACACTTTAGTTACTAATTCATGTAACTTATTTTCACAATTTTCTTTATAATTTAAAAATTTTCATTTTCATAATTCTTATATATTTTTTATATTTTTTAAATATTTTTATTTTAATAATATTTTAAAATATAGTGTAATATATGAAATATTCACTAGTAATAGTATTTCAAGAGCTTGTTTTTAAAATTTCTAAATAATTTTTTAATAACCACGCTATCTTATTTTTTGAATTTGAAATATCAAAAGTGAGGTATCACTTTATAAAATAAAGGGAAAATATGTTTTTCGTCTCTATAGTTTTGGTCAACATTAGTCTTCGCCTCTGTACTTCTTTAAATCTTGTGTTTGTTACCCTAAATGTTCTAAATTCCCAAACCGTGATCTCTGCCCGTCAACGAGATCTGTTAACATGATGAACTGACTATCAAAAGTTACATGTCAACCTCAATAGTGCGTCTCAAATAACTGACTAATCATCTAATTAATTTTTTCATTAATTTTTAATTATTAAAATAATCCCAATTTCTAAATTAGGATTTTCACCTGAGCAATTTTTACCTGATAAAAACATAATTTCACAATTATGGTTATTTTATTAATTAAAAAATTAATAAAAAAAGATTAATTAGATGAGTTAGCTATTTGGGGCCACTACTCAGGCTAACATGTAACTTTTATTACCCAACTAATCAGTTTAACAGATCTCACTAACCGTCAGGACAATGGTTTGAAGGTTTAGAAAGTTCACTATAAAAAACAAAAGATTTAAAGTACATGGACAACGAAGACCAAAGTTGACCAAAACTATAGTGACAAAAAAACATATTTTTCCCTAATATAAAATTAAAAATCATTATCACCGGTGAAAATATTACATACTTATAATGTTATTATGTGTTAAAAGTTTGATTTCCTTACTCTATTGATCTAACTGCTTACCTTATCTTTCCGTAAGTTGACATGTAACTTGAAGGGATCCATTTCTCTAATAAAATCATGTTTAGCATGTTATTATTGTGACCACAAATTGATATCTACGAAAGTTAGAGTGTTATATAAGCTAAATACAAAAGTAGAGTATTCAGCCGTCTTAGCTCAGCCGGTAGAGCGCGTGGCTTTTAACCACGTGGTCGTGGGTTCGATTCCCACAGACGGCGTTTTAGACAGTTTTATTAACTTTTTTAGAACTTGTTGAAACCCATGAATTGTTTCTAAATAAAGGGGATATTAATCGCTGTCATTTTTCATCCTGGATCTAATGATTGTAATGTAAGTGAGAAAAGCTATTCATATAACACTTGCTTGACCAAAATTTTGAAACCATTAATTTACCTAATGTCATACATTGATTTTTTTAATCAACTACAATGAGAGGGTTCTCATATATATATATAATATGGATCATAACAAAAACGTTTTACACAAGTCATATTTACATGTTCCCATTTTCTTCTGCAGATGAATCAGAAGCAGAGTCATCCAGTGTTGAATTTGATGTAGTCTCCACTTGACTCCCACTCTCACTATCTGAAGTTCCTACTGTCCTTTCTTCAACAGGGTGTTTTAAAAACCAATACATTATACTAGCTGTTAGTGTAAGGATCATCTTTTGATTCACCTGCAAAAAATACGCAACAGCATTGGCAAGTTCAGATAAAAAAACACAAAGTAAGCATTGAATAAACAAGTAAAACCTAGTTAGAAATGACATGGGCTAATGATGCAAGTTGACAAATAATATAGTATAGAACATAGAACATAAAGCATAAAAGGAATCTGTTTAAGACATCTTTGATAGTTGAATGAGAAAATTAGGGAGTACATTTCAACAAATCCATGATTTGTTATGCATACATATTTGTGTAATATCAACCTTTTATTTTCTTATCAAACGCTTGAGATGGTTTACTTTCCCTTGTAAAGCGAGAGCTCACTTCTAGTGCAGTCAAGTCCAAGTTGAAGATTTAGTGTCCGTTTGGTTTACAGTTGAGTAGAATTGATTTTAGAAATCAATGGTTGAGATGAGTGATGCACGTTGGACGAAAGTGATTTAAAATCAGTTCCGCAAAGCCATGGTTTCACACTGTTTAACGCCTAACCAAAAGGAAGGCTTAGGTCTATTTTGGATTGGCTTCTAACTTATAGGAGTTTTTCAAAAGACACAAGTACTTAAATTTGAACTTATAGAAAAGACCTTATAAATTTAGGTGTTTATGGAAAAAGTTAAATGAAAAAGCTTCTAAAAAAGTTAAGGTGCATAGACTAATTTCAACAATTCAACTTATTAAAAAAAGTTAAATTCACTTTATCTTCTTGATTCAGTTTATTTTCTTCACCCATAAGTGTTTGCTGAGAAGTTTATCCAAACTAGCTCAAAGACTAAAACTAAATCTTTCAGCAATTGTAAGTAAAAAGTGAATGTTTATAAATGCTTAAAAGTCAAGTACCAAAAATGCTCAATATGAAGGTGAAGAAAAGGCTCCAGGTTTTTCTTATCCGTATCACTCCTGGTTGTTCAACCCAGCAAGCTGCCTCAGTTTTGTGTATTGATTCTGTTTATTGTTCTTAGTATGAGCTATTGCATTCAACTTTTGCTTTATTAGGAGGTATTAGATTGCTATATGGTTAGGGATTTAATTTCTATGTTTTTGTAATGGGGAGTAGGGCATCATTTTGTGTGCTCTTTTGGTGTGTTAGTTCTTGGGTCTTGACTTTGTAGTATGGGTTGGAGTACCCCTTGTACTCCCTTTTTAATATAATTTTGTTTATAAAAAAAATGAAGGTGAAGAAAAGAGACGAGAGCAATGATACAGTGTTAGTTCCAACTACCTCAGTGATGTCTTCAGGAAGCAAGAATATTGAACATCCAAGCTTTCTTGCAATGCTAATAATGTAGGAGGCATTCATCATTTTCTCCTTATCTGCATAATTTAAACCAAATATGAAGCATGTTTTTCTTGATACAAATTTATAATGAAAATATATAAAATATACTACAGCAACCAAAGCAGCAGATTTAATATTGAATATGCCAGTCATAAAAAATTGTTGATAATAATGACACAACACATAATTTTCCCATGTACCACGACCAAAGTAAGACAGGAATAATACAAGGCCATGGTTGCTTTAGTAATCTAATTATAATGGAAAAAAGTTAAAGCAATATGTTACAGATATCAAGCAATTAAAGAATCCAAATTCTAGAGGGAACATAATTTCAGTCTTCAAATAATGTGATTCACAGATGGAGACTCTGAAAACAGGCATTCAAGCAACTTATTGAAAAAGTAAAAGCAAAACATACCAGTTACTCCTTTTGTTACAAGACCCCAATTTACAGCTCTGGGTTGCACAGAACTAAGAAGCTCAAGGAAAAAAATTCCATCTGACAAACTTTTATCCTGAAATTAGAAATAATTATAATCAACCAAATTCTGTAATCCATTAATCCCTGAATACATACTACTGGTCAAAAGTGCACATACATAAGTCTTATAAAAATAAGTATATATTAATCAAGGAAAATTATTTTACCCACATATTGCTAGATTATCATGAGGCTTCAATAACAAGTAAGACAGAATTATGTGAGATTCAATAATTTCCACAAATATTACATACAAAATGCTTCAGTAAATACTATTGTTAATAAATAGTGACGAATAATGAACTAGATTAAGGCAACATTAGCCAATGAACATGATAAAATCAGTCCTTTGCCACAGATGTTTAAATGAAAAATTTGATATATATTCAATACCTTAAAACTGTCTATATGGCTTTGACTTCCTGAACTCCTCACTTTGCTGTTTGCCCATTGCAGAATATCAGCATCAGTTATTTCCTTCCCATGAGAGTGAAATCTCAAGTTCTTTAGAAGTTGTAGGATGTTGTATCGCATCAATTGCCACAAATATGCTGAAGATAAAATCAAATTGTGTTTGGTTTAGACAGTGTTAACATAACAGAAGGATGCATGAACAATGAATTGATTGGAATAAGTTCAATAGATCATTTGATTCACTAAAAGGTAACAGTACAAAATTTGAAGATCAACATACCTAGTATTAATTTTTTATATCCCTGCACAATGTCATTTCCAGCAATATTTACCAGGGAAAATTTAAGTTGTTTCCCTATTTTCACAACTTGGTTGCAATTCTCTACTTTTCTAAATGGCATCTTAATGGGAGGCTTGTTGGCTATCTTCCAATTAACAATCCCAGGTGACACCTTGTCAAGAGTCTCTAGAAGTACCCACCTGCAAAGAAGTAAAAGTCAGCACATTTAAAAGTTATAAATCTCAAATGAAAATAAAGTAAACTATCTTAAATCAAGAATCACATCACTGCCATTCCTACATACCAGAAAAATTTAAATATAATTTACATTCTTACATGGATAAAAAATTTTAAAAATAAAGAATAAAGATTGAATTAATCAAATTGTTCTTCAATTTCACAGACAATTTTAACTAGAGCCATTTCATATTCAAAAACTGTAAGACAAATAATGAGGACAAGAGAAGAGATATTCTACCCATTTCTGACATCCTCAAAGACATTGTTGATATATGTTGAATTGCCGAGGCTATTAATCCAAAGGCGAAACACTCTCTCTTCTCTAGAGTCTTGTGTGTCATCTAGCAATGTTTCAAGAAGAGAACTCTGTTTTGCTTGGGTTGAAAGTCCATTCCTGTTAGAGGGAAATTGAGTCAGCTTACATATATTTCCACAACCACAAAAATTCTGCATATTTCAACCTTTTGATAAATCTATAAGGTGGAGAAAGAATAATATATGTAGGTAATCAAATCATATTCAAAACCAGTACATGAAACTAAAGAACCAAATGGATAGTAGTGACTACCGTTTTCGGTTTACCCCAAAATCATGTTACAAAAAATCATGTTACAAAAGTAATGCGGATATGGACACCAACGCTACTCTCACTAGCGTTGGCTCGTATCCATGTTCATAACGTGATTTTAGGGTAAACCAAACACACTTTTATACACTTTTAAACAATTTAGTACACCTAATTGACAAACTTATGAATTGTGGAATCTTCACTACAAACACATCCAATACCAAAATGTGTCTACTGTGTGATAAACAATTATTAACACATTTAAAATTTAGAGTATCAACTGAATCTTCAAATAATATTTATTTATTCTCTCTTCTCAGCAGATCTAACACCTCAGGCACAAAAGAGAATAAACAAGCTGTCAACAATAAAATGTCTCCGTCATAAAAGTAAACCACAACTACAAATCAATTCTTAAGTGCTATTTTATGGCTTATCCATCAATAATCCAAAAATGAAACATTTTAAACATATAACATGTGTTCAAGAGAGAGATTATTGTCACCTGAGTTGGAAAATATGTGCAACAAATGCAAGGTTAAGATTTGGGGAACCTTCCACTATATCTCTTGCAGTTAGGTATCGCTTGCAACCCATTTTATCTGCATGTTCGAGAACTAACTTTGCTCGTTCAAAAGGATTTTTGACAGCCAATGTGGATGGATTAATGTATTCAGGTGCAAGAACATTCAGAAGGTGAGCATATGCCTCTGCATCCTACAGTGCAAGAAAACATATATGTTTAAAATAAATGTGTTAAGAAGCTTTTGTTATAATTAATAGCTCATAATACTGACTCGTGATTTCTTGTACTTCCAACAATTAAGTTACAGTTTTTTCAACTTGAAAAGGCATAAAGAAAAGTTAGAAAACTTCACAACTTTGCTTAAAAAATTTCACATGACATTGATGTATGATGTTCAATACAACAAGTTTTTATTTCTTACTTACCATCAGAAAAATAAAATCAAACCCTTTCAGTTCATTAACACTAAAAGTGCCAAGGAGGCTGTAACTGAGATTTGGAGACTGCCAATTTAGTGTCTGTTTGGTTTACAGTTAGATAAAATTGTTTTAAGATTAATGGCTGAAAATGAATTATGCATGAGTTATGATGCACATTTAATGGAAGTGGTTTGATATCACTTCTGCAAAAATCGATTTTACATTGTACTAACAGTGTTCCAAACAAGATACTAATCAACAAATTATTATTCCAGAGGCTGGCCAAATGGACAAAACACACTCTGACATCAAATAGCACTGGTTGAAAAAGGAAAAATTCTAATCATCCCAAGCAAAGAATAGCATAAGTACATTTATGTTTGAAAAATACTTAGTCACCTTAACATCAGAGGAGAAGTTCGTGACAATCTTTTTGTATCCTGCTTTCTTCAAATGGAAATTCATCCACCTCAACAAGATCTTTTCTGGTGGGAGACTCATCAACTCTTTCATATCCTGTTATTTCAGGAATATGAGGGCAACATATACAGCAGTGATGAAAATATGAAAAGATAATGAAGAAAGATATTTACCTCACTATCATCAACCAACTCCACAAGCTGAGGAGTTTTCTTCAGGTTCAGGTCAGCCAATAATTGTATCTATTTTAGCACCAGCATTAGGAAAGTTAAAAGTTTGCCTTGTAAAATTCAATATGCAGCATTTAATCTCTGTTAACACCATCAATCCCAAAATTAGAATACATAAATCAATATCATTTACCTTAATAATCTGTGAAATCAATCCAAGCACCAGATGACGCTGAAATTTGAAACAAAAGAAATGAGATAACAATCCACAAAATGAAAGAAACTCAATCACAGAAACATGGAGGGCTTATTTCTACAAGATCAATAGTGGCTTCAATGACAAAAGTGGATCAAATGAAAGATATTCTGATTAAATAGGGTAGAGAAAGTCCTATGAAAATGTTAGGTGAAGATATTAAAATAGACCTTGATAAAAAAAAAATATGAATCATGGCAAGACATAGAAAGGCAGAACATGAATCTACTGCTGGTCTGAATCTTCTTTGAGACTAGAACTTAGATTATCATAGTAAGGCAAATGTATATCAAATATGATTAAACCTAGCAATACAGAAACTAACCTGCCAGATTCATGTCCTAAGTCTAATTAAAGTACAAAATACTTGAGATTCACTGTCATAGTATTAGTATCCCACTTACATGTCTGACACTTATGGAGGAAAGAAAGGCTTTGATTTGATGTAAACACCATTTAGCACATTAAAAAAACATACATTATATGCCAGTAGTGTCAATACTGCTTTTATGTGTGAAAACTAGAAAGGCACACAAACATACTCTTCCTTCAATGAAGTCTTGAGTGCCAATGTTGACCACTGTACATCCAATTGCTTTAGCAGAGTTGAGGCAAAGTGTATGGTTTTCATTCCTTTCCCATGGATTAAGTAATCTTTTAGTATTGATTGCCCGTTCATCAATGGTCCCTGGAACTGCCACATTAATAAGCTTACTGCAAGAACATGTAATCCATTTTAAAAAATGAATAAAAAATTGTTATGAACAGTCACATAAGAAGGAAGATAAATGATAATGTACAATACCAAAGAAGAACACCATCTTTTGCAATTTCAAAGAGGTCATTGGTTGAAGGATCAAGGGGAAGGTATTTCTTGAGGAATTCATCTGCTGCAAGATAGTTATTTATATGTGCAACATATGATGCCTTCTCAGATTCACTTATTGTGTGAAGCAATGTGGTAGTAGCAGCCTTGAGGAATGCCGATGAGTTTTTCGCATTACTTCCTGTTCTAGAACTTGCAAAAGTTTGCAGTTTCAAGTATACCTGTCATTATTATAGCACCATTATTTGTTATCAGTCAAATTAAACATTGAACTGGCCACAACTACTGAAATAGTTTCACATGAAAAAAAGTATTTTCTACTCTCTATAAAAGGTGAACCAGTTCAAAATTTTATCCCATTATGGTTTTAGTTATTAAAGAAAAGCAATTGGAGTACTCCAGAATGTGGTTACAGTTCAAAATGAGCTGCAGCAAAATGAAAAACCATTCTCCAAGTTTCTGCAATATGCAAGGTAAAAATGTGATTTTCTGATTAGTCCTCTTTTTCTTTCCATGTCTTTTATGTAAAGGAAAAGTGAAAAGAAACTATATATATCTTCTGGATCAAGGCTTCAAACAAAAGAAAAAAAATTGGAAAATTTATTTATTCTTCTGCTTATTTCTTTCTTTCCTTTTCTTTCTTTGTCCTGTAAAAAAGCTCGATCACATCAACCAGCTCAGCTGATATTTTGTTTTGGCTTCTTAGTTCTAAAGGAAAGGAAAATACTAATTGAAATTGAATAGATATGAAGATTAGGATAGATCAGGAAAAGAAGATAACAAGAAAGAAAAGAAAAAAGGTAACTTGTGGATATAGAGTTTCTAAAAAGCAAAAAGATCCAGCATCCTTAAAAAGTTGATAATTGAAAGGATGACATAAAATCAAGATAACAAAACTCACCTTGAGAAACAATTCAAAATCAACCTCTTCATCTGTGTTCTGATACAAATCCTGGATATAAGAAGCTCTCTCTTCTTCATTCAGATTTTCTCCCACAACTTTCAACCTTGACATCTTGGAAGCCAAGTCTCCAATCGTAAGCCTTCCACTCTCCCTCCTCATGCTCACAAACTGCACCAACAACAACCATTAAAAATGATCATGACCCAGAAGCCCAATTACAATACAAAAAATCAAAATCCAATCTTTCTGGGAAGATCATCACAGAAAGTAAAACACAAGATTCATGCTCAACAGCACTTCCATGCAAATTGCAAACCAAACAGAAGGATTTGAACCAATATGAACTAAACTTACATGGGATATTAACAACTAAAATAACAACATAAAAAATCCAATCTTTCCATGAAAACCATCAAATAAAGTGAAAGACAAGATTGAAAATTCAAAAGGTTCCTGCTCAACAACACTTGCTTGCAAACCAAACAAAAGGATATTAGGATTGAAAACATACTTGGGATTTTAAGCTGCGAAGCTCCACTTGGGTGAACTGGTTCTGAAGCCATGGATCTGAAACAAGAA
The DNA here is from genome assembly GCA_026901365.1 of Sesbania bispinosa. Lineage (NCBI taxonomy): Eukaryota > Viridiplantae > Streptophyta > Magnoliopsida > Fabales > Fabaceae > Sesbania > Sesbania bispinosa. The sequence goes on from QLOH01000317.1 coordinate 656,731, forward strand.
TGCCCCAATGACCAGACATAACTATAAACTAGTATTCAATTATTTTGCTTGTTCTTGCACCAAAGCCAATGTATCTGATTTTTCTCTAAAACAGTTGCTTTCTATCTCCCACTATATCTCACACACACACACTCTCTCTCTATTCAGCTTATAAAAAGTTGAAAGTGGGTGGGAGAGTGTTAGAGAAGGAGATGGAAGAAGGCCAACACTTTGGGACAGGGAAGAGCTGTCATAGTTCAAAGTTGTTCTGTTGTGTGTGTGAGAGAGAGAGAGAATTCAAATTATTACAACAATGTCCTTGTCCTTAGTCCCAAGTTCCTTAACACTTATTATGGACCCCATTTATTATTGCCGTTAAAAGAAATTATTTCAAAGTTTCATCATAATCTCGCTATCTTTGTTTAATTTAAGATGTTTTAATCTCAATTCTCAAACCTCTAGTGTTCTTCAAAATCAAGTGGCTTTATTTAATTATATTGAGCATGTTTGTTTTAAAGTATATTCACGGAAAGCGGAATAACGCCTTTTAAAGATTTTATAGTAAGTTTAGATATATAATTACTTACGTGTATATTAATGAGAAACTAATATAAGAGTACATTTCAAACAAAAATAAGAATAAACCTTATTTTATAAACAATTTTACTATGAATGAATCTTATAGGCTATAATGACATTCACATATTGTCATATTTTCTAATATATATACTTTCAGATAATATTTTTGAAAAGAAAATATAAAACTTCCTTTTTTTTGGATAATATGTACAATTTAGAGGCCGGATAAATTAGGTGTGTTAACGGTTTGAGTTGGTTCGATTTTACTGTAAAATTAAATTGGAATCAATTATATTGATTAGTTTGATTTGGTTAATTGATTTGATTTTTTAGAAAAAAAAAATTAGCTAGTCCAAACCGATCCAATTAAGATAGGTTGGTTTGGTTCATTCATTGAGTTAAAATTAAAAAAAAAAACCTATAATATTTCTTTAAAAAATTAATATACAGATATTGTTTTCTATATAAAAATTTGGAATTTGGAATACTTTAAAGTAAAAATTTCTTTCTTTTTCAATGTTTTTATACAATAGTTAATTTTAAATGTTAATTTTAATTTTAATTAATAGTTGCATTTTTTATAATTATAACTTCATATATATTTCCGTCAATATATATATATATATATATTTAATTTCTTTATCTAAAATATGATAATGAATTGTATATAAATATAACTAAAGATATTTGATAACATTCTATAATATCATAAGAAGGTCAAAAATAAAAAAGAAAGGTTTTTAAGCACTAAAGTCTAAAATATATAAATTTAAAATAAAAAAATAGTTGATTAGGTCATCGGTTGATTTGGATTTGAAAAAAATCTAAGAACCGAACTGATTATAATTGGTTTGGTTTAAGCATGTAATAAAATGAATTAATTAACCAATTGCCCAATTCTTTGTTTAGTTTGGATTATCGGGTCATCCAGACAATTCAATTTGATAATCACCCCTAGATGAAATTTAAAATAAGTAAATGTTTTTGATTGATTTTGGCGAACTTTTGGATTAAATAATATGAATTAAAATGAGTATAGGATATACGTATAAGGTAGGTTGTAGAGTTTAATAATTGCTTATGTTTGCAATTAAGAAAGAAAACTCCTATTTGAACCTAAATTTATATATGTAGTATATTTTTATTATTTTTTTGTCTTTCATTAGAAATTCTCCGCATGCATAGTTTAACCCCAGTTTAGGGTGATGGTCAAGTAAATTACCTAATTTACATTAAAAAAATTATATAATAGCAACTTTAATATTCTCACATATATATAATGGTGGTAAAATGGGTCAACCTTAGCGGGTCAACTTGAACCCGTCTGTTAAATTGTAGTGATTTTAAAAATTAAGCCCAAATTAATATTGGTCTTCTTTAGTCCAGTCTATTTTTATCAAAATGTCAAGTTTAAATCGCAAAGCTTGCTAAAATATCAAGTAAATGATAGATTTAGACTACAAAGCTTACTAAAATATCGGGCTTAACCCACATTTTACAGGGTTTTGGCACCATTTCTAACACATATGACCATCATTAAATATTGAAATAGAAAATAGAAAAGAGTAAATGAGTGATTATGAAAAAAAATTAAGAATAAAATGTAAAAAATAATTTTATCTAGGACTAGGAGCTTAAATTTTGGAATGCTACTGAAGCTATCATTTTCTAAAAACAAAAATTAGTAATTACTAAAAAAGTTACCTTACCAAAAAGAGCTTAACCTTGTGTTTGGATGAAGAATTTTAGAATTCTTAAAATTGTAATAGAGTATGTTAAGTAAATTGTAAGTATGATTTGAATTGTAAATAATAACCTAAAAATTTAAACACAAAAGAGAAATGTTGAAATTCTCTCTCAATATGTGTCATTTGAAATTCCTCTCATTTATCATACAAATCCCTCTTATTTGACATTTAAAATTCTTTCTTTTACTATTTCAAATTTTCCATCCAAACACAAGGTAAATGTTGTAACAAATTTTTCAATTTCTAATTTGAGTTACCAACTAGTAGGAATCAATTCTCTATATTATAATTTCTGTAACATCCTAAAATTTCTAGAACAAATAAAATAAAATAAAAAGAAGAAATAATAGTGTTATTAATATCTTTTATTATGAATAATGTTAATTAATTAGAAAGGGGAATGGGTGGGTTGGAGTAGGCCCAGCCCAATTAGATGTTTATATAAGGGAATGGTTATCTATTTCACCCTATCAGTTTTCAAACGTTAGATAACCAAACCCTATGAGGAGAGAAGCGACTCACAAGGAGAAGGTGCCACAGAGTAGATCATCTAGGGATGTGCTGCCAACAGTTCTTGATCGTCATTCCTAAGGTACAGGGGGAAGGGGTGCTGCTATATGTGTATACTGGAGTGCTTGGGTAGTGAGGGCAACCATAAGTCCATTTAGGATTCCTAAATCTTGATTTATGAGTGATGAATTGTATATAATGTGTTGAAATTCGTGATTGTCTGGATGATTATTGTCTTGTTCTTGATAAAATTGAGAGTAGGAAGCGAGATTGTCGAAAAGGGGTTAAATTAGGATTGGGAGAGAGAGATTTCATAATTGAATCGATTGTTGAATTAACTGTAATCTTTTGAAATAATTGATGAAATTATTGAATTTAATCGGTAAAAACGAGTCTAATTGAGTTAGGAACTTAAGGATTTGAGTAGGGATGGAAGAAGAGGGTTAAAAAGGGGCAAAAACGCAGGTGCAGTCGCGTATCGGGTTGCTGGTAATCGATTACAAGGTTCGTAATCGATTACTAGGTGTTCTGGGCAGGAAACTAGGTGGCTGAGCCTCTGGTAATCGATTACAGACAACCTGTAATCGATTACCAGGCCTCGACAGCTTTCTCACCTAAACAAGAATGTGTCTGTTAAGGGTGCAAACGAGCTCGGAATACTATCATATAGCATATCAAACTGAAGCCCCCAGATCTTAGCTTTCTAAAACAAGTGGAATCATCTCAATTGGACACTTACAACTCTAGATATTTCCAAATTAGTGCACCAAGGTCATTAAGCTTAAAACTTGACGGCCCCAAAATTGAGTAACAACTTCTGGTAATCGATTACAGCTGTCTGGTAATCGATTACCAGGCCAAAAGTGAGTATTGATAGTGTTGCTTATGTGATTTTGTGACCTTTTACTTATATGATGTTAATTATAAGAATTGTTTGTGAAATTGATAAGATTAAAGTGGATGTACAATGTATATTGACTGTGGCATGAGGTAGTGTTATGTGACTATTTTATATTGATGTTCTATGTGCCCTTTTATTTGAGATGTGATGTGGAATGATTAGCTGAGGTTATTATAACCCCAGTTAACTAGGTTTTAGTAGGGGCTGCCTGACTAGGGTTATAGTAACCGTCTTTAAGTGATACCAATTAACTGAGGTTATCTAATCGCGGGTAAGGTTTCATCCTTTCTTACGGTTTTGACCGCAGGAAAATAATTTTTTTAATTTTTTCTAATTTTTTTTTCGATTTTAAAGTGTAATTATTAAAATTAAACAATCATTAGTAGGGGTTAAACCCCAGTAAAATCATATTAATTTGGTGCGAAGTTCCTTTTTCGTCTCTATTTTCCCCCAAAATTAATTCACCTCTGCAGTCACTCTATTTTCCCCAAAATCGATCATCACCTTTCTGCACTCTATTTCTCCGCAAAATCGTTCATCTCTGACACATTCCTTCTGTGAACAAAAGCAATTTGTCTGCGCGTTGTGACCTAAGTCAATATCCTTCTTTGGTTGTTGTCTTCTCCGGCGGTGTGCGGTTATCTTCTTCGGCGGTGTGCGATTATCTTCTCCGGCGGTGTGCGGTGAGTCAATCCTCCTCTATTCTCAGTTTTCTTAGGTTTTGATCGGTACATTGCATGATTGCGTTGTATGAATCATTATTCTTACTGATTTTTCTTTTCAGGCTACATTCTGTGCGAAAAGGAAGTGGTTCTGAGTGAGCGAGCTTTGAGGGATCAAGTGGTTCTCATAAGTTCTTTCTTGTTCCTCATCTTTTCTCATTAACTCGTCAATTTCGTACAACAATTTTTCTTTCTCTGGTCAGACATGGAATAATTATTATGATGATCTTTTTCATATGTTGTGTCCGAGACATAGAGGCAGAAATTAAAGTGTTGCTGCTTAGATTTTAGAAGGTGGTGTATATTAAGCATTATTAACTATTAAGATGAATGCCTGGGGAAGTTTCTGCAAAGCAATCAGCTAAATTTTAGCTTTGCTATATCATTCACTGAACTGTTGCTTCACTTTAGATGAAATTTACTCAAAGGAATCAGCAAGAGTTTGATTTATTATACCATTCACAGAACAATATTTTAAGTTAGTAAGCACAGTAGCGACATGAAAGTTACAATAGAAAAGTGAGTTGTGTAGCATCCCAAATTTTATTAAATAAAATAAAATTAATAAAATAAGAGAAATAAATAAATAATAATATTAGTAAGATTAATATATTTTATGAATAAGGTTATTTAATAAATAATAAGAATAATAAATAGAATAAGTGAGTTGAGAGTGGGCTTAGCCCAATTAAGTATTTATTTAAGGAGGGGTTCTCAGTTCACCCTAATTCTTATGCGTAAAATCGTCAGAGAGCGAAACGCTAAGGAGGGGAGAAATGACGTCTCAAGAAGGGGTTGCTGCAGAATAATCATTGAGAATCGAGAACTGTTGCGGTTCGATCTCCATTTCAAGGTGTGGTGGGGGAGAGGGTGTTGCTTATATGTGCATGTGGGGGTGCTTGGGTAGTAACCTAAGACTTTAAATTCGTATTAATAATTGATATATTGAGTATGAATGATGAAAACTGTAGATTGGTGATTGATTGTATGATTCTTGATGAATCTTGAGTGGATTGAATGAAATAATATGAATAGAGAAAGGGGTAAATAAGGGCATGATGATTTGGGGTTTTGACGGGTTAACTGTATAATCTATGTAAAGATTGTTGTTTTTGCTGAGTTCAATTGATATAAACGAATATGATTGAAGTATAAATGATGAGGATTGAGTAGGGATTGAAGAAGGGGAGAAAAAGGGGCAAAACGCTGTATAGTCGTGTTCTACATAACTTGCGCTACAGGTTGCGCTGCAGCACAGTCCTCTGGAAGCTGCGCTGCAGCACAGGTTGAGGCGCAAACCTCTGGAATCTGCGCTGCAGGTTGTGCTGCAGCGCAGGTTGAAGCGCAGCTCGCAGATTTCTATTTTTGATGTGATTTTGATGAGTTCTTTTCGGAGTGAGGATGATTTTTCCTTAACATATGGAATTGAGATTGATATGTATTTAATACAAATGTTATTTTGTGGAATTGATGATATAAAGTGGAAAGTTTAAAGGGTATTGATTGTGGCATGAGTATATGACATATCCTTGATGATAGATGTTTATACTATTGCGATGTATGATGATGATGCTTATGATATTTTATGATGATGATGAATAATGATGTTTAGGACGAATTATGATGAGGATGTTTATGATGATGTTATGATGATAATAACGATGACGATGATATGACTAATCGTATGATGTTTATGATGTCTTGAACATATATGTTGTTGTACTTGGGATGCACAAGCCCAGTGAGGGGTGGAGTGTAGCTCAGGGAGGTGAGTGTTGTACCTGAGTTTAACTCGGGGAGGTGAGTATTGTACCTGGGTCTAACCCGGGGAGGTGATTATGGTACCTGGGTATAACTCAGGGAGGCGAGTGATGATTATAATAATATGGATTGAAGTATAACTCAGGGAGACAAATGATGATTATGATGATATTGATGAGTATGATGATTATGGTGATATTGCTGATTATGATGGTTACGGTGATATTAATGATGTTGTTGGTGTATATGATGATGAATGAATATATCTTATATATGATGATATAAAAAAATGAGTTATATGATGATGCTATGATTTTGTAGTGATGAAACACGAGTAATAGGTGCTGAGAATAGAATAGGCGAATCATTTGGTGAATGAGGATAGGAGAATGATATGATGAGATTGATGATTGTTATATGATGAATTATAGGTGATATTGTCTGATAATTTGATGATTGAGTATGTGGTATGATAAATGATGATGTTTACATGAGGGTGAGGATAGGGTAGTCTTCTAAGTGTATGTATGAGTAGTATTCTTTTCCTCACCGTTACACTTTGGCTATTTTACAGGCGACGGTGGAGACACAACTGGTGTCGAGTCTTGAGTAAAGGGAGTGTTGCTCTGGTACATGTGACATCAGGGCATATCATTGGGGTCTTTCTTTATGTTTTTAGTTATGAAGGACTTTACAAACCTTTCTTTAAATGTCTTGCACGACAATTAGGATGTTTTGTTATTTATATTTTGGGAGATTCCGCTGTTTGTGTATTCTGAAAACCTTTGAGTTCTATTTTCGTTATAATTAAGTTGTTTTACAATGAATGAGGTTTTAAATGAAGAGTTATGTGAACCTTTTTACCTGTTGTGGAATACTATTCTTTCTATATTTCGAATTATTAATTGTATAAGAGTATGGGGTAGAAGGGTGTCACAAGTTGTGAAAACTAGTATGTATTTAGTTCTTTCTTTGACTAATGGAATATATGCTTTCTTATTCTTTGAGATGGAAAAGTAGTACTTTTATGTTACAAGATAGAAAGCAAGTAGCGGACTAGTATGCATACAACTATCTGCCTATTTCTTTCTCTATTAAAAGACATGTTTCCTTATTCTTTGAGATAGAAAAATAGTCATGTTACCAGAAAATTAGGATAGGAAAAGAACACAAGAGAATCAAAATTCTCTTTCTATTACCAAGCCATAGATCCATCCTCTGTGTCTTAACTGTTTTCCTTTACTCTCCTCTTGTAAATAGAAGCTTAAAACAAACGGGACTTAGAGGATTCTGGGTGACAAGGCCATATGCTTCGAAAATTTGATGCTATATATTCACAATTCACAACTCAGTAGTCAGTACTTCCTTCTATTCACTCAATCTTCATGTCTTCTGAGAAGTTCTAACTTCTCCACCTCAAATTGCTTAGCCATCCAAACTGAATCAAAGGTTGCTCAGACTGTTGTAAGTTCACAAGATGCCTTCTATAAGGTATTAGAAAATTCTTAAGACCTGTCATTTCATAGAGGGAAAAGAAGTCAGTAAGCAATCCTCTCCTCATAACAACAAAGCATAGCACTATTAATCTTAAAGGAATAACAGTATTTGATGCAAGCTTAAGGTATGCCATTAATGCACTGATCTTTAGTACACAGGTTAATGTAAGACTCATGGAAAAGAATTGTTTCCGTGTCTACATAGTCTTCTACATAGTTTGGAAGAAGGAAAATTTGTAATAATCACCATCGTTTCTAAATGTTCACACTTTGTGTTTTTGTTGTGCAACATATATATACTTCCATGCTGGATTAATTGGTTCTGTGAAGTTTGACTTTCAGAGGCACCCTTCTAACTATTTCAAAACTTGGTTGTATCTCAGGGAAAAGGAGCTAAGCGTGTTTGAGCATTATATGCAACCTGTCAATTGTTCAAGATTTACTTTAAGGTATTTATCGTTCCTTTTGCTTCCTTATTGGTGATTCATATTGATCTTTTTATTACCCCATTTGTTAATATGCAATGGCACTAGTTTGAACTTGTAGCATTTTGAGTTAATCAAATGTATGACTTATTCACTATGCTCAGGGGTTGGCTGGGACAGAAATAACATGACATCTGTGGTTGAAATTAGAGTTTGATTTTTATTCTATGAATGTCTTGCAGAGTTGCAGCTTGGTACAGTTCACTTTGCCGCAGTGTTATAAGAAGCATTGAAACCGCAGCTTTCCATGTAATTTTCTGCAATGATACCTTCTGGTTTATATTATTTATGGTTAATGCTACTTTCAACTGAAAATTGAAACTGTATTCCTTTATGATTGCAAGCTAAAATGAATCAAAATGCTGTTTTACCCCAGTTTGGTTACATTTTGATTATTCCGTAAATATCAATATAATCAAGAAAACTTGTGTCACCAAATTACTCAGCTAGGTACCACAGAACCAATTATTCTTTTAACCTACCAACAGAAAACAGAAAAACAACTAAAGCTTTTTCTAACCCAAAGAAAGAGGAGACAAAAAATTATCCTTGATAAACCATTTGGGATTCAGCTGATAAACTTGTGTTCAACAAGTGAAGCCATAGTGTTCAGCAAGCTCCCTCTCTTCTGTAACACTCTGGTTTCTTACAAGCCAAGGCATAGAATAAAGACCCCTTTGTATGTTCACCACAACTAGAATCTAATTACTCACAAAATTTCCGACATCCAAAGGGGGTGTCTTATGCCATGTAAGCTAGTTTCCCTGGATCTCTACTATATATGTTCCCCTTATTTAGTGAGTGCTTTTTGTTTTTGTTTGCCTTGTAATAAGTATCCTAGTAAAGCATTTTTTCTGAAGTGAGGTATGAAATAATTTTTTCGTTCCAACTCATGATGACTTCCTAACTAATTTTTTAATAAAAAACATAATGAAATGAAAAATATAGCCACAAAAAAAGTAAAGAGGAAAAAAAGATGCTATTATTTGCTTTAGTGATTTAATTTAACATTTTTATTATTATTTTGTTATTATATACTCCATCCATCCAGTACTTTTTATAATGAACTTTTTATAAGACTATTGGGATTTGATTTTCAATTATTTCGAATTCCTCAAGTGATAACAAATTGATGTCATTTCGAATTTACAGAAGAAGGTTAATATTACCTTATTTCGAATTTTGGTAATAAGTCTATTGACTTAGAGAATATTTGAGGTAAAGTTAATACAAAGACTTTAGAAATTTGAGAAAGAAGGTAATTGTGAACTCGAATATTCAAGGAAAAGTACATAAGAGGTATTCCAAAAGGTAAAGGGCAATTCTTTCATTCATAATCCAAATTCGAATTACATGTGGTTCGAATACAATGGAGATACATTTAGAAAGAAAACTATCCTAAGTCCCTAAAACATTAGAAAGGAAACTGTCCTAAACTAGAATGAGTCTTTGACTCGTGTCTTCCATGCCTCTTTCTCTTCTTCCTTCCCCACAAGCTTTGATTGAGCCAAGGCAAAAAGAATGAATTCTCCAATCTGTTAAACCACCTTGGTGCTTGGGGTGTACCTAAAGAGAAGCACGAAGAATTAGTAAGAGATTCATTTATCAAATAAATGAATCTATAATTGGCTGTTACGTTCAATCTAAAAGAGAACTTTTGAAGGTAAAGGTTGAAAAAGCCAATGACTTTGGCTATTACGTCAATCTTATCAAAAAATGAAATCATTCCAGATTAGATTGAACGTAAAAGCCAAAGAGATTAACTTCTTCATAGCTTTTGAAGAAATTATCTAAGAGAAGTTAAAACAAGAAGAAGAAAAGAACGAAGAATTGTGAAGAGATTGTACAAAATTCACTCTTATTTATAAGAGTAAAAGAGCCAGGTGCCATTAATGAACACCATTATAATGGCCAATGAAAAGAATTCCCACATGGAAATTAAGTGGCCGGTGGTCTTCATGACTTTTGAATGGTTAAATAGAATTTGGTACATGGTACTGAAGAAAGTATAATCAGGTTTTGAAAATGAATAAAGACTTATTGACTTTAAATGACAAGAAAAGACTAAGTCTGAAGAAGAGAGATTTTCTCGAATTCATAGAGAAGAAATCAGAAAGCAAGAGTTCGAGAAAACAGAGAAATGATTTCGAGAAATCAGAGAGCAAGATTTCGAAGAAACAGATAGAAGATTTCGAGAAAATCAGAAGACAAGACTTCGAGAAATTAGAAGATAAGATTTCGAGAAGACAGAAGACACCAAGACAACAGTTAATGGAAGTTATACAAGATAAAGACATGTGTCAATCAATTAGTGGTTTATTTTGAAAGTTGTAATCAGTTTTCTGGATGGCAGGAAACGTGGCAAGCATTCACGCTGCCAACACATAGGTTTGCTGATGTGTCAAACATGCATTAGTTAGTCGTTAGGATTAGGAATCTATAAATAGTAGAACCCGCAATGTAATAAGGGTTGGCAAATCATTTATACTCATATTCTCTAAAACACCTTACAAGTCCGATCACACTGCGACGAAACAGGTTACAAAGGGAAGCAAGTATGTGATGAACCCATCCATCTTTATCTTAATGCATATTGTTCTTACAATTCGTTTTCTTTTCTTTGTTTACATTCTGCAATTTACTTTCTGCAATTCTTCTTTGCTTTACATTTATTTGAGACTTTCACTGACTTCTTTGAAAAATTACAAATATTTTGAAACTTGATAAAATTTTGAATCAAGTAGTTCTTACTTTTGATAAAAGATAAGTTTTTTTTTTTATAGAATTCTGAATCAATCTTTGGAAAACTTATCTCTTCTGGATTTTAGAAAACCATAACAATTGATTTGGTGAAATTCTGTACCAACCAACCAAATTTTCCAGAAAATTTAACTTTTGAAAATCTAAACACCATAAACCTACTTTTTTAAAAGAGTCCCGTAAGAGGATTTGATTCTAATCCCCAGATTGCTCGTAGAATCAAAGTGTTAAAATTCATTCTTTTCGAATTTGAATTCACCACAAACAAATTGGCACGCCCAGTGGGACATATTGCCAAAAGGTAGTAAGTGTTACGATTTTATGAATAGATTTGTTCTTGTATGCGTTTGAGAAGTGGAAGAACAATTTTTGTTCAAATGGCTAACAATTCTAGGCAGAATGCGAGTGGAAATAACAATAGGGATAACACCAATATTACGAATTCTGAGAATTCGTCTCCCCCAAGGAATGAGTCTGTAAATAACAATGATAATGGGGCTAATGGAAATAATAATGTTACAAGGGAACCATCAAATAATGTTACTACAACCACTACTGCTGTGACAGACCCTGTAGTAAGTCAAATTGGTTCTACAATCCCTATACCCAGTTTTATGTCTATGCCTCAAAATAGGCAACCACAATATGGGTTACCACATGGATTTGTTCCAAATTCTGGAACAGCCCCACCAACTATGTCAACAGTGGGTCCTTTTGTTGTTCGAGAACCCATGTTTAATCCCTTTGTGGGAAATTCTTCTTCATCTATCACAAATTCTACATTGCAAACTCTAAGGCAACAAATGGATGAAAGTAACCATGAAATGGTGAACATGTTGACAACTCAAATGGCCACAGTGTTCGATCCCCTAGTACAAACAACAAATACAAATTATAATGTGTTGCTAGGCAAATGGAAAGGATTATGGATGTGTTTGGAGCACCCACAGATCCTATAGTAAGACAAGTGGCTAATATGAATCCTCCTGTAAATCAAGGGGATCAGAATAACCAAATACCAAATCTTGTGAATCCCGTTGAAAATAGAGAAAACAACGCTCCTAGAGTTATCTTGAATAGAAATCAGAATGCTGATGGAATTCTCGAAAAGATAAGAGCAAATAACTTAGGGGGGCAACAAAATGTTGTTGGAATAGTTGAGCAAGTCTTGAATAGACATGGATTTAATGTAGGATTTGCGAATCACCCCTATGTAGTTTCTCCTTTTACGTCAGATTTAATATTGTAAGTGATTGTAAAAAAATCTAGACAAATTAGATTCAATAATGATATATGTACATAAACAGTGCATACAACACTTTTACCATATATCCACGTGTTATACCTCGTCAGCAGAGACTTAAATAAAATGAAAACAAACGCAAAAATATATAAACATAAAGACAAACAAATTTCGCAAATCGAAACCGCAAAACCCCGTCTTCGTGGGAGGGAAAAACCCTCATCTCAAAGAAAGTGGGAAGTAGCTGCTCGACCAACCGAGTGAAGAGGCGGTGGACGATTTTTGGAGTGGTGAAGCAGATGCTCGACCAAGAGACGGAGCAGTGAAGCGGTTGCTTGACCAAGATACGGAACGGTGGACGATTTTTGGCTAAAGCGGCGAAGGGGGAAAAAGAAAAGGAAAAGGAAAAAAGAATGAGCGCCAAATTGAAAATGATGTTCCTACAAAGTGAGACAAATGACAGACGAAACTCACGAAAAAGGGGAAAGGAAAGCGATTTCGAGCGGAGCTGTGCGATGAGTAGAAATTCCTTTGGTTGAACGAAATCAAATCCGGAGTGAACACAATCGAACACCCTTCCAGGACAAAGGAGGACGAAACTCATGAAAGGGAAAGGAAAGCGAGTTCGAATTGAGCTGTGCGATGAGCGAAAATTTCTTTGGTTAAACGAAACCAAATCTGGAGTGAAGACAATCCAACACTCTTGAAGGACAAAGGAAAGCGAAGAGGAAGGCACAATTTAAGAAGAAAAGAGAAGAAAAAGGAAGGAGTTGGCAATCGGTCAAGTGAAGGTAGACTAAGGTAGTTCCGGTCAATCCCCTTCTTTGTTTCATAGTTTTTCCTTCCTATAAACGAACTCTGTTCATTGCTTCGCTTCACTTTAGGACAATGAGATTATCACACTTTTGGTGATGACACGATTTGGAATTGATTTTGTTTCCTACAACCATGAATTCATGAAGTTGATAAGTTTGTTATGTTCTGAACCTATTGGATCAAATAAGTTGAATGTGATGTATTATTGAGATGTGTAATTCAGATGAGATGTGAGAGTTAATCATGTTATGTCGACCTTTGAAAACTAACATATTAACCAATTATGCAACTAAATTAACCAGAGTAAGTAACATTATTAACCAGTAAGTAACGGAATTTAATGATGAATTATTGCATCTTGCATTTGGTCCAATTTATTCATGAAGTTGGCCTTTCTTAGGCAGGATACTGTTTAAAGGCTGGAGAAAAGACTTATAACATATTTGTTTTAAAGATGAGGAGAATGTTGAGTCTCAAAAATATCATAAAGAGGTTTATGATGTTTTAAAGACTGAAATTTCTCTAAGTTTTAATGATCAATAAATTCAACTTAAGTTGTTTCTCATAAGATACAATTGTCTAAATTGTTTATCTATGATTTTCAGCAAGAAGCCTACTATATAAGACTAAGTGTTGGATCCGTCTGAAGAAGCTGATGCTGTCTGAAGATGATCAACCCGTCTGAAGCATCAAAGCCGTCTGAAAGCTTTTGATGACGTGACATCTCTTGTCTGAAGCTGTGACAATCCATGTACCTCTGCACGTTTTTCACGCATGTTCTCTGCTACAAACAGCTGACACCTGTGCAATGCAATTCAAGCACGTTCTCTGTCACAACGTGTCCTCTACTACGCAGCAATTGCAGTAGCAACAAAGAGCACCTTTTTGGCAGGAGCAAACCTTGTAAAAATGTCAGAAATTGTCAGGGAATATCAGAATATGTCAGAGAATATTCTGTACTGCAGCAGCTGTCTCACAACGGCTAGCATTGATTTCACAAACCTAAGAGTCTTAAATGATTCAAATCATTTGGTTATAAATACCCCCTCATTTGAAGACCAACGGAGAGAGAGCAACATAGCAAAAGAACAGAAACTCTGCAAGTTTTTCGCTGAAATACTCTGATAGATTTTTATTATCTTTGTACACACATATTGTATTATCCTGAGCATACCTCAGTCATCTTTGTACATCTGTAACTGTTTAAGTCTCAAAACTGATATAGTTTGTGAGCTTAAGCATTTCTCTCATTTGTATTTCCTTTTGAGCCTGGAGAGGCTTGTCTGAAAAAGAGTACTTGGTTGTAGAGCCTGAAGAGGCTTGATAGAAAAGAATACTTGTAATCTTGCAAGATTAAGAGAAAATCCAAGTGCTAGTTGGCATTGAGACTGGACGTAGCTCACAAGTGGTAGTGAGTGAACCAGGATAAATTCTGTGGCTAAGTTTCTCTTCCCTTATCTTTGTCATTTCAGTTTTAAACTAATTAAGGGGACTGAATATTTTATTTAATATTTTAAAAAGAAGAAACTTCGTTTAAAAACCATTTTAAAGCAGTCTGAAACCAACTTCAGACAGCTAACTAAAAACTTCAGACAGCCTTCTAGTAACCTGTCTGAAAATCTGTTTTTGTAAATCTGTTTTCGAAAAGCTTCTTAAAATATTTAGAAACACTATTCAACCCCCCCTTCTAGTGTTTCCCTGTGTTCCTACAGTTGGTACCGGAGCTCTACTCAGGGTTGATACACCTAACAAGTGTCTGAGGATTGAAAGATCCACATGGAAGCTTCAAACAGTAACAGGCAATACATCACAGAAGGAGCCTCTATCACAAGACCTCCAGCTTTCAATGGAGAAGATTATCACTACTGGAGAGATAGAATGAAGCTGTTCATTGAAAGCACAAACATTGATGTTTGGGATGTGGTCACTGATGGAGACTATGTGCCTATGCTAAATGATGTGCCTATACCTAAGACTGAATGGACTGTGGAGCAAAAGGCTAGAGTCTAGATGAATGCTAAGGCCAAACTCTATCTGATATGTTCTTTGAACAAATCAGAATATGAGAAGGTTCATGGATGCACCTCTGCCAAGGAGATTTGGGATACTCTTGCAGCAGCACATGAAGGTACTGAGACTGTCAAGCAATCGAAGATAAGTATGCTCATACATCAGTATGAGATGTTCAAGATGGAAGAATCTGAAACCATTGATAAAATGTTTGGAAGGTTTCAGACCATAACAAATGGACTCAGGTCCTTAGGCAGAACATACAACTCTGGAGATAATAACAGAAAAATCCTAAGGAGCTTGCCTAAGTCCTGGAGACCCAAAGTTACTGCCATTCAAGAGGCAAGAGATTTGAATTCTCTTAGAGTGGAAGAACTGTTGGGATCTCTTAAGATCCATGAGCTTGAGCTTGGAGAAGATGACAACAAGAGAAAATCTCTAGCCCTAAACTCCAAGACCAAACAGTCTAGGCATGGCAACATCAAGGCTATGCAAGCTGAGGCAGCTTCAGAGGGAGATGAAGACTCTGAAGATAGCTCAGAAGATGATGATGATCTTGCTCTTCTAAGTAGGAAGATCAAGAGAATGCTACAGAACAGAGGAAGATTCAGAAAGAATCAACCTTCAACCTCAAAAGGAGGTAAGTCAGGTAAAGACATACAAACTGACAAGAATATTTGTTTTGAGTGTAAGCAACCAGGGCACATGAAGGCCGAATGCCCAAAACTAAAGAAAAACAACTTCAAGAAAAGAAGTTTTTCAAGAAAAAGAAAGGTCTCATGGCAACATGGGAGGATCTGGATGAATCAACTTCAGAAGAGGAGGAAGACACCTCAGAAGAGGCAAATCTGTGTCTCATGGCAAGCCTACCATCTTCAGACAGTTCTGAAGCTGAGATGTGTTTAACAAGACAAAGGAGACCCCACAAATGGTACCTGGACAGTGGGTGCTCGCGACACATGACAGGAGAAAGGTCTTTGTTCCAAAACCTTAGACCTAAGGAAGGAGGAGTGGTCACCTTTGGTGGAAATCAGCAAGGGAAGATCATTGGCATAGGGACTATAGGTATAATTCCTTCATCCCTCATTAAAAATGTTCTTCTTGTGGAAGGACTACAACATAATTTACTGAGCATAAGCCAATTATGTGACAGTGGTTATGTAGTATCCTTTACCAAGGAAGGATGCATAGTCAAAGACTCCTCTGATCAAACACTTTTTACTGCTAAGAGACACAGCAATGTGTATAAAATTGATCTAGAGGATCTAGCAAGTCAAAATGTAAAATGCTTCATTTCTGTTGAAGATGAAAAACAGATTTGGCATCAAAGACTTGGGCATGCCAGCTTGAGATTAATCTCAAGATTAGCAAAACACAACCTTGTTAAAGGATTGCCCAAGCTCTCATACAAATCTGACATTTTATGTGATAGCTGTCTGAAAGGGAAACAAACAAGACACTCCTTCAAGAGTAAAGATGTTGTTTCAACTAGCAGACCACTAGAACTTTTACACATTGACTTGTTTGGTCCTATTAGAACAGAAAGTCTTAGTGGAAAGAAATATGGTTTGGTCATCGTTGATGACTATTCTAGATTCACATGGGTGATATTCCTTAGAAACAAGGATGAGACTTTTAAGAATTTCACAATATTTTGTAAAAAGGTACAGAATGAAAAGGGATTCTGTATTTCTGTCATAAGAAGTGATCATGGTGGGGAGTTTGAGAATGCAAATTTCAAATTGTTCTGTGATGAGAATGGGATCTCACACAATTTCTCTGTGGCAAGAACACCTCAACAGAATGGGGTTGTTGAGAGAAAGAACAGAAGTTTGCAAGAGATGGCAAGGACCATGCTCAACTCAAGCAACTTACCTAGAACCTTCTGGGCAGAAGTTGTTAACACAGCTTGTTACCTTCAAAACAGAATATTGGTAAGACCAATTCTGAAAAAGACTCCATATGAATTGTGGAAAGGAAGAAAACCCAACATATCATATTTCCACATCTTTGGATGTGAATGTTTTATACTGAACACCAAAGATGATCTTGGAAAATTTGATGCAAAGTCTGATAATGGATTTTTCATTGGATATTCTGAAACATCTAAAGCATATAGAGTGTATAACTCTAGAACTTTAACTGTTGAAGAAACCATTCATGTAAAATTCAATGATAACAAAGACACTGATAGGGAACTATCAGATCTAGAAGATGATTTTGCAGGAATGGAGCTGAATGATCACAACGATTTGAAGGATGAGCACCTGTCTGAAGCTCCTGCTGTTTCTGAACCTCTTCAGACAAATGTTGAGTCTCAGACAGATGTGATGTCTCCTCATAAACTGATTGGAGATACAAGTCACATCATCCAAAAGAGCAAATCATTGGCAGCACTTCAGAAGGAGTTAAGACAAGATCAAAATTCAGACATTTGAATTCTCTTGATCTCCTGTCTGAAATTGAGCCAAAGAGCATTGATGAAGCTCTGCATGATGAAGGGTGGATCCTAGCCATGCAAGAGGAGCTAAATCAATTTGCTAGGAGTGATGTCTGGACCCTTGTTCCTAAACCCCATGGGAAAACAATTATTGGAACCAAATGGGTGTTCAGAAACAAGCTGTCTGAAGAAGGCAAAGTTATCAGAAATAAGGCAAGGCTAGTAGCTCAAGGTTATAACCAGCAAGAAGGTATTGACTTCACTGAAACCTTTGCCCCAGTGGCCAGGTTAGAAGCAATTAGAATTCTTTTATCTTATGCTGTAAATAATGGCATCAAACTATATCAAATGGATGTCAAAGTGCCTTCCTCAATGGTTTCATTGAAGAAGAGGTTTTTGTTAGACAACCCCCTGGTTTTGAAGACGTAACTTTTCCTGAACATGTGTTTAAACTCAAGAAAGCTCTCTATGGTCTGAAACAAGCCCCAAGAGCTTGGTATGAAAGACTGAGCAGTTTTCTTGCAACTAATGGTTTTGAAAGAGGAAAAGTTGACACAACTCTTTTTAGAAAACAGTCTAACAAGGATCTTATACTTGTCCAAATATATGTTGATGACATTATTTTTGGTTCAACTAATTCTTCATTGTGCAAAGAATTTTCTGAGTTAATGCAATCTGAATTTGAAATGAGCCTAATGGGTGAACTAAAGTTTTTCCTTGGACTTCAGATTAAGCAAGATTCTGATTGTATATGGATCCATCAAGAGAAATATACAAATGAAATGCTTAAAAAGTTCAACCTAAGTGATTGCAAACCCATGTCAACTCCAATGCATCCTTCTGCATCTTTAAATAAAGATGATAATGAAGAACCAGTAAATCAAACTTTGTATAGAGGAATGATTGGTTCATTATTGTATCTAACAGCAAGCAGGCCTGACATCATGTTCAGTGTGTGCCTGTGTGCTAGATTTCAATCTGATCCAAGAATCACTCACTACAAAGCTGTAAAAAGAATTTTCAGATATCTTAAAGGTACTACTAATCTTGGTCTGTGCTATAAGAAAAGTAAGGATTGCAGGTTAGTAGGATACTGTGATGCTGATTTTGTTGGAGACAGAGTTGAAAGAAAAAGCACCAGTGGTGGATGTCACTTCTTTGGAGAAAATATGATCAGCTGGTCAAGCAAAAGGCAAAGCACAATTGCATTATCAACAGCTGAAGCAGAATACATCTCAGCAGCCAGTTGTTGCTCACAACTATTATGGGTGAAGTATCAACTTGAAGATTTTAATATTGCAATATCTGTTATACCTGTGTTATGTGATAATACCAGTGCCATTAATTTATCTAAAAATCCCATTCAACATTCTAGGGCTAAACATATAGAAATCAAACATCATTTCATTAGAGACTATGTTCAGAAAGGTGTTTTTGATATTCAGTTTATTGATACAGAGCATCAATGGGCTGATATATTCACAAAACCTCTAACTGAAGATAGGTTTAAGTTCATCAGAGATAAACTGAACATTCATGCATTGTGAGTATGTATGAAAAATAATGTGTCTGAAACTTCAGCCTGTCTGAAACATGTGACCTGTCTGAAGTTTTGGTCGTCTGAAATTAACTAGGATGTCTGAAATCTTGCACTTGTCTGAAATGAACAAATGACGTGGCAATAAAGGGGCGGTTTAAATCCACTTTGCACGTTACCCTATGTCTGCGCGGCCAGTTTCTGCCATCATTGCCTCAGAGGTCTATAAGTACTAGAAGGCAGTGAGTCCTTGGTACGTTACAGCTCACTACCCTCTCAAAACCTTTGCTATTCTTCATCTTCAAGAAAGCACTTTCTCTCTCAAGTTCTTTCCATCCTTCAACAATGGCACCAAAGAAGTCTGGAGCTGATAATATTGTGAAGACCAAGGGTGTCTTTCTGGAAGAACTTGAAGCACTAGGAATGGATCTTCATGCAGAATTTCAAGCTGCTGGGTGGCTTGAATACTTCAACAAAAATCGTTCACATTGGCATGAGCAGAGTATACTTGATTTCTGGGCCACAGCCAGAGGAATCCCTAACCCTCAAGGCATCTACACTACCATCAAGGCTAATGTGCTCGACACATCTATCTTTATTGATGAAGACATCTTGGCCATTGTCTGTGGTGTCAAGACTGAAGGTGCTGTCTTTTCTCCTGGCTGGGAATCAAGAAATGGAGGTCAGAAGCATTTTACTGAGTTTTATATGGAACTTCCTCTCCTGCTAGTCTGGATGCAAAGAATATGTCAGATAAGGCTAGGGTTCTGCATGCTATCTTGGGGAACTCTGTAATCCCTAAAAGTGGCAGCAGAAACCATGTGTCTGAACTGGAAAGATTCTGCCTTATTCATCTTCTGAAGAAGCAGAAGATAAATCTTCCAAATATCACCATGTACCACCTTTAGAAGAGGCTGAGAGACTCTGCTGGAAGTTTTCCTCACAATACCATCATCACCAAGGTGTTGTTGCATTTTAAAGTTCCAGTTCACCAGCTCTTTGATCACCACTCAATTCCTATGTTTGGTGAATCAAATCTAAAGAGCATGAAGATCAAGCTGACTCCAAGGCCTCCATCGCCAACCATGAAAGAAAGTTTGCTAATGGAGAAAGCTCAGAGGAGAAGTTCCACTGTGCAGATTCTGGAAAATGAACTAAAAGGAGATATCAGAAGACATGAGTTCAAGCCCTCAAAGGCGTCACCTCAACCTAAGCTGAAGAAGCTACCTGTAAGAAGCTCAGCCAAGATAGCTTCTGCATCTGTACAGATTCAAGCATCTGAACCTGTTCAGAAACCTTCTCAACGGTTGTCTGAAATTGTGGGTCAGGTGTCTGAACCTGCACAATCCTCAAAGCCTACTTCTATAATGGAAGGACAGGCTGTGGATATTGATGCAGTTGCGGCTCAACCTCTTGCTGCATGCTCCTCTGATCCTAACTGATTCAGGTTGCTGCTTTGGCTACTGCCATTGAACAAGAAGAGTTAGAACTGAAAGAAGAGCAAGAGAGAATTGACAGAGCTCTTGCAATTGCCTCACAGCTTGCTTATGCTGAGGATGACAAGCAAGCAGTCATTGCTGAAGCCTCAAAGAAAAGAAAGAGGTCAAGTGCACCTCAGAGGAAGAAGAAGAAGGGTAAACTACTTCAGACAGTGTCTGAAGTTAGGATTACCAGAAGTACTGCTTCTCATCTAGAAGAAGCAGACATGGCTGGAAGGTATCAAAATTTTGTAAAGGCTAATCAATACTTCAAGAGAAGAAGGGCTCTTTCCTCTGAAGAAAGAGAAAGGGAGGATAAGGAAGCCAAGGAAAGGGAAGAAAAAGAAAGAGCTGCTAAAGCTCAAGATGCTGTTGCTCCCAAGCCTTACAAAAGGATCAAGGTGAGATTTGACAATGTAACTCCCTCACCTCCTTCATCACCTGAAAAGCAACCTTCTCCACCTATCTCCCAACCTCTACCAACCTTACAGCAACTTTCATTACCCTCTGAACCTTCATACCATTTGAACCCTCATCACCTACACTCATCATACCATCAGACAACCTGTTGTCTGAACCCCCTGCACCTCAAGAAAACCAAGTTCTTGAACCCACATCTTTATCATCCAAACCCCTCTCACCTCTGTACATACAGCTATCTGATAGCTCATTATCTTCACCTTCATCACCTTCCTCACCATCATCATCTCCACCTCACACACCTTTACCTCCTTCACCACCCTCATCTGTTCATCAATTCAACCTTTCAGCTGAGATTGCAGCCTTATGCAAGAGACTGACAAGAACCTCCTTTGGCTCTTGTCCTTTGCCAAAATTCCAGCATCTGTCTGAAGAGCTGCATCACTTTAGAACAGCCCCTACTGTCTCACTTCATCAGGGTCTCTCTAAGAAAACTGTGGTCTGATGAAAGGGCTTTATATTCCAACAATGCTGATGGTTTGGAGAAGATAAGGAAGGGTGTTGTCCCTCCTAAACATACTTGGGATCTTATCAATCCATTCTCTGAAGACTCCTGGAAGCTGAATAATGAAGAATGGCTAATGGTAAGAATGCTGAACACAGAAGCTGAATTGTTCCAAAGGGACTTGGCTAGAGGAGTTGGAATGATAGGCTACAGGCCTCCTAGAACCAGTTCAATCAGGCCTTCAACCAAAATCTTGGTGAAGCCTGATAGAATTGTTCCTAGGTATCCCCTCAAAGAAGGTCAAGATGAAAAATTGAAGGGTACTAAGGTATATTCTGTATCAGCAACCCCTGTCTGAAGTCATGACTGCTTCAGAATGGGAAGGTCTTCCTGAGTTTATTATGTCAGAAGGAGGCGGCTTGAATCACCTGCTGGAAAACTGGATGTGGGAATCTTACTGGAAGATCAGAGAAGCTGTTGGGTCTTCTTCTGGGTGTAGTGATCCTGATGCTGAATCTGCAATGGGTGTTGGACACTTCACAAATGTTCAGTACCATTTCTTAAGAGATCACTTTCCCCCACAGGCAGATTCATTCAACCAAGCTTGGGTGCTTCTGAAGTATGTTGGGACCTTTTTCTGTCCAGTCTACAATCCTTCAGAATATGGCTTACAGCCTGGATTTGGAGTTTTGAGATTTGTTTGTCCCTATCTTCAGCTCATCCTAGTTGAGTCTGAACCTGACCTGTTTGAAGAAAACCAAAAGCTGAAATCAAAGGTCAAGGCCCTTGAGAAGAGATGTGAAGAATTTGAGAGGAGATGTGAAGTCTCAGAAAAGAAAGCATAAAAGGTTATTCAGAATCAACAAGAAATTCTTCATGAGCAACAGCTAATAAGAAGTGGTCAACAAGAGTTGAAGTCTTCTATTGAAGCTGCAATAGACAAGGCCAAGGAAGAACTGATCTCCTTTCTGTCTGAAGCCCTGCTGAAGAAGAAGGACTAATTTATTGCCATTGTCTTATGTTCATATTTCTGTTTCAAGTGCTGATTGTCTGTTTAATCCTTACAATCATTTTAATACAATCAGTGTTTTTATTCCATCTCATGTGTTCATGATCCTTGCTCTGATACTTGTTTTTACTCTATCTGTAGTTCATACTCCTGTTTGTTTTATTGATCTGTTATTGTTTTTGCTCTATAATTCCCTTTTGATTGATGACAAAAGGGGGGAGTATTAAATCTAACAAAATCTGGAGTGATTACAGGATTCAGGGGGAGTACATGAAATAGTCCAAAGCTGTGCTGTCTGAACTTCTGAGAAAATCATATATAAAAAGCATCAAAAAGGATATATTTGTCCCAGGGGGAGCTAAATCTTAATCTCTCAATTTTGCATAATTTAAGTTAAATTTGTCATCATTAAAAAGGGGGAGAATGTTGAGTCTCAAAAATATCATAAAGAGGTTTATGATGTTTTAAAGACTGAAATTTCTCTAAGTTTTAATGATCAACAAATTCAACTTAAGTTGTTTCTCATAAGATACAATTGTCTAAATTGTTTATCTATGATTTTCAGCAAGAAGCCTACTATATAAGACTAAGTGTTGGATCCGTCTGAAGAAGCTGATGCTGTCTGAAGATGATCAACCCGTCTGAAGCATCAAAGCCGTCTGAAAGCTTTTGATGACGTGGCATCTCTTGTCTGAAGCTGTGACAATCCATGTACCTCTGCACGTTTTTCACGCATGTTCTCTGCTACAAACAGCTGACACCTGTGCAATGCAATTCAAGCACGTTCTCTGTCACAACGTGTCCTCTGCTACGCAGCAATTGCAGCAGCAACAAAGAGCACCTTTTTGGCAGGAGCAAACCTTGTAAAAATGTCAGAAATTGTCAGGGAATATCAGAATATGTCAGAGAATATTCTGTACTGCAGCAGCTGTCTCACAACGGCTAGCATTGATTTCACAAACCTAAGAGTCTTAAATGATTCAAATCATTTGGTTATAAATACCCCCTCATTTGAAGACCAACGGAGAGAGAGCAACATAGCAAAAGAACAGAAACTCTGCAAGTTTTTCGCTGAAATACTCTGATAGATTTTTATTATCTTTGTACACACATATTGTATTATCCTGAGCATACCTCAGTCATCTTTGTACATCTGTAACTGTTTAAGTCTCAAAACTGATATAGTTTGTGAGCTTAAGCATTTCTCTCATTTGTATTTCCTTTTGAGCCTGGAGAGGCTTGTCTGAAAAAGAATACTTGTGTTGTTGAGCCTGAAGAGGCTTGTCTGAAAAAGAGTACTTGGTTGTAGAGCCTAAAGAGGCTTGATAGAAAAGAATACTTGTAATCTTGCAAGATTAAGAGAAAATCCAAGTGCTAGTTGGCATTGGGACTGGACGTAGCTCACAAGTGGTAGTGAGTGAACCAGGATAAATTCTGTGGCTAAGTTTCTCTTCCCTTATCTTTGTCATTTCAGTTTTAAACTAATTAAGGGGACTGAATATTTTATTTAATATTTTAAAAAGAAGAAACTTCGTTTAAAACCATTTTAAAGCAGTCTGAAACCAACTTCAGACAGCTAACTAAAAACTTCAGACAGCCTTCTAGTAACCTGTCTGAAAATCTGTTTTTGTAAATCTGTTTTAGAAAAGCTTCTTAAAATATTTAGAAACACTATTCAACCCCCCTTCTAGTGTTTCCCTGTGTTCCTACAGAGAAGAACTACTGAAGAAGATATAAGTCTGGCTCCAATTTCATAAAATGTATACATTGTTTGAAAATTTGAAAATATGGCAATTGTATTATTGTTCTTTGATAGTTGATGCACTCATGCATTTGTTGGTTTTGTTAATCAGGTACGTTGTAGGAGGACATGTGACCCAAAGTTGCTTGTCATAGTCAATAAAAATCTATCTAAGGTAGGGTTGTTTGGAGGGGAAAAACTGCTGCAAGGGTTGGTTTCCTACTTTGACTTATGTTTTAATATGGATTGTGCAGATGAAATACAAATTGAACCTGATTCAGATAACAAATACAAGCACGAAGGATCAAACATCTACACAAGACTAAAAGGGCAACCAAGGAAGCACATGCTTAGTGCAAGGATTAGAAGCATGTAGATGACATATTATAGGAAAAGAAAGAAGTATCAGTTTTAGGTAGAATTAAGTCACAATACTTCAATGCTTTTACCTTGAAACTTTATTGTATTTTGGGTCACAGTGGCTGGAGTCATACAAATATTCTTCTTTGACCCCATGGTCCTTTTTTTCCATAGTGGTGCGACTGTACTTAAAGTGTAGACATGTTTCTAATACCTTGAACAATTGTATGTAGGTTATGTTCATGTAATTCACTAAGATAATTATCCATTTTCGGCTTCACACAACTGGGCAGTTTTGTATGGTAGTTCAAAAATTAGAGATGACATCCAAAATGTTTTTAGTGATGGTTTAGGTAGTTAAATTGACAAGATTGCATTCCAAGGAGGGTTGTTATAGCTCGCTGATGATCAACAATGTATTCTGATGCAATTAACCATATATATTATTTCATTAACCCTTTATATACACAAAATTAACCACATGTTGATAGGATTCCTTTAATGATTAAGTTCCCTTTTGTTCTTTTCAGATGTACAAGTGTGGTTAATGTCATTAGAATACAACAATGATCACGTGGAATTAAATCCTGTCAACACATGGTTAATGGCCTGTCTATCGACGGTTAATAAAATAATAGAATTGGTTAAAAGTATCAGAAAAGAACAATATGACACATAAGCAGATTTTGGAAACAAATGGTTAATTTGGAGTCCATTAATGGTTAATGGTTGGTAATTATGGTTAATGACATTAAAATAGAAAAATGATTAGAGTGAAGTTATGTTAACCCTTAACGAAATATTGTGAGTGAAGAAAGCTTAATTGTCAGTGTAATAATGGTTAATGCAACTATAAGTGTGGTTAATGTCATTAGAATAAAACAATGATCACGTTGAATTAAATCTTGTCAACACGTGGTTAATGTCTTTTGTATGGGAGGTTAATGAAATACTAATTTGGTTAAAAGAATAAAAAAGAAACAAGCAAATTCTGCAAACATATGATTAATTTAGAGTACATTAATTGTTAATAGTTTGTAATTATAATTAAAGGCATCAAAATCATATGAATCATCACAAGGAAGTTGTGTTAACCCTTGAACAATTTAGTGTGAGTGGCATAGTCTTAATTGTGAGTTTAATAATGGTTAATGGAAGTATAAGTTTGGTTAATATCATCGCAATATCACATGGAATTTAATCCTATCAAACAATGGTTAATGGGTTGTATATGGGAGGTGAATGAAATACCAAATTTGGTTAAATTTGGTAAAAACCATCATAAAACAACGATAAACAGATTCTATGAACAAATGGTTAATTTAGAGTCCATTAATTGTTCAAAGTTCGTAATTGTGGTTAATTGCGTCAAAATGAGATGAATCGTCATAGAGAACTTATGTTAACCTTTGAACAATTTATTGTGAGTGAACGAGGCTTAATTGTGAATCTAGTAGCGGTTAATAGAGTGTGTATGAGAGGTTAATGAAATGCTAAAAAGTGGTTAACAGCATCTGATAACAAGAAAATTAGTTTGAACGCATGGTTAATAAAGTGTACAAAAATGGTTAATATTCATAATTATGGTTAATGAAAATAAAATGAGTAAAATCATCACCGTGAACTTTTGATATCCCTTGAAGGCTTTATTGTGACTATAAAAAGTAAAATTGTGAGTCTAGTAATGGTTCTTTCATGTATAATTTAGGGTTGTGTCCTCATAAAACATGAATCCATACTCGAAAAAACAAAACCTATGATGGTGGTTAATGTAGTTTGAATAGGAGGTTAATGTAATATTAAAAGTAGTTAAAAGTATTAGAAATGAAACAAGGGAGAACATATGGTTAATATGGTGTACATTAGTGGTTAATATGCCATAGTTATGGTTAATGACATCAAAATGAGATTAATGATGACAACGAACTTCTGTTATTTCATGAACGATTTATTGTGAATAAGAAAGGCAAAATTGCAAGTCTAGTAATGGTTATTTCATGTAGAATTTGGGTAAATGTCATAACAAAACAAGAATCCATACTTGGAAATAAATCCTGTGAGATGGTGGTTAATTTCGTGTGTACATGAGGTTAATGTAATATTAAAAGTGGTTAAAAGTATTAGAAATGAAACAAGGGAGAACACCTGGTTAATATGGTGTACATGAGTGGTTAATATGCCATAATTATGGTTAATGACATCAAAATAAGATGAATGATGACAATGAACTTCTGTTATTTCATGAACGATTTATTGTGAATAAGAAAGGCAAAATTGTGAGTCTAGTCATGGTTATTTCATGTAGAATTTGGGTAAATATCATAACAAAACAAGAATCCTTACTTGGAAATAAATCCTGTGAGATGGTGGTTAATGTCGTGTGTACAAGAGGTTAATGAAATACTAAAAGTGGTTAACAGTAGAGGAAATAGATATTTCGTGTTATATCATCTTTCATTAAAGTAAATAGACATGTTTTTAAGTTTTATAAGAAGAGAACAATGACGATAGGCAATTTATACATATTTGATGCACGGAATGCAGTGTTGTTACCAGATGGTTAATGTCATGGTCGTTGCTGGTTAATAAAATATTTAATTTGGCTAAGGTGTATAGAAAAGAAATAGAGTTGTGTGTGGCACTTAATTCCATTTCATTAAAGAGTATTAATAATGCCAGGTCAAAAGAGTAGTGTGAATTTGAAGAACACTTACAAGTAAAACTGTATTAACCAACTTTCACACTGTATTAACCACTATCACATGCACCATTAACCACAAACTAACAGAACACATTTGTGCTTGGTAACCATCTCCATGACCTTGTAATTGTTGGACATAGACACAGAATACTAAGACAGAGAGAGGAATGATAGAATGAGAAGATTAAAACATATATGCATAACTGAATCATATATTAGTGACTTAATTCTACCTAAAAATGATACTTCTTTCTTTCCCTATAATATGTCATCCACATGCTTCTAACCCTTGCAACTAAGCATGTGCTTCCTTGGTTGCCCTTTTAGTCTTGTGTAGATGTTTGATCCTCCGTGCTTGTATTTGTCATCCAAATCAGGTTCAATTTGTATTTCATCTGCACAATCTATATTAAAACATAAGTCAAAGTAGGAAACCAACCCTTGTAGCAGTTTTTCCCCTCCAAACAACCCTATCTTAGATAGATTTTTATTGACTATGACAAGCAACTTTGGGTCACATGTCCTCCTGCAACGTACCTGATTAACAAAACCAACAAATGCATGAGTGCATCAACTATCAAAGAACAATAATACAATTGCCATATTTTCAAATTTTCAAACAATGTATACATTTTCTGAAATTGGAACCAGACTTATATCTTCTTCAATAGTTCTTCTCCTCATCTTTAAAACAAATATGTTATAAGTCTTTTCTCCAGCCTTTAAACAGTATCCTGCCTAAGAAAGGCCAACTTCATGAATAAATTGGACCAAATGCAGGATGCAATAATTCATTATTAAATTCTGTTACTTACTGGTTAATAATGTTACTTACTCTGGTTAATTTAGTTGCATAATTGGTTAGTATGTCAGTTTTCAAAGGTCGACAAAACATGCTTAACTCTCACATCTCATCTGAATTACACATCTCAATAATACATCACATTCAACTTATTTGATTCAATAGGTTCAAAACATAACAAACTTATCAACTTCATGAATTCATGGTTGTAGGAAACAAAATCAATTCCAAATCATGTCATCACCAAAAGTGTGATAATATCATTGTCCTAAAGTGAAGCGAAGCAATGAACAGAGTTCGTTTATAGGAAGGAAAAACTATGAAACAAAGAAGGGGATTGACCGGAACTACCTTAGTTTGCCTTCACTTGACCGATTTCCAACTCATTCCTTTTTATTCTCTTTTCTCCTTAGATCGTGCCTTCCACTTCGCTTTCCTTTGTCCTTCAAGAGTGTTGGATTGTCTTCACTCCAGATGTGATTTCGTTTAACCAAAGAAATTTCGCTCATCGCACAGCTTCGTTCGAACTCGCTTTCCTTTCCCTTTCATGATTTTCATCCTCCTTTGTCCTTGAAGGGTGTTCGATTGTTCACTCCGGATTTGATTTCGTTCAACCAAAGAAATTTCTACTCATCGCGCAGCTCCACTCGAAATTGCTTTCCATTCCCCTTTTCGTGTGTTTCGTCTGTCATTTGGCTCACTTTGTAGGAACATCATTTTCAATTTGGCGCTCATTCTTTTTTCCTTTTCCTTTTCTTTTTCCCCCTTCGCCACTTTAGCAAAAAATCGTCCACCGCTCCGTCTCTTGGTCAAGCAACCGCTTCACCGCTCCGTCTCTTGGTCGAGCATCTGCTTCACCACTCCAAAAATCGTCCACCGCTCCTTCACTCGGTCGAGCATCTGCTTCCCACTTTCTTTGAGACGAGGGTTTTTCCCTCCCACGAAAACGGGGTTTCACGGTTTCCATTTTCGAAATTTGTTTGTCTTTACGTTTATATATTTTTGCGTTTGTTTTCATTTTATTTAAGTCTCTGTTGACGAGGTATAACACGTGGATATATGGTAAAAGTGTTGTATGCACTGTTTATGTACATATATCATTATTGAATCTAATTTGTCTAGATTTTTTTACAATCACTTACAATATTAAATCTGACGTAAAATATTTTTTTTATTCAATGATCAGAAAGACAAGAAGAAGCGTACAAACTCAATTTGCATCATGGGACAACAAAATATAGTCTCTTTTCTTTCACCCGTTTTCTTGTGAATACATTTGATTTCAAACAGGTTAAAATTTGCTTTCTTGTAACTAAAACGCATATTATTTCTCCTCCAAATGATTTATACTGATTAAAACATTTTCTTCGCGTTTTTTAATTTTTGTTTTTATTCAGAATCTCCACAGTTATAGATAAATAGGATGAAAATAGGCTGAGTCGAGTTAGACTTTCTAAGGTCTGAGTGTGTGGCATGTACCTTAAATCCATGGTTTGGGCCTAGCCTGTGTTTACCTGATATAAACTTTATTTTATGGTATGAGTCTGACCTATTTAAAGCCTAACATGGCTTGAAAGCCGATTTAAAAGCTTGGTTTAAAAGCTTAATTTATAATAAGGTACTTGAATATATCACAAACATGTATTTGAATAGACTTATATGCTCAAGATTTTTATGTAAGATAACATACTTAAATATTTACACAAGCTAAAAATATATAATTATAAAGCAATATAATAAAAATCTCTATAATAATAATAGCAATATAAAAAATATTATATTTTATTTATATTTAGTTAAATAGGTCAGTCAGATGGGTTCAAAAGGCTTTTTCGATGGCATGTAGGTCAGGTTATAGGCCCCTGACGAGCGGCCTGACCTGTTCCCAACCATATAGATAAAGTCCTCGCTAACATATTGTTTGGGTGAAGGAATTTGAAAGGGAGGGGAGAAATTTTAAATGAGTTCGTTCAATATTAAGAGGGGAGCATGCCAAAACCTCCTAACAATATTTTTGCTTCCCTCCAATAATGGGGATTTAGAGGGAGGAGAGTTTAAATTAAATAATGAAAATGACATAAACACTCCTACACTCATATTAAACAAACTATATAAGTAAATTAGTTTTATTTTCTCTCCCCTCCCCTTATGAACCAAACATGTAAGGGATCATTTTATCTCTTCTCCTCTCTTGGAACCAAACAAGATAAAATGTCATCTACCCTCTTGTAACTAAAACACATTATTTCTCTCCCAAATGATTATAGATGAAGCACGTATTTTTTTTTAATTTGATTTTTTCTCTGTTTATAATGATAACAATAAGATTTATATCTATAATTTCATGCAAACGTCTAACCCCGCTCCCAATTTGGAATTGATATATACCCGACAACTTTGCTTCTCAAAACAGGAAAATCTACTCCAATATATATTGAACTGGGGTAGTTCTCCAATGGAGGATCCCGGTCGCAAGATTGGTCGTCCACGGTGGTTTCCGTCTTAAACAGAGGAGGGGGGCGTACCTGCAGACACTCCGACGCTCAATTCAGTATGTGTAGCAGATAAGAGAGTATGTTTAGAATGTTACCTGACAATTATGAATTATGTAGTTTTTATATGGAGGCAAATGGTGGGAAAATCTGTTCTCCTTGTCTAACGTCCATATGTGATAGACTGCGTAAGGCTTCCTTCCCTGGTGGCATGCTCTGTTGCTATCCGTCGATGCCGGTAGGGCGCCTATGCGAGTTTCGCCATGCCTCCATGCCAGATATTTATGTCATCGCAGATATGCATATGATAGAGGCGCCTACGGTGCCGGAATGCGCGGTTCCTAGCCGGGTGCCGGATGCCGGTCCAGAATAGTTGCCCCCCAAGTCGTATCATTCAGATTAATGAATGTGCGGCTTGAATACAACACCATACCGCTGGATGTCTTATCCCGAAGCACGACGTGTCCCGATCAGAACGGCGTGTCGCTTGATTTCCTGCCACGTGTCAAGATCTCCTGTTATGCATAAAACGATCAGATGGGGGAAAATGATTGCCATTCGAACGTTTTCCCTCTCCGCTTCTTCTTCCTCGCGCGCTTTCTCTCCAGCGAAATCACAGTGCACCGATTTGGCTCCCGTTTGCTGAAGTTGGGTATGCCATTTGAACCCTCTGGTCTCCCTGAGTTCTTAGCAGCCTTTTGTTCGGAGTTTCTTCAAGGTAATACCCTGTCTCCTTGCTCTTTCATTCTCTGTAAATTTTTGAGTTTTGGGGGTAGATTTCTTCGGTCATATTGGTACTGTTTTGGGTTGATTTTCGTCAGAAAATGGACTGTGAGGGTAGTTTTAGGGTTGTTGTTGATGATTCTGCGGAGGTGAGTGGCGTAGCACCACTGGTTCGCCGTTCCCGAAGTTCTACTCACCCCATTGCTGATGGGGTGAATAACTCTGTGTCTGGGAAGTTGCCTCGGAGTTCATTGCCTTATGATTCCATGACCCCGCGGGATTTTGGACCCTTGAGGCCGGGCTCTCGGCTTGCCTGGGTAGGAATGCCGGGATGGACGAGTTGAGAGAGTTCGCCGGGGTTGTCCGGCTATGCTCCGACATTGTGTCATCTACTGAATCAGACTCTGACGACGAGCTATCGGATCTTTTGTACAGGTCCCAGGCTCGTAAGTTAAAAATGGGCAGGAGGAAAATACACACTTCCCCGGATACCGACTTCCCGGAGCCGCCTAACTGTGAAAACCTTAGGTGGGTAGACGTAGAGGCTCTAGGTACAACATGCTAGTATAGCTCAGAGCCGGCGTTGGAGTTGGCCTTCCGCCATGTAAATTATGCCACTCCTGGTCATGAGGAAGAGTGGGTCGTCGATCTTCCGGGCGAAAATGATAGGATCTGCACACAGGGGACCCTCGAGAAGCCCTTTTTGCCCATGT
The DNA here is from genome assembly GCA_026901365.1 of Sesbania bispinosa. Classification (NCBI taxonomy): domain Eukaryota; kingdom Viridiplantae; phylum Streptophyta; class Magnoliopsida; order Fabales; family Fabaceae; genus Sesbania; species Sesbania bispinosa. The sequence goes on from QLOH01000317.1 coordinate 688,662, forward strand.
ACAAGTGTGTTTTTACTGACCTTGGCGTCCGGCTTCCCTTCACTGATTTTGAAGTGAGCGTTCTGCGATACTTGAATGTTGCCCCCTCTCAATTGCATCCGAATGCATGGGGGTTTATCCGCAGCTTCACGACGTTGTGCGACGCCCTCGGCTTATCGTATGATACGGATGTGTTTTTCCACATGTTCAAGCCATATCCCGTAGTTGACAAAAATGGGCGGAAGGCGTGGCTGGCTCTGAGATCAGGACCCGGGGGTAAACTTTTTGAAGTGTACCAGGGGTCGTATAAATTATTCAAAGAGCGCTTTGCATTCTTTCGACCCCGGGGTGACGGGCGCCGGTGGTTGTTCAAGGCGGATGGCACCCCTAAATTTCCTTTTTATTGGACCCAAGCCCATTTCAAACCTCCGTTCGAAAGATTATGTCTTTTCGCTGTCGGAGTTAAATGATGAAGAGGTATCCACTGTAGAGGCCTTGCAGGCCTTTAAGAAGGATCACGGGATCCAGGATTGTGCGGGGATTCTGAATGGCGGTACCCGCAGTCTCAAAGACCGTATAGGTATATATTCCTTATCACCTTGTGTTTCGTGGCTTATCATTTTGCTGATTGTGTATTTTCCTTTACTTGCGCAGAAGACATGGCGGGAAACAACATGTTGGCGTTGGCGGAGAAGCGGGCCAAGCGTGAGGTTGCCAAGAAGGCGGCGACCGACGCCGAGGCGGCTATCGGTACCGTTGCCAGCACGTCGACCCCCCAATCTCCTCATCCTGATGCTACCAAGGTGATTCAGGACCGCCCCCGGAAGAAGGCTCGGACTGAAGAGCTTAAGGGTTCCCATGATTCTGGGAAGTGTGATGACTATCGGATTTTTTTCTCATTCGGGTCCGAACCGAACCAATTAGAACCGATGACTATTAGTTCGGGTAACGGGTTGGGAAATCCAAACCCGTTACCCGAACCGAACCAAACCGAACCAAACCCACATATATAAAAAAAGCGTTTTTTTAGGGTTAGTGTTTATATTTTCATGATATCAAGATATTTGAGGACTAATTTTCCTATGATCTTTAATTAGAAATTTGATCAATGTGTTAATATGTTATATATGCACTTATGCTGGTTTGTAATTTTCATGTTTGAATGTTATTAGTAATTTGGTTATGTTACCACTGATACTTGGTTGAAACTTGAATGGTTGGTGCAAATTTGAAGCAACAAAACAGTCTTGTGCCTTTTTATATCAGGTTATATGTATTATTTTAGGCAAAATCATGCATTTTTTCTTTTTTCCCGAACTGGTAAAAAATGACATTTCTTAGTTTCTGATCCGATTGAACCGAACCGAACCAACCCGTATTTAATTGGTTCGGTTTGGTTCGGGTCAATGTAAAAAAATTAACGAAATCCGAACCGAACCGAACCGAACCGAACACTTTTGTTTGGTTCGGATTCGTTTTTCCTCTGAAACCGAACCAAACCGACCCGTTAACACCCCTATGATGTCTACCGGGGTCCCTGCGTCTCCAAGGATTTCTTGGGCCACCCCGGATCCCGAAGAGGATGCGGCTATGAAACTGTTGGGCCAACAAGGGCAGCGTGTTTTCAGAGGTTCCTCGGCTGCCGAGATGAAGGACTTCTTGGGCCAGGTGGGGACCTGGTGTCTGCGGGGGGCCATGATGGCTGAATTTTTTCACAGCACCATAGATGAAGTGGCCGCCCTCCCCCAGATAAAGAAGGACTTTGAGGCAGTTTCAAAGAAACTAAAGGAGGATGAAGTCAAGATGCAGGATGTCCTGAAGAAGGTGAAGGGGCTTTCTGACGACAACATCAGGCTTACTGATAGGAATAAAGAGTTGGAGGAGGAGGTTGAAAAGCTGAAATCCGCCCTGGCGACCAAAAAGTCCGAGGCCACTCAAGCCGTCATTGAAAAACAGAAGATGGCGGAAGACCTTGAGGATGCCAAGAAGGAATGGAAGTTCCAGGCCACCAGATATGAGAAGGAGATCCAGAGAGTGGAAGATCTCTGGGATGAGTCGGCGGAGATATTTTTCCATAACGCCATTGACCAGATTAAGTTCCTGAATCCCGAGGATGAGCTGCGTACCAAAGGCATGAGCACGCTCTGCGTTGTTCGTGATGGGAAATGGTACCGGGGTACAGGAAAATTCTTTGTGGAGGAGGCTCCGAGTGACGTGGAGATTACCCCTCCTCCTATGCAGCCTATTACTCTTGAGGCAGATGTTGTTCGTGATGAAATGAAGGGTCCGACTGAATCAGAAATGGTGGATGCGAAGATCCTTGGACTAGATGACAGCAGGCCTTTGGGCGTTGATGCCAACATGCCTTCAACTGCGGAAGAATGAAGGAGCCGGAATGCCGGTTACTTTTGTAATTATTTTGATATCTTTGGGCGTCATGGCGCCCATTTTGTAAGCGATTAGACACTTTAGTTGATTAATCATCAGATTAACTTTGTTGTATTCCTGCTTTCCTTGCAATCCTCGCGATTTGCATGCTTGCTTTATTGTGTTAGTTTGCGCACCTCAGAATCCCAGACATTGCCAGTGTCGGGATTCCTTCTTTCCCTTTTTGCTGAAATCAAGTTTCAGCAAAGGGGGCGCCGTCGGATGTGTCCCTGCTATGGAGGTGGCAAGCCGCCATAGAGGGATATCATCTTAGTTATGAATTCCGAGATCAAATCCACATCAAGTGTGTTCCTTGCAAAAGCATACGGCGCGAAGCCGTTTTATGTTGAAAAATTATTGCACAAAATGTATCTTTATTTGGCTCATGGCCACGACGTTAAGCCTTGTAGAATTTATCGCTCGTCCCATCTAGTGGGAGTTTACAAATTGATTGGAAGTGTTTCCCATCTAATGAGAATTTTACAAGTTCAACTGAAGTACTTCCTTAGCTTGGCGGCGTTCCAAGTCCTTGGGATGGGTATCCCGGCAAGAGTCTCGAGGGAGAATGCCCTTGTGTCGGTGTTCGACGTCACCCGATACGGGCCTTCCCAATTGCATGCCAGTTTTCCTTGGGCGGCATTCTTGCCTCCTACGTCAGCGCGTCGGAGAACTAGATCCCCCACCTCGAAGGTTCTGGGAACTACCTTGAAGTTATATTGGACCGCTGACTGCGCTTTGATGGCGGCTTCCCGGATGGCCGCTCTGTCCCGTATTTCCTCAATCAAGTCAAGGTCCCCCTGTAAGCGGGATTCATTGCTCACGGCCTCAAAGTTAAGGCTTCTAAAGGATGGATCTCCAATTTCTTCTGGGATGACGACTTCCGTTCCATATGTGAGTCTGAAAGGGGACTCCCCTGTTGTGGAATGAGGAGTGGTGCGGTAAGCCCATAAGACATGTCATAATTGTTCGGCCCAGATCCCCTTTGCATCTTCCAACCTTCTTTTCAGCCCTCGCAGGATAACCTTATTGGCGGCTTCTGCCTGCCCGTTGGTTTGTGGGTGTTCAACTGACGTGAAGTGCTGCTTGATATGGAGCCCTTGAAGCAGGCCCCTGAAACCTTTATCAGTGAACTGGGTGCCGTTATCCGTCACAATGGTGTTCGGGATGCCAAACTGGCATATTATTCTCCGAAACACAAATTTCTCCAAATTCTTGGCCGTGATCTTCGCCAGGGGTTCTGCCTCAATCCACTTGGTGAAATAATCGACTGCTACTGCCAGGTACTTTACCTGTCCAGGGGCTAAGGGAAAAGGTCCCAGAATGTCGATACCCCACCATGAGAATGGCCATGGGGCGCTGATGGAGGAAAGTTCCTGAGGCGGAGCCCGGTGGATGTCGGCATTCCGTTGGCATGAGTCACACTTCTGAACGTGGCCTGCGGCGTCCGCCTCCATCGTTGGCCAATAGTAGCCAGCCCGGAGGATCTTCTTCGCTAAAGTTCTTGCCCCAAGGTGCTGGCCGCAACAACCTTCATGTACTTCAGCCAAGATATAGGGGACGTTTGATGGTGGAATGCATTTTAGCAACGGCTGTGAGACCCCTCTTCTGTATACCCTTCCTTGGTGCAAACAGTACTTTGCAGCCTGCCGTTGAACTCTCCTTGCTTCTTTGGTTTCCGGAGGCAGGATCCCGGACTCCAGGTATTTCTGGATGCCGGAAAACCAGTGGATTTCTTCGTCAACTGCCAATACCACGGTTGGAGAACCTATCGTTTCCTGTATGACGGAGCGATGGCTGCCGGAGGAGCGGGTACTGGCTAGTTTTGATAAGATATCGGCTCGCGCATTTCTTTCCCGGGGAACATGACGAATGTCCACTTGGCGGAATAGCAACATTAGCTCTTTGACTCGCGATAGGTATCTCATTAGCAGTGGTTCTTTGACCTGGTAATCACCTTTGATCTGGGACACTTCCAGCTGGGAGTCACTGTTAATCCTGATATCATGCGCCCCAACTTCGGCTGCCATGCATAAGCCGGCGATACAGGCTTCGTACTCTGCCTGGTTATTGGATGTTGGGAAAGAAAAGCTTAGGGAATGTTCGAGGACAATCCCTTGACTATTCTCGAGCAGAATGCCGACACCAGATCCCTTTGGGTTGGCCGATCCGTCCACGAATATTTCCCAGTGGATTGGCTCCACGGAGGATGCCGGAGTGAGTTCGGCTATAAAATCTGCGAGGGCTTGCGCCTTGAGGGCTTGCCGGAGCTCGTCGATGATCCCAAATTCTGATAGTTCCACAGCCCACGATACCATTCTTCCTGCCAAGTCTGGCCTGTGCAAAATTTGCCGAATGGGCTGATCTGTGCGCACTATGATTTGGTGACTTTGGAAGTACTGCCTTAGACGCCTTGCCGCCGTCAGGAGTGCAAATGCCACCTTCTCAACCTTGGGGTACCTCAACTCTGACCCTTGTAACGCTTTGCTTACGAAAAACACCGGCCATTGCGTGTTGTCCTGCTCGCGGATGAGGGCGGCGCTGACTGCTTCTTCTGTTATGGAAAGGTATAGAAAAAGCGGTTCACCGGCTACTGGCTTCCTCAGAATAGGTGGGGTTGACAAGACTTCTTTGACGCGTTGGAACGCCTCTTCACACTCCGGCGTCCACTGGAATTGGGATCCTTTCTTCAGCAGCCGGAAGAACGGTAGTGCTGTTGCCGCGGACTTGGCTATAAATCGAGTCAAGGCGGCAAGACAGCCGGTGAGCTGCTGAACCTCTTTAACACATGCTGGGCTCTTCATGTCTAAAACTTGCCTGGCATTTCTCGGGGTTGGCCTCAACTCCTCTCTCCGTAAGCATGAATCCCAGAAACTTTCCAGCCCGGACCCCGAAGATGCACTTCTTGGGGTTCAAACGTATGTTATACTTGCGTAGGTGGTCGAACACTGCTGCAAGGTCTTCTACGTGAAGTTCTTCCTGGGCGCTCTTGACTATCATATCATCAATATAGACTTCTATGGTTTTCCCAATGAGTCCTTGGAATATCTTGTTCATCATCCTTTGATATGTAGCCCCTGCATTCTTCAAGCCAAACGACATCATCCTGTAGCAATAGTTGGCTTGATCCGTCATGAAGGCAGTTTTCTCTTGATCTGGCGGATACATGGGAATCTGGTTGTAGCCGGAATAAGCGTCCATGAAGGATAAAAGGTGGTATTCGGCTGATTGATCTACCAGGCGATCGATGCTGGGAAGCGGGTAGCAGTCTTTAGGGTAGGCCTTATTGAGGTCTGTGTAATCCACGCACATTCTCCACTTTCCAGATATTTTCTTTACTAACATAGGGTTGGATAGCCAAGTGGTATACTTGACTTCACGAACGAACCCAACTTCCAGTAACTCAGATACCTGTTGAGAGATCGCCTTTAGGCGCTCCGAACCCATCTTCCTCCTTCTCTGGGATACTGGCTTCAACTTAGGGTCCACAGATAGACGGTGGCAGATGAATGATGGGTCAATGCCGGGCATGTCGGCAGAGGTCCAAGCGAAGAGGTCCCCATTCTGCTGAAGCAGGTTGCACAGAGCTGCACAAACTTCTGGGTCTATTCCCGTTCCTACTTGTACCGTTTGATCAGGGTGCCTACCAACCCGGAGAGGCTGAGAATCTCCCGCGGGCAACGGGCGTTCGGCAGCAAAGTCATCGCGAACGTCAAGGTCAGCGAGCAGTATCTCCTTTCCGGGGTGCCGGGTTTCTTTTGTTGTTGGCTTTTCCTCCTTGACTATGCGCAAGGACTCCTTGTAGCAGGACCGTGCCATTACTTGGTTCCCTCTGAGGGATATAATTTCCCCTGCATCGCCCCAAAACTTCATGATGAGGTGATTGGTTGATATGATGGCCCCAATGGCGTTTAAGGCCGGTCTGCCTAAGATGGCGTTGTAAGTTGACGGACAATCCACAACCAAAAAGCGAGTCTTCACGGTCTTCGAGGCCGGAGGCAGTCCTAGAGTCACCAAAAGTTCTACGTATCCCAGAGGCCGGGTTTTGTCGCCGGTGAAGCCAATAAGGTCTCCCCCAGAGTAGGGAAATAAATCTGTCTCCGGAATGCGTAGGCTCCTGAATGTTTTCTCAAACAAGATATCCGCTGAACTGCCTTGGTCAAGAAATATTCTTCTGACTTCATGGTTGGCAAGGAAGGCCGTGATTAGGAGGGGATCGTCATGCCCTGGGATCACTGGCCCAAAGTCGTCATCTGTGAACGTCATAGCAGGGTACCGTCGATGAGGCCGGCTTGATGACGGCTCTGAAGTGGTACTCAAAATCTCCTTCAAGTGTCGCTTTTTCGAGTTATTGCTTTCTCCGCCTCCTGCAAATCCTCCTGCTATAACATAGATGATGGGACGATTGGCGTCAGGGGTTTGTTGCTCTCTTGCCGGGGTGCCTCGATGCTGGGACGCCCTAGGGGGATCCTGTTGTGGCCGGCGTGATCGGGATCAGGATCTATGAGATATCTCTCTGTCGCTTCTGGACCGATGCCGACGCGGGCTCCAGCTTTGCGAGCGGCTTCTCTCCCTGCGGGGGCTTCTCTCCTTACGGGGGTTAGAATCCCTCCTGTAACCTCTTTCTGCTCCATCCCCCTTTTTGACAAATCTGTTAAGTTTTCCCAAGCGAATGAGATCTTCGATGGCGTCTTTAAGCTGGACGCACCTATCCGTGTCATGTCCCTGACACCTTTGAAAACGACAGTATTTGCTTTTGTCTGTTTCTGGTCTGGATTTTAATGGCTTAGGGCGGGGTATCCCGGCTTCGAACATTTCCACGTGCATTACCTCATTTAAAATCCTACCCGGTGAGGTAGTCAACGGCGTGTATAGGCTATAGCGCCCTTGTAATTTGTTTTGGCGATTCCCCTTGTCTCCTGCCGGCTTTTCTGGCTTGGCGGCCTGCTCTGATGCGCCCTTCAACTTCAATGCCAGCTCCTCATCCTCTAAACTGATGTATTCTTCAGCCCTTGTCAAGAACTCGTCCATTGTGGGTGGCTTTCTTTTGGACAGGTCTATCCAAAAAGGGGAATGTGGAATTAACCCATCTTTTGCCAGCATGAGCTGCACTCCGGGTTGTATCCCTTGCACAAGTAGCGCTTCCTTAGTGAATCGGCTGATGTAGTCTCGAAGTGACTCGGCGAGATTCTGGCGTATTTGCTTCAGGCTAGCTTCCGTCTTGGGCTGTACTTTACTGGTGGTGAAGCTGGTAACAAATTTGCTTCGTAGATCTGCCCACGTGTTGACGGATCGCGAAGGGAGTGATTGGAACCAGCGCAGAGCTGTCTTCTTGAGCGACAGTGGGAACACACGACACATGATGGGGCCGGTTGCCCCCCTGATGGACATGGCGGACTCATACACGTCAAGGTGTTCTAAGGGATCCCCGGTTCCGTCATACTGCTCTGATACTGGGAGTTTTTCGAATCTACGATCGACCGGGAATAGCATGATCCTTTCAGAAAAGGGGACGACGGCTTGGATCACCTCGTCGTCCGTATGGAAGTCTTGCTGAGATTCTCCTTGCCGTTCATAGCGAACAATCATCGGAGGCCGTTTGTGTTGGGAGCGAGCTGGAGACACGGAGTGTTGGACGGAGGCTTCCGGCGACAGACGACGTTCTCTGGATGGCCTCTGCTGGCCATGGGGCTGCTGATCCCTTCTTGGAGATGTTCTTGGTTCTGCTGTGTGATAGGAAGGAGGAGGTTGCTGAACCTGCGGTTGCTGACGCTGTTGGTCTTCCGTGTGCGGTGTTTCTTGGGTGATGATCTGAGCAGAGAGGCGGAGATGTTCCTCTTCGAGCCTTGAGAGGCGTCTGGCGTATTCTTGCAGCATGTTATCCTGTTTGCTGATGAAAGAAAGCAATTCTTGTCGAGACGGCTGTCCTGGTGGTGTGGAACCAGTAGGAGGCGGAGTAGGAGGCGGATGATATTTTTGTGGTGGTGCCTTGCGTTTGCTGCTACAAGGGATGCTGCAGCAGCAGCTGCGGCGTCAGGATTGTTTGGGTCAGGGACCCGAGTGCGCTGGGGCGTGACGGCGGCGGTGGAAGCCGCGGCTGTGATGACAGGGTCGCCGGCGGTAACGTCTTCACTGCGTCCGCGGCCGACGCCTGTGTTCGAGTTTGCTCTTGTGACAACCATTCTTGCGTGGGAAGGTAGCTGGAAAGGAATGTCATTTCCCACAGACGGCGCCAATGAACTGGGGTAGTTCTCCGATGGAGGATCCCGGTCGCAAGATTGGTCGTCCACAGTGGTTTCCGTCTGAAACAGAGGAGGGGGCGTACCTGCAGACACTCCGACGCTAAAGTCAGTATGTGTAGCAGATAAGAGAATATGTTTAGAATGATACCTGACAATTATGAATTATGTAGTTTTTATATGGAGGCAAATGGTGGGAAAATCTGTTCTCCTTGTCTAACGTCCATATGTGATAGACTGCGTAAGGCTTCCTTCCCTGGTGGCATGCTCTGTTGCTATTCGTCGATGCCGGTAGGGCGCCCATGCGAGTTTCACCCTGCCTCCATGTCGGATATTTATGTCATCGCAGATATGCATATGATAGAGGCGCCTATGGTGCCGGAATGCGCGGTTCCTAGCCGGGTGCCGGATGCCGGTCCAGAACATATATCAACCATTAACGATTCAAACCTTAAGAAGGAAATGAACTTTAGCTTCACCCTTTTGTCACCTTTAGCACTAGCTCACTCCACAAAATTAACTACTACTTAGTCTTCCCCATAATGTATAATGTTTCTAGAAAGGATATTGGACCGTACTGGATCAAGATTAAGATATCGAGAGGTATGGACGACCTATATTGTGATTGGAGTGGTTAAGAAAAGGTTAAATTAAGGAGATAAATTACCATTAATTAAACAATAACGAAGAAGATGTTGAGTCTAAAAATATTATTAATTGGTTAATAAATATTTAAGTCTCATAACCCTAAGTTTTAATGATAAACAAATTTGGTTAAGTTTCCTAAAAGAAGGAACATGTTTCTGCTCATAGGTACTTTCTGTGTTTCAGAAAATTTCTGAAGGAGCAACTCTCTGAAGGCGTGCAACCTGATGATGTGATGCAACCTTCTGAAGTAGAGAAACTTGCTGAAGGATCAAGACTTGCTGAATCCAGTAGACCCTCTGAAGACGAGAAACGTCGTACTGAGACTTATATCTTTTTGGAAAAGAGTTTATCAGTTCATCCCTTTTGAAGACTCAAGTCTTTCGTAGCTTTCCCTAACTGTCTGTGCCTCTTCTCCTTCTAGAAAGTCAGAACAGTTGTATTTTGGCATATTTCAAATCACTGTTCACCAAAAAGGCAATTCCTGCTGTGAAAGTACACTTTGCTCAGAAAAGTAGAGTCTGCGCTGCTGACACCTACTCCTGTTGTGCCTGCTGCTGCAAGCTACCAGAGCTATGTGTCTCAACGGGAAGAAAACTATCTCTCAACGGGATTTAGAGAAGTCTATTGGTCTCATTTCTCTTCTCCTATAAATACGAAGTCTCATGCAAGAGAAACAAGAGAGAGAACTGAACGAACCAACCTGTTGAATTGCTGTCAAAATTCTCTAAGAAATATTTTCATCTTATTTCATTTGTACACCATTTTTCTTATCCTGAGTTATACTTAGTTATCTGTACATCTTACCCAGTTTAGGCTTTAAACTTGTATAGTTTCAAAGCTTGAGCAATATCTTTTTATACGTTGTTTCTGTTTGAGCCTGGAGAGGCTTGCTGTTTAAAGAAAACTTGTTTTAGAACCTGAAGAGGCTTGACTGTAAAATAATACTTGTTGTATAGAGCTTGAAGAGGCTTGACTGAAAAAGAATACTTGTATCTGTTCAGATAGTGGAAAATCCTTTGCTGGTTGGCATTGGGACTGGACGTAGCTCACAGTGGAAGTGAGTGAACCAGTATAAATCCTTGGTTAAGTTTTCTCTTACCCTTATCTCTTTAAATTTGATTTAAACTAACTTGGAGGGTTCTGAATAAACTGTTTTATAAGTTGAAACTGAAACAAATTCAAAAGCATTTAAAAACAAAGTTTCCTGTTTTCCTGAACCTACTAAAGCAACTTCAGCAAGTACATTAACTACCAATTTCAACAAGTTACCTATAATTCTGTGTGAAAAGTTTTGCTTGTTAAAGGTTTTCCTAAAATTGGTTTGAAATTATAAAACACTAGTCAACCCCCCTTCTAGTGTTTCCTGCGGTTTCTACAGTTGGTATCAGAGCTCAAGTTCGGGTTGAGCATCTAACAAGTGTTGAGGAAAAAGATCCAGATGGAAACATCAACAAGCAATCCTTACTACATTTCAGAAGGAGCCTCTATGCCAAGGCCCCCAGCTCTTTATGGTACAAATTACATTTATTGGAGAGATCGTATGCAGTTGTTTATTGAAAGCAGCAGCATAGATATCTGGGGTGTAGTCACTGATGGTGATTACACTCCTACAAATGGTGGTGTGCCTATACCTAAAGCAGACTGGATTGGTGAATAGAAGGCACGTGTACAACTTAATGCAAAGGCAAAACTCTATTTAGTTTGCTCTTTGAGTAAATCTGAATATGAGAAGGTGCATGGATGCTCTTCAGCAAAGGAGATCTGGGATACTTTGGCATCAACACATGAAGGGACTGATAATATCAAGCAATCCAAGATCAACATGCTTGTTCATCATTATGAGATGTTCAAGATGCAAGAGTTTGAAACCATTGATCAAATGTTTGGGAGGTTTCAAACCATAACTAATGGACTCAAGTCTTTAGGCAGAACCTTTGATTCTGGTGATAATAATCGCAAGATTCTTAGAAGTTTACCAAAGGTTTGGAGGCCCAAAGTTACTGTCATTCAAGAGGCTAAAGACCTCAATACTTTAAGAATGGAGGAACTCTTGGGATCCCTCAAAGTCCATGAGTTAGAGCTTGGTGAAGATGCTCCAAAGAAGAAGTCACTGGCTCTGAATGCCAAGTCTAATTTGTTGAAGCATGGGCCACACAAAGCCATGAAAGTTGAGGAAACTTCAGAAGGTAGTGAGAGCTCTGAAGGCAGCTTTGATGATGATGATGATGATGATGATGATGATGATGATGATGATGATGATGATGATCTAGCTCTTCTGAGCAGGAAGATCAAGATGATGCTTTAGAAGAAGGGAAAATTCAGAAGAAGCTCATCCTCTGAAACTAAAATGGTTTAGTCAGGTAAAGAATCTTTTTCTATTGATAAGATAATTTCTTATGAATGCAAACAGCCAGGGCATATGAAGGCTGATTATCCAAAGTTGAAGAAACCCTCTTTTAAGAAGAAAAAGTTCTTTAAAAAGAAAAAGGGTTTGATGGCAACCTGAGAGGACTTAGATGATTCAACCTCAGAAGAGGAAGATGAGTCCGCTGAAGAATCCAACCTTTGTTTGATGGCAAGCTTTCCTTCATCAGACAGCTCTGAATCTGAGATAATCCCTCAAACTTTGCAAGACATGTATGATGACTTGCTGGAAAGTTCTAAAGAGCTTTTCAAAGAGTACAAAGATTTGTGTAGAGCATATACTGAAGTTGCAACTAAAAATGAAGCTCTTGAGACTGAAAATATTTTACTTAAGGAAAGACTCTTGAAGAACTCTGAGGCTAGTAGTTTAGAAAGTTTAATTAAAGAAAATGAATTCTTAAGAAGCAAGTTGTTGAACTTACTAGAGACCTTGCCAACTTTGTTAATGGAACTAAGAACCTTAACAGAATGTTGGGTGTTCAAAAGAACTCCAAGAACAAAGGGGGTCTAGGATACTCAGACAGTGAATCATCACATGATTCAAATTTTAAACCTGCTGAAAAAGCTAAGAAAGGTAGGGGATGCTCTCATTGTGGGAAGCCTGAGCACAATGTGTCTCAATGCAAGCACAAGAAAAAGGGCAAACCTGCTGCTAACAGAAAAGGACCTAAAAAGATGCGGGTACCTAAGTCTCTGATTATTCCTGTTGTAGATGTGTTTAATATGACAAAGGAGACACCACAAATGGTATCTAGATAGTGGCTGCTCATGACACATGACAGGAGAAAGGTGTTTGTTCCAAAACCTTAGACCTAAGGATGGAGAGGTGGTCACCTTTGGAGGAAACCAGAAAGATAGAATCACTGGTATTGGTTCAGTAGGTATATCCCCTCTCTCTGTTATTCAAAATGTTCTCCTTGTTGAAGGTCTTCAACACAACCTGCAGAGCATAAGTCAATTATGTGACAGTGGATATGTTGTATCCTTCACCAGGGATGGACGTGTGGTCAAGGATGCTTCTGACCAAGTCATTTTACTGCCAAGAGACACAATAATGTGTATAAAATAGATCTTGAGGAACTTGCATATCAAAATGTGACTTGTCTTCTTTCTGTTAAGATGAAAAATATATTTGGCATCAGAAACTTGGGCATGCTAGCTTGAGATTAATCTCAAATTTAACAAAGCACAACCTTGTAAAAGGACTGCCCAAGCTCTCTTTCAAATCTGATATTTTATGTGAAAATTGTCTTAAAGGTAAACAAACAGGAGCTCTTTTAAGAGTAAAAATGTCGTGTCTACCTCAAGACCTTTAGAACTACTTCACATTGATTTGTTTGGTCCTACAAGAACTGAAAGCATGGCTGGTAAGAAGTATGGCTTAGTCATTGTTGATGACTACTCTAGATTTACATGGGTTATATTCCTCAAAAGCAAGGATGAGACTTTTGAGAATTTCACAAAATTCTGTAAGAAAGTGCAAAATGAAAAAGGTTTTTGCATATCTGCAATCAAAAGTGACCATGGTGGTGAGTTTGAAAACTCAAGCTTCAGCATGTTCTGTGAGGAGAATGAGATCTCACTCAATTTCTCTGTGGTTAGAACACCTCAGCAAAATGGGGTTGTTGAGAGAAAGAATAGAAGCTTGCAGGAGATGGGAAGAACCATGCTCATTGCAAGCAATCTACCAAGATCATTCTGGGCAGAAGCTGTTCACACAACTTGATAAATTCAAAACAGAATTTTGGTAAGACCAATTCTCAAGAGAACTCCCTATGAATTGTGGAGAGGAAGAAAACCCAACATTTCTTATTTTCACATTTTTGGCTGTGAGTGTTTCATACTTAACACCAAAGATGTTTTGGGTAAATTTGACTCTAAATCTGATAAAAGATTCTTTATTGGTTATTCAGAAACATCCAAGGCTTATAAAGTTTATAACTCTAGAACCTTGACAGTAGAAGAATCTATTCATGTCAAATTAATGATGCTAAAGAGACCGATAGGGAACTATCAGATCTAGAAGATGATTTTGCAGGAATGGAGTTGAATCCTACCTCAGAGACTACATAAATAAAAAATGAAGTACCCGCTGAAGGACTCTCTAAAGTACCTATTGAACAGACTCCCAGTCAACCTGCTGAAACTGATCCTCTTCACAGAGTTAATGTTGAGTCTCAGAATGAGCATGTATTCCCTCGTAGGCATGAGTGGAGATACAAGACTCATCATCCTCGAGAGCAAATCATTGGTGATACTTCAGAAGGTGTAAGAACAAGATCAAGACTTAGAGAAGTTAATAATCTTACCTTCCTCTCTGAAATTGAGCCAAAGAACATTGATGAACCCCTGCATGATGAAGGGTGGATCCTAGCCATGCAGGACGAGCTAAATCAATTTGCCAGGAGTGATGTTTGGACTCTTGTTCCTAAACCCCATGGGAAAACTATTATAGGAACCAAATGGGTGTTTAGAAACAAACTCTCTGAAGATGGTCAAGTGGTAAGAAATAAGGCCAGATTGGTTACACAAGGCTACAATCAACAGAAGGTATTGACTTTACTGAAACTTTTGCACCAGTAGCAAGGCTTGAAGCCATTAGGATTTTACTTTCCTATGCAGCCAATAATGACATCAAACTATATCAGATGGATGTAAAGAGTGCCTTCCTAAATGGATTCATTGAGGAAGAGGTGTTTGTTAGACAACCCCCTGGTTTTGAAAACTTAACCTTTCCAGATCATGTTTTTAAACTGAAAAAGGCTCTATATGGTCTTAAACAAGCTCCCAGAGCTTGGTATGACAGATTGAGCAATTTCTTACTAAAAATGGTTTTGAAAGAGGAAAGGTTGACACTACTCTTTTTAGAGAAATGTCTAACAAGGACCTGATTCTAGTTCAGATATATGTTGATGACATTATCTTTGGATCAACAAATTCTTCACCATGCACGGAGTTTTCAAGGCTTATGCAATCTGAATTTAAAATGAGTTTAATGGGTGAAGTCAAATTTTTCTTAGGACTTCAAATTAAGCAAGATTCTGAATGTATATGGTGTTAGGAATATGCACTAGAAACTTGTATGTTTATGAACATCCATCACTTGTATCATGTTATTTTATAAAGGCAACTTATTCTTTTAGAATATAATAAATGTCAGATAAGTGAAAAATAGTTGATAAATTGGATTACTTTTCAGTTCACTTATCAAGGTTAAAATGGTAAATTTGCCCCTATTTAATCCCTTTTTCTCTAAATATTTAATAATTTATATTTATGAGCCTTGTATTTGAATATGATGCTATTTTAATATAAATTATGCTTATTTTGCAGGATATTATAAAGATTTAATTGAGGAGATAAAATAGCATTAAAGAGGACACTTAAATGAGATTGATTGAGGACACTTAAATGAGGAATTAAAGCTGATTGAAGATCATAAATGAGGAAAGTAAGGCCAATCAATCAAGGATCCTGCAGACAAGCTTCCCAAATAAATACAAGATGCTCAGTAAATATAGAAACTTCATCAGAAAAAGGGAAACAAGGAAAGAAAAAGATGCGAAAACCAGTCTCGGGGAAAGATCAAGATTAAAAGAAGAAAGTTGGAGCTGCAGGACGTCACCTGCGCTTCACCCTGCGCTATAGCGCAGGTGAAGCGCAGACTCTCTGGAAGTTGCGCTCCAGGTCACGCTATAGCGCAGATTGAAGTGCACATTACGTTGATTTGTTCCCTGTTGCCCTTTTTAGATAGATCTTTCCCCAATTCTCTTTGGTCTTCCCTTGTACTATAAATAGGAACCTCTTGCAACCTTTTAAGGGTCTCTTTCGGTGCACGATTATTGTAATTCAGTCTTATTTCAGTGATAATGCACCAAAGCTAAGTTTAGAGCAGGAGAGGAGGAGCGCTTCACAAGGATTGAAGATGGTGACAACATCTTCGGTGGTTTGTATGGCTACCTCGTGTAGTTAACTCTCCATTAGGATTGAATGTAATCGATTCCATTCTCAAGTGTATGTTGAACTCTATCTATTTTACTTATGCAGTTCCCTAATTATAATGCTGGGTAATCTCGTTCTGTGCTTATTCCTAACTTCCGCGCTTGCGCCGAAGTTATAGGCTAGTTTGTAATTAACGTTACGACTAGGATTGAGTTTGGGGGAGCCTAGACATAGGAAACTCAACCTCTGAGTGAATGAGAATACTCGGTTAACTACTGACGGCTGAAAAGGGATGTTTACTAATGAGCGAGGGGGTAGTGTGAGTACTCTAAGTGAAGGAGCATTCGACCAATAGGACTTAGTAATCGATAGCAAAGAGTTAGTTGATTGTCAATCCAGGATTCGAACATAGGCGTATTCCTAATGAGTAAGGGTAGTGACAGTACTTGAGCGAAGGGTGCGTCTACCATAGGCCTCATTTATCAATTAATTCTTTAACAAACGGAATAAAAAGAGAGCAAAATAAGCCGAGGGTAAGTCTGTCGCCTGAGAGAGCCCGCATGGATTACCTTTGAGTGTTAGGGGCGCCTGGTAACTCGGGGTCATTAGCAATATAGTTTGTCTACAGCGTTGTAATTCAAAGCCTATAAGTAGTAGGTAGTCTCGACATACATGAGGGGTGTGATGAGATGAAGTTCAATCCTAATCCAAGTAAAGTGTCTCTAACTCTTCCTTTCTAATTCTATTATTATTAAATTCGTTCTTTACACGTAGCAATTCTCTCTAAACTATTGCTTTCTCTTGATAAATACGATTTCGGTCTACATAAATAACCGTTCCGTGTGGATATGATACTCTTTCTTACTATTATACTGCTGGATTTGTGGTTCTCTTGCCAGAAACCCATCAATGTCCTTAGAATAGTAAGCTCAAATTTCATAAGAAATCAAGTAGCTGACTTGATCGTGAGATCTTATGAAGAACTATTCTTAAATAGTCCCTGGTCAATTATCATCTTAGGACAAAGATGCATTTAGACTAGTATGTGAGTTCATTGATGATCACATCTCACGAATCATGGATATGAGTATCATGTGCTCACATAGGTACACATTAAGAGTAATGGTGTACTGGACAGACCCATATTAAGAACGTTGCATGGATTGTTACATAAGTGTCATGAACGTTTCTTAAATTGGTAAATGTTATATGAAGTCCTTTGACCTGAAATCACTACGATTCCTACATAAGGAATTATGTGTTTTAGTTATCATCAAGCGTTTCCTGTAACAAGGTGATCATAAAGTTGGTATTTGGACATATAATAAATTATGTGGAGGAATGTGAGTGCCCTAGATGCGATTTGTCCCTCCTATGTAACAGGAGTTATATCTGTAGGCCTCTTGATAAAGTGAGACTGCAAAATGCATGGCCATGCTCAGGAGGATAAGCATGAGATGTTTATTTTCTGTACAGTCTATTTGGGGATCAAGAAAACATAAATTGAACTATACAAGGTTGACACAATCCATTCCCTTGTGTTCAATTAGATTTTTGGACAAAGGGACATATCATATAAATTATCATAAAATAGGATTCGTCAAGGTTGTTGATAATCTCAATATTTGGATATTGATGTATTGCTAGATACCGCTCACTATTTATGATATTAAATATAAAAGGATTTTTATTTTAATATCATAACCAAATATTAAAAGCCTATTGGGTCACACGCATACAACAAGCCACTAGGAAAAGATAATAATTCTAATTTGATTAGAATTATAAACTAATGGGTCAGGCCCATATGCATTAGGGATAAGTGAGTGAAGGGTGAAACCCTAGCCACCACTCTATAAATAGAGCATAAGATGCACTACCCTATAGACACATGAGTCACTCTTACTCTCTAAAGGCTACTAGCAAAGTTGGGGAGGGTTTCCTAGTTCGGTTGTTGGCGTGGACACCACTAGAGACGTGGCTGCTATTGCCTCGTTCGCAATCCTTAAAAGGTAAGACCTTTTTGTTTTATACCATTTTATGCCTTGATTCGTGTTTTCGCATAACGATCATAACAAGGGAGGGAATCCATTTATTTTCGCTGGCACCCTGACCACATGGTTGATTCCCTTCATATGGATCCATCAGGAGAAATATACAAAAGAAATGCTTAAGAAGTTCAACATGCATGATTGCAAACCTATGACAACTCCTATGCACCCTTCAACAATCTTAAATAAAGATGAAGGAGAAGAATGTGTTGACCCAACTATGTATAGAGGTATGATTGGATATCTATTCTATCTTACAGCAAGCATACCTGACATTATGTTCAGTGTATGCCTGTGTGCAAGATTTCAATCAGACCCAAGAATAACTCATTACAAGGCTGTTAAAAGAATTTTCAGATATCTAAATGGTACTACTAATCTTGGTCTATGCTATAAGAAGAGTAAGGACTGTAGATTATTAGGATACTGTGATGCTGACTTTGCTGAAGATAGAGTTGAAAGAAAATCAACAAGTGGAGGATGCCACTTCATTGGAGAGAATATAATAAGTTGGGCTAGCAAAAGGCAAAACACTATAGCCCTCTCAACTGTTGAAGCTGAGTACATTGTTGCTGCATGTTGTTGTTCACAGCTGCTATGGGTAAAATATCAACTTGAAGATTTTAACATTCCTGTTAAATCTATTCTTGTATTTTGTGATAATACAAGTGCCATAAATTTGTCTAAAAATCCAATTCAGCATTCTAAAGCTAAGCATATAGAAATCAAACATCATTTCATTAGAGACTATGTTTAGAAAGGTGTTTTTGATATAAAGTTCATTGACACGGAGCATCAATGGGTTGATTTATTCACAAAACCTCTTGTTGAAGATAGGTTTAAGTTCATTAGAGATAATATGCACATTCTTGCATTATCTGAAAATTAAACCTACTATCATATGCTTACTTGCTGAACTTATATGTTTTTTACTGCAATATTACTATTATATATTCTTTCAGCAACTCCTTCAACCTGTATTTCTTGCTTCAGTATGCACTGACAACCCTTTCGATTGATGACAAAAGGGGGAGTCATATAAACTAACAAAATCTGAAGTTTAAATGCTTTTCAGAGAAGATATCTCTTATTTAGGGGGAGCAATGCAAGTTTTTCTACTTGTGTCCTTGGAAAAGAAAGAGCAATTCATTCTGAGAAAGGGGGAGAATTCTTTGAACTCTAATTGTATTTATTTCCCTTCAGATATTTGATAGGTTAAGCAAATTTGTCGTCATTAAAAAGGGGGAGAATGTTGAGTCTAAAAATATTATTAATTGGTTAATAAATGTTTAAGTCTCATAACCCTAAGTTTTAATGATAAACAAATTGGTTAAGTTTCCTGAAAGAAGGAACATGTTTCTGCTCATAGGTACTTTCTATGTTTCAACAAGTTTCTGAAGGAGTAACTCTCTGAAGGTGTGCAACCTGCTGATGTGATGCAACCTTCTGAAGTAGAGAACCTGCTGAAGGATCAAGACTTGCTGAAGCCAGTAGACCCTCTGAAGACGAGAAACGTCGTACTGAGACTTATATCTTTTTGGAAAAGAGTTTCTCTTTTTATCCCTTTTGAAGACTCAAGTCTTTCGTAGATTTCCCTAACTGTCTGTGCCTCTTCTCCTTCTGGAAAGTCAGAACAGTTGCTTTTTGGCATATTTCAAATCACTGTTCACCAAAAAGGCAATTCCTGCTGTGAAAGTACACTTTGCTCAGAAAAGTAGAGTCTGCGTTGCTGACACCTACTCCTGTTGTGCCTGCTGCTGCAAGCTACCAGAGTTATGTGTCTCAATGGGAAGAAAACTATCTCTCAACGGGATTTATAGAAGTCTATTGGTCTCATTTCTCTTCTCCTATAAATACGAAGTCTCATGCAAGAGAAACAAGAGAGAGAACTGAACGAACCATCCTGATGAATTGCTGTCAAAATTCTCTAAGAAATATTTTCATCTGATTTCATTTGTACACCATTTTTCTTATCCCGAGTTATACTCAGTTATCTGTACATCTTACCCAGTTTAGGCTTTAAACTTGTGTAGTTTCAAAGCTTGAGCAATATCTTTTTATACATTGTTTTCTATTTGAGCCTGGAGAGGTTTGTTGTTTAAAGAATACTTGTTCTAGAGCCTGAAGAGGCTTGGCTATAAAAGAATACTTGTTGTATAGAGCCTGAAGAGGCTTGACTGAAAAAGAATACTTGTATATGTTCATATAGTGGAAAATCGTTTGCTGGTTGCCATTGGGACTGGACGTAGCTCACAGTGGAAGTGGGTGAACCAATATAAATCCTTGGTTAAGTTTTCTCTTACCCTTATCTCTTTAAATTTGATTTAAACTAACTTGGAGGGTTCTGAGTAAAATATTTTATAAGTTGAAACTGAAACAAATTCAAAAGCATTTAAAAACAAAGTTTCCAAAACTATTTTCCTGAACCTGCTGAAGCAACTTCATCAAGTACATTAACTACCAGTTTCAGCAAGTTACCTATAATTCTTTGTGAAAAGTTTTGCTTGTTAAAGGTTTTCCTAAAATCAGTTTGAAATTATAAAACACTATTCAACCCCCCTTCTAGTGTTTCCTGTGGTTTCTACAGAAGATCCCTTAGTTGACCTCAAGGAGGAAATCTCTCCATGTGTGAAGGCAACATAATGCTATAAATAAAGAAAATCATAAGCAAAAGAGAGATAGAACACAATTGGTTGAACTTAATTGAGTCTCTTGCATCATCGACTCTTATCGGTTGGTTTTGAACATTGACATCCAATGTGGGTCCCCGGTAAAACATTTTCCTGGCCTCATAATATAATCATCAACAATGTCGATGGTATCCCCATTCTATTCTTTTTCATTGTCGATTTCTTTATATCCCTTTCTTCAAGTAAAATTTATACCATTGGTCCTCTTCGGTTGTATGAATCGACAACAATAGATATCTTATGCTCACAAAGTTCATCACTGTCATAAAAAACACCAATTCACTCCCGTAATGGATTTTGCATTGGAAGTGGACAATTTTCCTATACCAAAACACGTGGAACAATTTGACATGCTTTGTGACACTAGCTTTTATGGCTCAACATTTAGAGTGTGTTTGGTAAGATATTTCAACTAGATGAAAGCTGAAATTAGTAGCTGGATCGGGCACATTGTTATTTTGCAAGTGACCCAAACCAACCTGACGTTTACCAGGTCAGGTGATCGGGTAAAAAAATTTGAAAAAAATATAGAATTCAACCATTCATTGAAAAAAGAATTGACCAATCCTAATAATCTAATAATGATTATGACCATCCAAAACCTCTGATTCTAATAATTTGGGAATGAGAGCATCGAGGACTTGAAGCTCTTGTTGGGGGCAATTTCTGTCATTTATCTTTGGGCTATGCGATCAGCTTGGGAAGCCCATATACCATTTGGAAGAAAATCAATGTTGGAGGCATATGTGGATATCTTGTTTCGGGCATGGAAAGCTACACAAGTAGATTCAAGGGGTGAAAATGAGAATGGGTTCCTAAAAAAACCAACTTAACTGCGAGCTACGATGAGAATGGAGAACCAACACTCTCACGATCACAGACTAGGTTCACTTGTGACGGTGAGAAACGACAATGGCAAGAGGAAGAAGGTGGTGGTTGCGAGGACAATGTGTTTAAGGTATGAAAGTGAAACACTAACGTCTAAAAACACAAATGAAATATCATAATTTTAGTTTTTTCACAAGCATAGAGTGAGTTATCTTGTGGTTCGAGTCGGGTAGCTTGGTGATAGGCCAAGCATCATGGCATTAAGGTCGGTGAACAAGGATAAGAAAAAAAGTTAGAGCACTTATAAGCTTGAAGTTTGAAGTGCGAAATTCGAGTGTAGAGCTTGACTATGAATACCAGATCAAAGCACTAAGCTCAATAATGGAAAACCACCCAAAGGCACAAAGCTTGGTGATGAATATGCACAAGATAACATTGTCAAAGCATAAAGCTTGATCGATTGATTGAAGCATTAGCTCAATGTTGGCACGTAAAGTGCGACCGATTACTTGCAACATTAGCTCGGTCCAGGTCGGTCGACCAAAACCCTAGCTTAGTGTTAACACATAAAATGTGACCAAATAATAAAGTGCCAATGTTCAAAGCTTGGTGACAAAAATTCAAAATTAAACATGGTCGAACAGTTACATAGGAGGGCTTGGAAGAAGAAGGGGCGCTTTAGAAGCTCGTTTCATAAAAAGGCTTGGGGCTTGGAGGGTTATGGACTGCATGTCCTAGATAATAGGCGTGATACGAAAGGTAATTATGGACCGTCCTAGATTGAGATCAGAGAAAATAATAAGGGGCTAAATTAAGGACACAAATTGCCATCAAACAATAATGAGAAAGATCCAATAGTTGATCTCAAGGAGGAAATCTCTCCATGTGTGAATGCAACATAAGGCTATAAATAAGATTCTAGGGAAGAAAAGATAGAACAAAATTGGCTAGCCTTAACCGAGTCTCTTGCATCCTCGACATTGGTCAGTTGGTCGTGAACATATATGAACTTTATCTTCCCTTCTATGGGGGGGATTATGTTGCTCAACGAGTAGCTCTTGGTAAAGTTACTTTGCTTATAACTTTTTGTAAATAGGGATTTAACAAATCTAACCGTTGAATAATGTTATATTAACATGATGATCATACACACCAAATTTTAAATAAATTAGGCATTTATATGTATGTAATTTTATAGTAGACATTTACTTATATTTTAAAAAGTATATTTTACAATAATTTGAAGTTATTCGATGGAGTATCAAACAGTTTTCAAATTCTACGAAACTTTGTAGGCTTGATCTACTTAATGAACTTTCAATTTAATGGTTGGATGGATGAAATTCAATATTCATAAAAAGTTATTAAGCGAAGTAACTTTACAAAAGTTACTTCTGGGGTAACTTGATCCTCCCCCCCACACGCTCTCTCTTTATATGTATATAATTACTATATTTTATATAAACTAACAAATAACTCCAGAAAATCACCTAAAGAGTAGTTGCAAAAGAAAAGACACTACAAGAAAATCGCTATTTAGCGACGGCCAAGTTGTCGCTAAGTTGATTTTCTT
Organism: Sesbania bispinosa; assembly: GCA_026901365.1. NCBI lineage: Eukaryota > Viridiplantae > Streptophyta > Magnoliopsida > Fabales > Fabaceae > Sesbania > Sesbania bispinosa. Next base: position 711,460 of record QLOH01000317.1, read on the forward strand.
TTTTATTTTATTTTTACATTTTTTATGTAGCGTCGGCCTAATGGTAAAATTTTTTTTTTTCATTTTTTATCTAAAGGCCGACGCTAAAGGCAAAAACATTTTCAGCGTTGGCCTTCGTAAAGTTAGTGACAGCCTGACCGTCGCTAATTTCTTGTTATTTTTCAGTACATATATAATATGTTGCACTATATGTTTCAAGAAACAAATATAGTGTAACAGTAATTCTCCTTCTCGGTAAAATATAGGTTGTGGGTTCGATTCTCACAATTGATAAATTTGAGAAGGGAGGATACTTTTTCAGAAAAATTATTAGCGACGGGCAGGAGCGATGATTTTTCCCCTTTAGCGACAACTGTCACTAAAAACCGTTTTTCTTGTAGTGAGAGGTTGGTTTGTACTTGAAGTCAAATTTCTCAAGAATTTATATTTTATCTGTGAGATTTGGTGGTATTGTGGTGAGAAAATGAAGAAAAAATGTAAGAAAATAAGAAAAAGAAAGAATAAAAGAATAAATGAGAAAAGAAAAAAAATAAAAGGGTGAGAGCTTTCCTCAAATAATTTAATAATCCTTATTAATTTTAATATGATTTTAATGGGATATAATGTTTCAAAAGCTAAATGGGAGAGCTTCTAGAAAAATTGATTTGCAAAGAATTATTTCAACTTATGAATGAAGTTGGATTATTAACTTATTGGTTCATTTTATTTCCTTATGAAAAATTTAATCTAAACTAGTCCTAAGAGATGCCAAGGATTCTAGCCAAATCCAGAAGTGAAAAGGCACATAACTAATCGAGTGAAGGTAATTTTAGCTTTGAAACAAATTAACTCAATACAATTTAGAGATAAGAATAAAGCTAGATAGTTAAATGGGTTTAAGATAAGAAGTTGATATATGTTTGGACAAGATCCAATGGCGGTAGATTCTAGCAAATGTAGGCAGCGACAAGTCTTGAATTTGTGGTGACGAATGTCGGACAAAATTGTCGCGACATGGGGTGTGCTTGCAAAATCATACTCTCTAACGCTCAAGTTAGTGAAGGATTTTAGGAGCAGAGTTTTGGAGGAGAAAATGTAAGTACCTTGTGATCAATAACAGAATCCAAGCTTGTATAGACATATATCTGCAGAAAATTTCATTGGTCAGTTAGAACAACTAATACACATGGTAGTCCATTTCTTTGATACATGCTAGCTACACACTACTACATAGTTGCCTTCCCATGTCGGTCTCTCCACGTTGAAGTCGGGGGAGATGGTGATTACATCTGTTGGCCTAAATCTATTTACAGTTACTTTGGAATTGTTGGCTAGTTGACATATCTTAGCGTATACATCTCAAATCTTGGTTTTGAACAATCTCTATGCCATTTCAAGAGTTAACCAAGAGGCGTGCTTTGAGACATAGCTTTTTTTTTTTTAAAAAAAAAGTTGATTAAAAAAAGCTTCCTAAAAAATAAGAATGTATAACGTAGTCAACTAATAGAGTAGTCAACTAACTAGCTAAGGATTTTGTCCATAACTTAATTTATAGAGAATTATCAACATTATGGTTTTAGTCATGATTTTACATTAGTGTAAATGTGGGTTAAAAGATTAAGAATACGGTAGGAAAATTTAGTGAATGTAAATTAATAATTAATTTTAAGTTTGTAAATACCAATTATACAAAAAATTGTTTATGGGCTTCAATTATTCAATCAATCATACATAAACTTTACATTTATTATCATTATTTATTATTATTATTATTGCCTTTGTTGCTTTATTTATATCAATTTCTCTATAGCTTTATTTATAATATTCTTTGACTTTTGATTTTACATTTATTTATCTTTTAACTAAATTTAAGATTTAACTAATACTTAAGTTGGATGATTTTTAGTAGCACATGGGTTGGGTTGGTCGAGTTTGTAGGTTTTTTAGGACCAACCCAATTAAATTAGTGAGGATTGGATTGGTATGGTTCCCATTTTATTTTGGGTCACAATCCGAACCAATCCAAATCAAATATAACTTGTTTGAGTTGGGTAATCAGGTCACATAAATAAAAAAATGAAAAGAAAATTGAAAAAAGTGTGCTTAAGAGTGCAACGTACAAAGGGGTTGCTACTAGCTAAAAGTTTCCTCAAATAGATGACAAAAAAAATAAACTTCCTGAAACAAATATTGGAAAAAAAAGGAACAAGCACAATAGGGACTATATGTTTCTTCCTTTTCTTTTCTTAGCTATATATGTTGGCAGAGACAATTGATGACGTGGTGGGTTGTTTGTTGCGTGTAGAAAAAATGACTAATGGTCGCATGGTGGGTTGTTACTACAATGGAAGGCTACGGTGGTGAGGGTGCAAGTGCGATGGAAGCAGACGAACGACAGGTGAATGGCAAACGAATGACGGGCAACACATGTGCGGCTGATGGCACAAGCATATGAGAAGCTCTTCCTCGTGAGCAGTAGGTGGAGTTGTGGGCGTGGAGGGATGCGAGAGGAGGAAAAGTAGAAAAGAAAGGAAGAAAGGAGATCAGAGTAGAGGCTGGCAGTGAAGATTGAAGGGTGGCAACGGAGGGGTGAAGACCAAAGGAGGGTTGACGGTGGAGGGGAAGTTGGGAACACTTTGATGGCAACTGGAAAAGGAAATTTACACTATTGGAAGCTATCCTTGAGTGCACGAGACTTGACCCACAAGCTACCTAATTTGACTCTCCACTTTATGGATCAATTCTTCATTGGTCAACCTTGAGTCAAAGCATCATGAAATCCATAAATAGTATTAGGATTAATTTTAGTCTTATTTACATTGTAATTAGGATTTCCTTGTATTTTTTAATTGTAATTTTTCTAATTAGGGTTAGCATAAGTGGGGCGTTATTTTTTAGTGGGTTTTAGTGATTAGTAGCTTTCCAAGCTACTTAGGCTTAGGGACGATGGGTTCAACATCCATGTAGAGTAGAATTTCATTTTCCATGTATTTTCCTTCCCTCCATTTTGGTCGCCCCCTACCTCTTGTATTTTGAACATTGATTAATAGTAAAGTTACTCTGCTGAGTTTCCTCCTCATTCTCTAAGTAGAGAAGGGTTGATGATGCTTTCCCAAACCACACTCAGAGACTTATCTAATTCTTGTGAATTAGTGGCGTCTAGCACGAGATCTTATCTGCCGAGCGAGTTGCCTTTTGCAGTGGCTATCATCCACCTCCAATCCTCTTCCATTTTCTTACCCATTTTTGCGCTAACTTAATTTCTACACGTTGGCTTGATTTTGATCGATATTAAATCTCTAACCCACAGTGGCTTCAATTCTAGATCCAGTAAAGTGAAAGCTATCAACTTTTTCTAGGGTTATTGATTGTGCTTATGTTTTACATTGAATCCAATTCTAAAAGCATGTACTATAATTATTGAGTATATTTTTTTAATTTTTTTATATTTAAGTTTGGGTTGGGTCGGGTTAATCGGATTGCAAGTTTACAACTACTTAAACTCATTATCCAACGCAATTTGGTCGGGTCTAGGTTTACCGTACCTAAACTTGCTCGAGTGAACCATGTTTAGCCCTAATTTTTAGATCATCATAGAAACCTATAAATAGAGCCGCTTTCTTCGCCCATGAAATAGTGAAATCAAAGGGGTAAGTTAGCTGAATTTATTCAATCAATCAATCCTAACCAATAACTTTTCAGCATGTTAAGTGGGATAAGATTATAAGAGAAGTTTGTATTTACCTCGTCAAGATTTCAAATGATCACATGAAAAAATGAGGTTTGGTAATTATAATTTGTGGTCTGTTTAGCTAATAAATTACAAACATTTTTTTTTTGGCATAAGCTCATTGGAAGTATGCATTACTTGGTCAAGATTACAATTACAAATGGCTAATGTAATTGAGATGTGGTAATAATTGAAGGGAACCATCATAGTCAACTATAAAGAAGAATTATAACAACAAAACTATAGCAAAGAGTTGCGACTAAGTTGATAACGTAGATTGAGAATGTAGAAGAGCTCTCGGATTCAATCCCTACTAAACACACTCTTAAAGAGGGTGAAGGGCCTTAACTGCAACTAAACCCAAAAATAAAACTATTAGTTATCCTCAAGCTTCTTAAACCAATGGTAATTAGTTGGTTACATAAAATTCAATTATGGCATCTTCACAGCATAAGGTGCTTGCAATTGTTGGACAACCAGTTTCAACAACCCTTCCATCAATTGTGGAACTAACAGTACCTAACTAAAGAATGTTTTGTTTTATTCTTCCCTAATTGTAAAAATTTTGATTTGATACTAATTCATCCTTTAATGAATTTCATGATATAAGAAAATGTTATGCTTAATTTTAATAAAATTCCAATACATTAATTTTTAAAATAAAACTTGTTAATTGGATTTCTACAGATCGTTTATGGGGGTGTTTTAAGCAATAACACAATTAAATAGATATAAATTTATAGGAAGAACCTTACTTTAAAGCTTATCACGTGATCATACCTCATGAAAACAATGAATTCCATTAAACTTGGAAGAGAAGAGTGCCAACTAACAAACTAGAACTATAATTGCAAAAGGAGCCTTTGTATCCCACGAGGAAATGCTGTATGTGTGTGTGTTTAAAATATCTGAGGTTCGCTTATAAAATTATTAAAAAATATTGTTGTTTTTTTTAATAAATAATCGTAAACATGACTTTTGCAAATCATTACAACATCAAATTGTTTTTGGAGGGGTTCACCTTTAAATTCTGTTATAATTATAATTATAATATGTTAGTTGTCAATGATTCGATATCACATTCATATATGGTCTGAACAATAGACCTGTTACCTCTAAAGCAAGGATTAGATAGACACATGTAATTGATGTTATCTGATAATTTCTATGTATTCAATGAACATCTAAGAAAGGAGTCCGTAATTTGAAGTTTAGGTGAGATCCGCATAATTGTGTGTCAAATCCGAGTTTGCAATCTATTTTGGTAATAACATGAATAAAGAACATTGTTATTTTCAGAGTATTACATTAAACTACTAGCGCAATGGATAGAAAGAAAACAAACTTATGTTAAATAATTTAGAGTTAGATATGTTTTTAAGTACTAAAGTTTTGATTTTGGTTTCATTCCTTAACTTTAAAATCATTGGTTTGAGTTTGGATTTCTCATGTTCTGAAATCACGTAATTAATTTTAGTCCTTCGTGTTCTGAAATCACGTAACTTAAGTCTCTCTTCTAAATATCACTAACTTTGATGCTGACGTGACAAATGAATTTCTGTGTTAGTTTGTCCAACTAGTTACAATGATCATGTTGTGGCAATTGAAATATTACACCTCAGTTCATTCATTCAGATTTTATTTAGGGTTTTATTAAATTTAACTTCACATTTTTCATGAATAGGAAATGCTACAAATTTAACTGGATGTGATAAGTTGTAATTCAATTGTCGCGTCATGGTTATTGAAAGTGACTGTACAAAATGACATGAAAATTCGTTTATCACGTTAGTATCAAAGTTAACGGTAGTAAGTGGAGAACTTAAAGTTACATGATAAACATGAGGGACTCAAACCAACGATTTTAAAGTTTAGGAATTAAAATAAATTTCGGATCAAATTTCAGTGACTAAAAACATATTTAACCCAATAATTTATCTCTAGATTATTGGTCATAAAACCTGTTTGTTTAGGTCTTTCTGAAGGTATTTATGCATATAGGATGTTAATTTTAATGGAGTTAAGGGAGAATGTTTTCATCAATATTATTAATCAATTATTCCAAAAATTTAAGTGCACAGTGAAGATAAATGTCTTGATTTTATTCTAATACTGTGTATTCTCATATGAATTAATTATCCGAAAAGTTTAAATTGTTGTGTGAATTATTCTAAAAAGTAAAAAGGCTACCAATTTTCAGGCTTTTCTTTGACATAGTGGTATGTACTATTATTTGATCTTCACTAACACACTAAAAACTTTAGCACTGGACATGATTTTAAGATCTGCAATCTGGCTAAAGTTTTAAAGAATAGAAAATAACGAAATAAACATGCTCTTCTTAACTCTGTGACTTTCAAGTCTTCAGTTTGCATATGTCTTAGCCGTCTTCAAGGGAACCTGTGTCCATAATAATTGTTTGTGCACTGAAAGTAACTCATTAACCATACAAGCACAGTTGTGAAGCACTAATTTGAAAAGACTTCTCACGTGGGCTACTCAACTTTTTCTAATTGGGGTTTAGCCATCCTACCAAAAGCAAAAGGCAAAAAAAATAAAAGGTGTTCTCATCTCATTTAGGAGAAAAAACTCCTAAAGGACTACCTAGAGGTAACTCTCAATTTGCAAAAAGCAGAGACAGTGTGGGCCAAACCAAATGTCTAAATGTGGGACTAGTCAAGACTTTAGGTGTGGTTCAAATTATCCTAGTTGATGCTCTGCACTGTTCTGTAACTTTTGTTAGTTCACATAAAATTTTCAATCCATTTTTGCTTTGCCTAAAAGGCAATAATACAAGAGGGGCATATATTGTTTCATTTTAGAGGAATAAAAGGTAGCAACTTTGGAAATAAATTATGAAGGGGATGGTATAATATGTATATATGTCTTTGTATTTATATATGCTTCTACTGCTTACAACATTAGAATCATTATTAAGGTCCAGGTCCACAATGCTTAAAGTATACCCTGATATTAATTGCATGTATCAAACAATTTTCATTGCATTGTGTATCAGAATGGGACCTTCCCACACATGGTTTTTCCACTATTGCTAACTGGACACTGCAAGTTTCATCATTGTTTGCTGATTTGGGGTGTCATTGGGTTTGATTTCATTTATCATTAAAGATATATTTAAGGCCTCCACATTTTCTTGATAGTCATGAGGCGTAAAGTGTGATGTAGTTTAAGAATTTGCCTAAAAAAGCTAAACTGGAGGCTGCAGAGTCCAGATGATGGGCTTGTTAAAACTTTGAGGTCAAATCACTTTGTAGTTGCTTGCAATAGAAATTTTAAGGCAATTATAAATGAAATGTACCTAATTTCTATATTTCATACCTTCTAAAAATGGAACTTTCCTTGTAATTAAAAGAAATGTTATGGGAGTCGAAAGGGGCCGGAAAAAATAAGGCCAAGATATATGTTTATGAATTAATGTATTTCAAAGTGGTGGATTCAACTCCACCAAAAATTAATAGATAAAAATTAGACTACACCGGTGAGACTTAAAACTGGTGACTAATGTAACAGCATCTTTATCACAAGGTAAGAATCAGTACTTAAAATTCATGCACCCTCGAATCGGTGGTTATATATATAAGCACAAGTTCTAAAATAAAGTGTGTTTGAGTTAGTTAAATTTTTAGAGATACTGGATTAAAGAGAGGATTGCTTAAAATATAAAACATAAAAATAAATGATGTGTACTGATAAGTTTCATCTAAGATTTATGAATAAGAAAAAAATGAGGTACTGAAATGAAAATGATCTAAACATTTGATCTAATCAAGCCAGTTAGTCACAAAATTACATAATAAAAATTATTAGTAGATATTCTTTGTGTGAAATAAGACATTGTTTGTATTTATTATTTTTTGTATAAAAAATTTTAAGTAAGGGGATGGGTCTAATCCAAGACAGATAAAGCCTTAATTTAAGTAAGAGCACAAAGCACTTACACTATGCAATCTATTAGATATAAGATTCTTGTATTTTTTTAATTTGATATATTGTGTTAAAACTTAAATTTATCAACATTAAAGTTATATTTATGAAAATTTTGACATTGATAACTAAAAAAAATGTGAAATTGATTAGGTTTAAGTAATTTATATTATGAGAAATATAAAATATAAAAAAGCATAAAAGTGAGGTCTTTAATATATCATAATCATGTGTAATATATTAAGAAGAGTAGATTATGAAAAGTTTTCACTCTGATTATTGAGGGCTTCAGTTTATTATATGGGAGTTGATTGGCACAAAATCACTTGAACCAATATAAAATCATCAAAACAAATAAAAATAGTGCAATGGTTTTCATTAAAAAAAATAACAAATAACAAATTTATACCACCAAAACATACAATTCATAATATATTTTCTCTTTATTTAATATATATATATATCTTTCTATCAAACCATATATCACATATCTCTCTTTTTCTTTTTTTTCTCTTTATCTTTTTTTATTATATGCTGTATGATTGTATAAGTATCGTTTCTAAACAAATAACTTAAGCAAAATATTATTTTTAACTAAATGAAGGTTTAAAGTCAAACTACGTACAAAGATCCAAGAAACTAGATTACATATAAGTAGGGCGCAAGATGGTCTGCCCTACTACTAACTTTTATATATGTTGTAAACTTATGTCTCTGTCACTATCTTATGTGAAAATTGTAATTATAGTGTTAACTTTTATATATAACTAGTAAGTGACTCGTGACTTTCACGGGTAAATTAATGGTATAATTTATGTTGTTCGTGCTTCGCACGGGATAAAATATTAGCTATTATAAATACTTATATATTATTAGAATATATTTTAATATAATAATAAAAAAGAAAACTAATGTATGAGAAAAAAATATTAGCTATCATTTCTAATTTTTTATTACATAAAAACACACATTAGTAAATATAATAAATGTGTTGATGTACATTAAATGTAATATAATAATAATAATAATAAAAGAAAATTAATGTATGAGAAAAAAAATAAAATGATAAGAACAGGATTGTCTTCCGTGGAGAATATCCGCAGTTCATAAAAATTCTTTTATAATGAAACATATTAATAAAAACGAATAATGAGAGAAAATATTTTAATATCATAATAAATAAGAACATGAAAGTGAGATAAAAAACAAAAAGAAAAAAGAAAACGACAGGATTAAGACCGTCTCCCGAGGAGGATACTCTTGATTTATAAATAAAACACTACGACAAAAGCTAAATAAATGGAGATATTATTTTTATAAAACATAATAAAAAGAAAGAGAAAACCATAATAAAAAAAGAAAATTAATATTTGAGAAAACAATAAAATGGCAGGAACAGGACTGTCTCCCGTGGAGAATATCTGTAATTCATAAAAAAATTCTTTTATAATGAAACATATTAATAAAAATGAATAATGAGAGAAAATATTTTAATATCATAATAAAAAAATGAAAGTGAGATAAAAAATAAAAGAAAAAACGACAGGATTAAGACTGCCTTCCGTGGAGGATACCTGTGATTCATAAAAAAACACTACAATAGAAGCCAAATAAATGAAGATATAATTTTAATTAAAAAATAAAAAGAAAGAAAAAAGGATAATATAAAAAAGAAAATTAATGTGTGAGAAAAAGTAAAATGGTAGGAACATGACTGTCTTCCGTGGAAAATACTCGCAGTTCATAAAAAAATTTATTGTATAAAAATATATTAATAAAAATGAATAATGAGAAAAAATATTTTAATATTATAATAAAAAAATGAATATGTGAGAAAAAAATAAAATGGTAGGAACAAGACTGTCTCCCGTAGAGAATACCCACAGTTCATAAAAAAATTTCTTTTATAATGAAACATATTAAGAGAAAATATTTTAATATCATAATAAAAAATAACATAAAAGTGAGATAAAAAATAAAAGAAAAAAAAGACAGAATTAAGACTGCCTCCCGTGGAGGAAACCTGTGATTCATAAAAAAAACACTACAATAGAAGCCAAATAAATGAAGATACAATTTTTGTAAAAAAATAAAACGAAAATAAAAAGGATAATAAAAAAATTAATGTGTGAGAAAAAATAAAATGGTAGGAACAGAAATGTCTCCCGTGGAGAATATCCACAGTTCATAAAAGAATTCTGTTATAATGAAACATATTAAGAGAAAATATTTTAATATCATAACAAAAAATAAAATGAAAGTGAGATAAAAAATAAAAGAAAAAAAACGACAAGATTAAGAATGCATCCCGTGGAGGATACCCGTGATTCACAGAAAAACACTACAATAGAATCCAAATAAATGGAGATACAATTTTGATAAAAAAAAATGGTAGAAGCAGTACTGCCTTATGTGGAGGAGACATGTGGTTCATAAAAAAAATCATTTTATGAAATGAGAATAAAGAAACTAAAAAAATAAAAAAAAACACAAATTTGAAAATATAACACATGTAAGGTAGGAATAAATTTAATAAAAACGAATAATGAGAGAAACCATTTTAATATCATAATAAAAAATGAATATGTGAGAAAAAATAAAATGGTAGGAACAAGACTGTCTCCCGTGAAGAATACCCGCAGTTCATAAAAAAATTTCTTTTATAATGAAACATATTAAGAGAAAATATTTTAATATCATAATAAAAAATAACATGAAAGTGAGATAAAAAATAAAAGAAAAATGAAAATGACAGGATTAAGACTGCCTCCCGTTAAGGGTGGGAATAGGCCAGGCCGCCGACAGGGGCCTATGGCCTGGCCTAATTAAAGTCTCGCCTGGCCTAGCCTATTTAATAAAAATGTCAGGTTCAGGCATTTTAAAAACCTTATTTAAATAAAGAGGTTAGGCTTAGGCCAACTCACAAGCCTACAAAGCTTGATAGGTCGGCCTATTTATATTTAAAAAGTAGTAAATATATTAAAATTATATAAATATTAATTACTTATAACTTATAAGTTATAACGAATTTGAATACACTTAATATTATTATATTAGTATATATCTATAATTTGTAAATTGTTTTTATATTTTATTTAATTTGTCTGTATTGGTTTGGGTTAAGGATTTTGCAGGCCCAATATCATGTATTTTAGTATTGAGTATTGACTAAGATGTTGGATAAGAAAAATCAGGATACATGCAGTTTTTGGGCTTATAAATCAATTTATTGTCCCTTTTTCATATAAAGGCTTTTAAATAGGTTAACAGGTCAGGCTAAGTTTTTAAAAAGGCCAGGTTAGGCCTAAAAAAACTTATCATAGGTAATAGGCCAGGCTTAGGCCTTGAATTTATAAAATAGGCCATGCCTATTTTATCAAAGCCTAGCCTATTTCCACCCCTACCTCCCGTGGAGGATACCCGTGATTCATAAAAAAACACTACAATAGAAGCCAAATAAATGGAGATACAATTTTGATAAAAAAATAAATAAAAAGAAAGTAAAAAGGATGATAAAAAAATTAATGTGTGAGAAAAAATAAAATGGTAAGAACAGGAATGTCTTCCGTGGAGAATACTCGTCGTTCATAAAAAAAATTCTTTTATAATAAAACATATTAAGAGAATTTTTTAATATCATAAAAAAATAAAATGAAAGTAAGATAACAAAAATAAAAGAAAAAAATGACGGGATTAAGAATGCATCCCGTGGAGGATACACCCGTGATTCACAGAAAAACACTACAATAGAAGCCAAATAAATGGAGATACAATTTTGATAAAAAAATGGTAGGAGCAGGACTGCCTCATGTGGAGGACACATGTGGTTCATAAAAAAAACCATTTTATGAAATGAGAATAAAGAAACTAAAAAAATAAAAAATTGACAAATGAGAAAGCATAACACATGTAAGGCAGGGGTAATTTTAATATAGAGTAAATAGAATAGATAAAAAAAAGATAATAAGCAAAAACATTAATGAATAAAATGAGAGATAAATTATATATTAAAAAAATAACGTTTTAAATTTAATAAAATCAACACATTTATTACATTTCTAATGTGTATTTTTATGTAATGGAAAGGATAAATAAAAAATGATAATAAGTTAAAGTGTTTTAAAAATAATTAAAAAATAGAAATATGGTATAAAGAAAATAAAAAAGAAAACGTTAAAAAAAAGAGTGAGCCATTTTTTTCTTTATAAAAAAAGAGTGAGGCTTTGAACATTGGAAGGTAAAAGTGAAATTTTTGACCGAGAATTTTTTCTCTCCGAAGAAGATGTGGGTATAATATGCATTCTTAATTCCAATTAATAAACAGGAGAATAGAAGAAGAATAGAAAATAAATAAAAAAAGAATGACAATGACACTTTTGAGCGGGAAAAAAATGTGTAGAAGCTTGACACATGTATAGTTGAGGGTCTTGTTTTCTTAGAATGTATGATGTATTTTTGAATACTTCAATAATTGGTAGAGGTGGAAATAAGTCAGTTGGCTTGCCAGGGACTTGTGGCTTGACCTGTTTATAGTTTGGTCTAACCTGATCTGACTCGTTTATTAAAAAGGACATATTAAAGCTTTTTAAAAATCATGTTTAGTTAGAGACGTTAGACTTCATGTCTATGAAAAAGCCTATTAATTAGACCCGACAAGCCAACCTATTTAATATAATAATACATAATATATTAAATTAATTATATAAATAACATGTGTTCTGAAAATCGAACCGACCGGTAAACCGGTGAACCAGCCATGTGTGCGGTCCAAACAAACCTGAGAACCAGTGTCGTAGAAACTGATCAAAAACCCGATAAACCAGTAAAATCGGTCAAAACCGGTTAAACCGGTCTTTTCTAAAAAAAATTCAATTTTTTTATTTAATTTAAAATACTTTTAAGATAAATAAAAACACATGTTTAAGAATTACACATAGATATTTATTATTTTATCAATTATTTTTATTTTTTATTTTATAATTCTTATAATAAGGTTATTTAAACAAATTTATAACTTCATATATCTTAAATTTCTTATAATTTTGTATTATCTTATTAACTAAAATATTATATAATATTTAAAATATATATTTAATTAATGTCGGTTCGACCACGGCTCAACCACGGTTGAACCGTGAACCAGTTCCTTCACCGGTTCAATTACCATTTCATTTTTAATGCATTGTAAATAACTATAAATATAATTTAAAAAAACTATAACATAATAAAAAACTAGAATATATTAAATTAATTATATAAAAAAAGTCTGCTTATATGCTTGCATAGGTTTATAAGCTTGTTGACATATTTGTAGGTCTTGTTATGAAAACAGACTTCTAAAAAGACTTACAAGCCAGACCAGATTTTTACACAGATCAGGTTAGGCCTTAAAAATTGTCTTTAACATATAACAGGTTCAGACTCAGACTTAAGAATTAGGAGTCAAACCAAGCTCATGCTTGACAAAGTCTGACTTGACCTGACCTATTTCCACCCCTACTCATTGCTATGAGATTTTGAATTAAAGGTAAAATATATTTCTCAGTTGCTTTAATTTTCGTCATTGTAATTTTTTTTGTTTTGTTTCTAACAAAATACGAAAATGTGATATTTTCTTGTAAAATACACATGCTTTGGTATTAGTCCTTAAAATTATTATTTTTCTATAATTTTAGTTCTCACAAAATAGGTAGATCATGGTCATTTGGCATGACAACGTGGCGGTTGGTGGCGAGCTTTGCTCTCCTCGTCCCCGCCCTCGTAAATGTCGGGGCTTGTTTAGGTTCGAGTTTAAAGAGAACGAGTATGAAATTATAAAACTCAACCCCATCCAGCGGGTCCCCATTGAGTTCGGGGAAATCCATGGGGATTTCATCTTCTCTATTTTTCAATTTTTCTTTATTTTTATAACTAAAATACATGTTTTTAAATAAATTGTATATCTAATTCAAATAATATGTAAATATAGACATTGATAATCCTAAAAAGTAAGAAACTTAAGAACTATATTATATTTTAAGGAAAATATATAAGTTAACCATTATTATTTAACTATTAATATAATTAAAAAAATAATTATTATTTTGGGGCGGGTTTGGGGGTGGGGTGAGTTCTTACACCCCAAATCCGCCCTGCTCCTGTCAAAGGCGAGGGGCGGGTTCCAGGTTGGGGTTGAGTTTTACTCACTAAAAGAAAACGACAAATTAGATGCGGAATATTAGCGTCGACCATGACACTGGCGCTACTAGCGTCGACTAGGTCAACGCAAGGCCGACGCTAAAAGGCATCACCGTTGAATTTTATTTAGATTTTTTTATGTAGCGTTGGTCAGGTTGACACTAACTTTACTAAATAGCGTCGACCAAATAAACTTTTTTTAATTTTTTTTATTTAGTGTCGGCTAGGCCGACGCTAAAGGCAATTTTTTTTTAATTTTGCGTCGGCCTTAGTAAAGTTAATGTCAGCCTGACCGACGCTAATTTCTTACTATTTTTTTCACTATGTATATAGTATTTTGCACTATATAGTTCAAGAAACAAACTTAGCATAATAGTAATGCTCCTTCTTGGTATCATGCAAGTTGTGAGTTCGATTCTCACAATTTATAAGTATAGGAAGAAAGGATTTTTTTTGACAAAAATTATTAGCGTCGGCTATGGCCGTCGCTATGTTGTGACGACCATGGAACTTGTGTTGGCTGTTTGCGTCGTCCAGGCCGTCGCTACGTAGCGTTGGCCGTAAAATGTCATCGCTACTGCATTAACGACGAGGGTTTTAGCGACGACTGGTGGGCCGACGCTAGACTGTCACTAATTATGAAATAGCGACTGATTTTTACAGAGGGTGCTCGAATTTTAGCCCCTCATATTGCTCACCAAGTTGCTGAGATCACCTTGTTTTTGGAGCGTGATTGGACCATGGATTTTAGTCATGTGCTTCGGGAGGCTAACACCTCAGCTGATGGGTTGGCTAGGATTGGTTTAGCAAATGAAAACCCCTTTGAGTGGTGGATTATTCCCCCTGATAGAATTTGTAGATCTCTTCAGGAGGATAACTTAGGCTATATGTTGTCTTAGCCCTTTGTTTGTTTTTTTTCCTTTTTCCTTTTTCCTTTTTTTGCCTCCACCTACCAAAAAAAACTAATGTGAAAGACTATGGTTAAGGTGTTTTAAACATATATGGATATAAAATAAATGTTTTTAAAGCTGGGGACGAAAACTAAAGTTGACTAAAATTATAAGGACGAATAAATATATATTTCAAATATATACATTGTATTATATATAATATAAATATATCTAATAATATATATATATATTTAAAAAAAACTATTCATCGGGAGCTAAATGTCCATCGTTACCGGAAATATGATTCCGACAACTACTTTTTTTTTGTTCAACATGGGCGCTATATTCCAAACAAACAGAAGGGGCACAAAAGCCCAATGCAAAGCACAACCCAATGATCGGTCAATGATAGGGCCTTTGCTTTTCCCATCGTGTTTTCTGTTATTCCCACCCCCCATATTTTTTAAAAAATTATAAAACCCAAAACTGCCCTTCAGTTAATTTGCTTACGGACAAGGTTGTCCGGAAACTATTCCCGAACGACCTTGTCCGTAAGCCGAAAAAATGGCTTATGGACAAGGTTGTCCGGGAACTTTCCCCAGACAACTTTGTCCGTAAGCCATTTTTTTTAAAAAAATGACTTACGAACAAGCCTATCTGGGGATAGTTCCCGGACAATCTTTGTCAGGAAAATCTTTTTTTTTTTCAAAACCTTACGGACAATGGGTGAATGGGAAAAGGGGAAGGGGCGGGGATGGGGAAAGGGGGACGGGGTGGGGGGTGGGGCGACAACGAGGGGTAGGCTAGGGAAGGAAAAAAATAGGGGGGTGGGAATATAAAAAATTGTGGTGAGAAAAGCAATGGCCCAATGATAGACAGACAAACAAGACTGAGAGGTTTTACCAAAAAAAAAGTCTTGAGAGGCTGGATATGCGATTCCGCAACTGCTGACCCAGTAAAAGGGGAGTTGCTTTTAAAACCCCCATTTTGCTATTCACACCCCCATCCAATATCCCTTCCCCACACCACCCCTACCCCACCCCACTCCCCCTTCCCCACCCCCACTCCCCCACACCCTCCCCAACGTCCCCCATCCCCCATCCCCACTTCCCTTCCCGTCCCTGTCCCTCTCCCTCTCCCCTTTAATTGTTTTTCAATCTTTTGGGTTTAGAGACGGAATTTTTCCGTCTCTAAGAAAATGAAGTTAAAAGAATTTTCGGAAACTTCTGGAAATTGTTTTACAAATAATTTATTTAGAGACGGAAAAAATCTGTCTCTAAACCCAAAAGATTGAAAAAAATAAGGGGGGAGGGGGAGGGGGACGGGGACGGGGACGGGAAGGGGAGTGGGGATGCAGTCGTTGGGGAGGGGGTGGGGGAGTGGGGGTGGGGTTGTTGGGAAGGGGGTCAGGGATTGGAACGTTGGGTAGGTAGTGGGGGGGGCTGCAGGTGTAGCAGGGGAGGGGTAGGGGTAGGGGTAGTTTGGGGAAGGGATATGGTATGGGGGTGCAAATAGCAAAAAGGGGTTCTAAAAGCAACTCTCTAATAAAAGTCTAGGCCAGAATGGGCCAATCGATTTGAGCTGAGTTCATTTAGTTGGCAATTATATCGTTTTTATCTATTTTGTTTTACGGTGCAACTATATCATTTTTATCAATTTCCTTTTTTTTTCGGTCGAAATCAATTTCTTTTTTTTGGTGAGAAAAATCAATTTTTTTAAGTAGTGACAATGTCTTTTTTTTTGTCAAGAGAACATTCATTGAAAAATGCCCAACGACACTTACAAAGCTTAAGGATGATAAATAGAGAGTATTACAACAGTGCGCTACAAATCTAAATAACAAATCGAGCACGCATACTCGATCAATCTAAACAATTTAGCAGTCCTAACAAAATACCTCCTATTAAAAAAATGTCCAACGGCATTACAAAGCTTAAAGATCCTAAGTAGTGACAATGTCTTTTAAATCAGACCGGTATTTGAATAGGCCTTAGAAAGAAGATACTGGATCCTTGTTTTTTGCACCCCCTATTTGCTTTTTGTACCACTTACATTTTGTAATTTTTTCCTTAAATATCCTCCAACTGTTTTCCTAAATGAAAAAAAATACATTTGCAAAAATTAATTTCTAGAAGTGATTTTGTTTATGAAGTTTCGGTTTTAGAGATGGAAAAATTTCCGTCTCTACAAACTAAAACTTTATAATTCACTTCCAAAAATTATAAGAAATGGAATTTTCCTGTCTCTAAAATTTAAAATTTCATAAAAAAAATTCAAAAGAAAGTGGCAACTTTTAGAGACAGAAATTCTTCCACCTCTATTGTGTCTAACAAGTTTAGAAATGAAAAAAATTGTCTCTAAAAATCGAAACTTCATAAAAAAAAAACATTTTATGTGAGTCTTACATAAAATATTTGATTAACTCTTAATTTGACTCTTTTGCAAGTCTTTTAGTATTATCATTTTATGACTTTTTCACTTTTTTTTAAGTGGACTCTTTCACTTACTATATATTTATCTTTATATTTGATTCAAGTGGTACATGTTTGATTCCCCTGAAGCAAAGTCTCGGGTTCGAGTCTTGTCGAAGGAGAAAATCCCCATTGGAAGAGCTATCCCCACGATAATGTGGATGTTCCTGACTCGAACAGATTGCCACTTGTGGAAGATACCTGTGATTTTTAAAAACAAAGTTTTAATTTTTCCTTAGTTTTTTTATCTTTATATTAAATTTTTTTTAAAGGTGATATTCAAATTTAAATATAAAATTTTGTGAGAACTATAAATCTATGAAAATAATGAAACTATGGGAGGAGCGTGAGAGAAGTAAAGAAAATAAGGAAAAAGGAGAGTAATTTAAAGAAAAATTAAATGATTGAGAGAGAGAGGATATATAAGAGAAACAACAAATAAGGACGACAAAATGAAAGAAATCTTGTTGGAGTGATATAAGCTTTCAAAGATCAAAACTTTTTTTATTATAAATTTCTAATAGTAGGTATATTTTATAATATTTAAATCCTTTTATTTGTGATTTCATATCATCATGAAATTATTCTTTAATTCCTTTTGGGAGTTTAATAGCCCACTTGGCTACCAGTTAGTTAAATTGTAAAATCAATTTACAAAATTGATTTTAAATCACTTCGGTTGAACGTGCTTCG
Source organism: Sesbania bispinosa (assembly GCA_026901365.1). Lineage (NCBI taxonomy): Eukaryota > Viridiplantae > Streptophyta > Magnoliopsida > Fabales > Fabaceae > Sesbania > Sesbania bispinosa. The sequence goes on from QLOH01000317.1 coordinate 729,345, forward strand.
TAAAGACCGCGTCATTCATTTCCAACCATTTATTATAGAATCAATTCTACTGAAACGTAAACCAAACAAGCACTTAGCCTGTTTGTGTATGTTTCTAGGAATTCAAAATCAGTTTTTCATGAATCCCTATGTATATTTAACAAACGCGATGCATTAATACAAATAGTCAGTTTGGAAATTTTTCTGTAGAAAAATTTCTAGGGGAAAAATTACAATGAATCAATATTGTAAAATGAATTCAACTTCTTCCATAAGTTGAAATTAGTTAATTGGTTGACCATAAAAAAAGAGAAGTTAATTGGCAGAGCTTATGGAGAAATTGACTTGCTGAGACTGATTTTAGCTTATGAAAAAAAAAATGAATTCATTTTAGCTTCTTTGATTCATTGTATTTTCTCCTTGAAGTTTTTCTATAAAAATTTATCCAAATTGTCTCTTCTTATTGTAGGGGGTCTAACTTAATTTAACCTTTCAATAGAAGATATTAAAAAATAAAAAATTCTTTAATTTGATTCAAACTTGATTTGATGATAAAAAATGAAACAAAATATTTTTTCCTTTTTAGTTTGATTTAAATCTTACAACTTGATTTCAATATTTAAATACTTTTATTGTGATTTTTTTATTTAGTATATGTCTAATACTTACAATTTTTAATATTTTGTTCCAGCCCTTGCAATAAAAAAAATTCCAAGCTCATCTATTACGGGCAGGGATCCTTTTCAATATTGGAAAGAGAATTGATTTTAACACATTCCCTTTTAATCCTACACACCCTAATCCATTTTTTTCAATTTTATATCCAAAAAATACCCAACCCCTTTTAATCACCATTCCTCCTCCCTCCATCCTCCATCATTGGTCCTTCATCGGTCTTCCTCGCTCCTCTTTCATCGGTTTTCCTTGCTCTTCCTCTATCATTCTTTCCTCGTTGGGACTTCCTTGTTGCTTGTTGAATGTAAGCCATGTCCCTTTCTTTTTTATTGAGTAAGAGACCACCAACAACATTTGTCGGGAACTACCAGCAACTTATTGCCACAATATATTTTTTCAACTACAGGCAACATGTTGCCGGTAACTACTGACAAATTTTCAACTACCGGCAACATGTTACCGGTAACTACCGACAATAAGTTGTCGGTAGTATATTTTTTTTCAACTTATGAACGTGATGAAAAGGGAATAAGTTGAAAAAATATACTACCGACAACATGTTGCTGGTAATTGAAAAATATATTACGACAATAAGTTATCGGTAGTTACCGCCAAATGTTGTTGGTGGTCTCCTACTCAACGAAGAAGAAAGGGACACAGCTTATATTCGATGAGCAGCAAGGAAGTCGCAACGAGGACAGAATGATGGAGGAGGAGCGGTGGAGAAAGAGCAAGGAAAGTCGAGGAAGGGGGAGTGAGGAAGACCGATGAAGGACCGAGGATAGAGGAAGGAGGAATGGGGAGGGACAATGATTAAAAGTGGTTAAGATATTTTTGGGATATAAAAATTAAAAAAAGTGAATTAGGTGTGTAGGATTAAAAGGGAATGTGTTAAAATCAATTCCCTATTGGAAATGTCCAATTAGAGAGAGATAAACTCCTATACGTGTGTGGGTCCCACATGTGTATGAGTATGGGACCTACACATGTGTATGTCCACACATGTATGAGTCTATCTCTCTCCAGCAGAATATTTCCGAGTAACCGGGGAGAGTTTTCTCCTGTCTATTACCATCACTATATGGCACAATAAAAATTAATTTTTCTTCCAAACCTGGATCTAGCACACTTCCTTAACGGCAACCTCAGTTTGTATGCTGATCATAGGTTCATACTGGCTATGGAAGAAGAAATTTCCCAAATCGAGACAGTTAGCACAAACACAAAGAAATGCAGAGAGAGATCTGTTAATTGAAAAATCATGTATAATATACTTTTGAGTCTATGTCTATGTACAGAAGTGTATTAATTTGCAGCTAGATAACAATGATAGTAGTATCTGCATCTATACCTCCGTAAATATTCCTCTGCTCATGTGTATGTGTTACTAACGAAACCTCTTTCTTGCTGGCTCATATGTGTATATCTTGTTACTAACGAAACCTCTTTCTTATATACCTAATTTTCCTAGCCATCTCTAATTAGTACCACTAGATTAAATTTATCAAGCTTCCAGTCTCCATCCAACCAATGCTAACAAAAAAGCCTCAATGACAGCACCAGAAACAATAAGTTAAGCCTTGACAGCAGAATTGGTTCTGAGTGGAGGTAATGACAGCAGGTTTCTAATTACAAAGCCCCTTCCCCAAAAAGAGGCAAGACAGAGACCCATTATAGCCATAGCAACAACAGAACATGCAGGAGGAACTGCTTGACTACTTCCCAAAAATTGGGTTGCAAGAAGGCCTGCAAGGGTGGAGCTCTGCATTCCAGTGCATAATGAAATTGTCCTGCTCACCTGTTCTTCCTGCCTGTGACAGTAGTAGTTATATCAGTCATTTTGAAATATGGCACAAAATAAATATGTTTTCTTTTTTTGGTATACAATGGAAGCACTGGAGTTTGAATCTAGTGGGTTATAAATATGCTTTCTAAGTGCTTTACTCAATCAACTTACAAACAAAAATTATTGCAATAAATGTTATGTTGGATGACACATTCCAAAGTTAGTTTAAACTTTAAAGCAAGCAATCTCAGAAAATATATTGTTACCAATAGGAAAGAGATCTTTGTTTTTTTTTAAGTATCATTATCATTTCATTTCATTTCAGATCTGTGATATAAACATGGGTGCTGATACACTCAACATGAATGGAACAGTCTAATGAAAAAAAAGAAAACCAGTCAATAGATATGACCAAGTAGAATATGTTGTTGGAAGGAATTTAACCTTAAAAGCTCTTTATCAATGTTGTCAATTTCAATATTAAATCAAGGCAATGACATGAATTAGAAGCTTGTATGGCCAAGTCCATGAGAAATAGCAGCTATAATTACTAACAAGTTACTAACGAGGCCATCAAATGAACACATACAACTAAGCACTGAAATCTGCATTTATGCTAATTCAAGTATTTTCTTTTTTAACCTACTCTTTAATGTAAGCATACCTCAAGTATGGAATGTTTGAGAACCAATATCCTAAAGTGAAGGCAGCAGCATGAAATAACAATATTGGAAAAACCAATTGGAGACCTTCGCCTGACAAAATTTGACTTCGGTTTATAGCAAGAGGGCTACCAATGCACAATGAAGTACAAATCATAGCAACCAAGGGCATGACAGGTCGAAGAACAGATACAACTGGCTTTGCATATGTATTCAGAAGAAGACCAAGTGTCACTGGAACAAGAACAACCTGTCGAATTTTTACAACTTAACCTGTCATCAAATCAAATTCAGGTAGAATAATGTATAAGCAATCACTACTCACTACTTACCTGTAGTATTGACTTTGACATGGCAACTGCATCAACTGGCACTACTGATCCAATCAGAAGACCAGTTAAAAGAGGTGTAACAATAACTGATGCAACAGTGGTATAACTTGTAAGAAGAATGCCCAGGGCTACATCCCCTTTGCTTATAAAGTTTGCATAACTGGATAGCTGAGCCCCTGAAACACAAGCTGTGAGGACAAAGCCTGCATAGAACATTCTAGACAAGCCAAAAGCCTTTCCAATCAAGACTCCTAGAGCAGGTTTCAGCACATATTGCGCAATAAATCCAATCGAAAGTGGTAAAGGTCTGAAACAGAATGAAAATAATGAATGTTGGAAGAAGTCCCATGACCTCACATATTCAAAATTAAGCAGAAAATAAAGAAAGTAGTAATGAAAGTCACACCTTTTAAATGCAAGAGCAAAATCATCTACTGATAGTCTTATTCCAATAGACAACATAATCCCACCAAGAGCAGGAGCATATAACTCCTTAGACACCCTGCACAGTGGACAAGTTAAAAGCTCAATGCTTCCATTTCTATACTATTCCATTTTATAAGCTACAACTGACTGATAGAATTAAAATTTCTTAACAGGAAAGAAGCAAGCAAAAGAAGAACTACAAAAGGAAATAAAAAAAAAAATTGGTTGAGTAATATATTCACAGAAAAAGGTCAGTCAGAGTACCACAATAAAGGTGCCTTATAGTATCTTACAAGCCTTTAATCAAACACATTATAGCCTTTAAAATGCACACGGACAAAAATTCAGATATAAGCAGTCAGTTTCAGAAAGATGCAAGTCACTTTTGAATAAAATAACAACCTTTCAAGCACAAGTTTTGTACACACACACACACCCAATTATAATAAACAAACTTGGATAGAAATAGAATAACAATATTTAAGAAACTACAAGTTGTTCAATGCAATTTTTTTATTAAAAACAAATCACTACCCTAAAAAAGTAATTAATAATGATAATAACCAAAACTAAAGTCATGCATGCAATAGAGAATCCCCACCAAGTAAAAGTGGAAGGTTGAGCAAGAGCAGCAACTGCAGTAACAGCAACAACAAAAGGAAGCAATGCAGACAAAACCTGAGACCAATCCCTTTCTCCCACTTCACCACCAACAGCAGCACTTCCATCAACACCAAACGAAAGCAACGAAGACTTCCCCTGTCTACGGCTGAAACCGACTCTCTCATGGAACTGCGAAGTGGAGCACGCGAAAATCGACACGGCACCACCACCCTTTGAGACCCTTTGAACCCTCGAGGTGGACATGGACGAAACGCGAGAGCGCAAGAGAGGTTGAAAGGTTAAAGCTTGAAGCTTTGGCCTGGTGAGAGTTATGGGACAAGGAAGGGGGATAGAGGCCATTGAAGAGTTCCGGCGACGGAATAAGAAAGGGCGTGACGCCGGCGATGACGGTTCGGTGCCGCCGGCGAGGTTATGGAAAAAAGAGGAAGAGGTATGAGAATTGAAGATGAGGATATAGAAGTGAGATTCGCATATATCTCATGGGAAAGGGAAGTGAGGGGAAGGGATGCACTTCAGAAATACATGGTTGGTTGTTACTTGTTAGTTAATCAGCATTTTCAGTAGTTTGGTTCTGAATTACAGGAACTGGTGCCTACTATCACGTGATATTTAATCAATTAATTTACTTTTTTATATATTAGATCCAAGTTTTTAGCTTCAAGATGTAGACAGTTTTGGTACTTTTTCGTGATATGATGTATATTTTGAATTTTCAAACTAAATTAAATCAAATATATTTTAACTTTTAATAATTTCTTTGATCCTTCAAAAATGTAATTTGTTTGATCAATGTTTGAATTTCTTTAATGTTTTTAAACATAAGTATTTTTTTACATTTTAGTTAATTTTTATTATCAATAAAACAAATTTTATCAATTAAATCAATCTTTTTAAATATTATGTAAAAGTATTCATATAATTAATGTGTGAGATGTATGTTAATCTAATATTAGCTTGATTGGAAGATTACAGAAAAGTCACAAACATGGAAGCTGATAAGGTGGTGATAGTAAGTGGCCTAAAAGAAGAGATCTACACCTCAAGTCAATTAAGTGTGTGTTTGGTTTATCTTGAAATCACATTTTAAACGCGTATCTGAGCCAACAGTTTATAGAACGTGTTTGGATAGCCGTTATGGATGTGGATCCACGGCTTTCCAATGTACATTTTTCAAAAGCAGCAATGTATTGCTTCTTGAAAATGGACATCGGGATGTGCTATTTTCACATCCCACCGCCTACCCAAACACACACATAGTAGGTTTGTTTTACCGTTTGAAACCCCTGAAACGTACGTTTGTGTGAATATAACAAGTTGTTGCTTCACACAAAATGGACGTTGGAATGTGTGCACTTGTATTTTCAAATGGTGTCCTAAACAGGCTATTAGTGTGTTTGGTTTACCGCAAAACCACGTTTAAAACGTGGATCTAGGCCAACACTACTTCCGTAGCATTTGTGCACGACCCAAATTCAAGGTTGTGATCGGCGCACATACTAACGCCCTTAGCCTTGCAAGCCTAACAACAACAGAACAATACATGACAAATAATGTTATGAAATAAACGTACTTCCAGGATTTTACAAAAAAATTGACAGAATCTCCCCTATATTTTGGACATCCCAAAATTTACAGAAATCCTGTTATCAATATAAATCACCATCCAGAGTTTCCAACAACATCATAGTATTTATCCAATCAATATCAAAATATACATATCAACATAAACCAATGGCTCAACTCCCTATAGCTGTAGAATATACATATAATCCCCAAAATAACACCACATGCACCAAAACAAAGGAAGCCTACCAAAATGAAGAACTGTGAATCTGGAACAACTGAATCTACTAGCAGCATGCTACTCAGCAGCCTGAGAATCTGGATGAAAAACAATAGAAAGGGGTAAGTCACAAAGACTTAGTGAGGGCCTAACAACCACCATGAACTATAAGGAAAACATACCAACACACGAGTTGTTCGTTAGAAACCATTCCCAGTATAAAAATCATTTCTCAATATAAAACTTACTGAACTCAGGTAACCTATTTCCAATATTCATGAGGTTAAGTTTATCACATCCAAAACAATAACAGATTTATCATATATATATATATGTTTAATAAGCAAATTTGAAATGAAATACATTAATGTAAATCATAAACCATATGAAATGTAAATAAAGCAGGGATCACTCATGATAGAATCGAGAGGTGGCTACATCTCGTTGATAGCCCTCTCCTCCAATGGGTGGCCTTTCCTTTAAATCGTTAAGCTACTTTTTGGTTCATAAAGTTGGAAGAAAATCAATAAATTTCAATTGTTGATTTTCCTTCAAAAGTTAATTCCAATCTTAAAATTGAACCAAGTGCATTTCTGACACCGTTTTTGTGTTTGTATAATCAACACGGAAGTGCTGAGCAATTTTGTTTTTGGAATTTTTTGAAATCAGGTTGCCATACCATTTTATTTTACAGTTTTTAGAATTCAACCCGTCTGTTTTGTTTTCTGGTACTGTTTTGGACCAGTTGTAGTTCAAAAATCTTAAAAAAATATTTTAGGTAGATTTCCTTTTTTTGGTAATTTAGTACAAATTTCTGTAATTTTTTGTTGGGGCAAAAAGAAAAGAAAAGAAAAAGAAAAGAAGCAAAAAGAATTCAAGAAAAAAATTATATTGCCAAAAATACAAAAAGAGGTGCAAAAAGGGTGCAAAAGTCAACAAGGGAAAAAGTCAAAAAGACACCCAAAAAGTAAAAATTCAAAAAAAAATAGAGAAAAATAAAGAGAAAAACAACAAAAAGAAAGTCCAACTATACAGTTGACATTTTACTGTAATTTTTCTTCATTTCCCTGTATACAGTAATTTTTGAGTTGTAATAGTTGTTTTCCACAAAACGACCGTTTGGCAACTCGTTTTCAAAAACTTACCAAAAACAATTCTCTTTGCAATTTCTTTTGTCTTGTCTTGTTTGCACTCCATTCTTGTGTATAAGCTTTCTTGAGTGCTTGCTTTTCTTGTTTGTCTATACCAATTCTTTGTTTTGTCTTAGGCAATTCCTAGTCCTTTCAGTAGCTTTTTCCTTTTGCTCTGCGCTTCTATTTGGGAAGGGTTAAGATTAAGTCTCATTGTTGGTTTTTGCAAGATCAATCCAACCTTACCTTGAGTAGAAGAGGCAAGAGAGTCTTCATTATAGAAAAATCCAAAAAGAGTGACATACACGAGTGTTACATTCCATTGAGTGTAAACACTTAGTTGAGTGGAAAGGTCCATAAAACTTTAAGACTAAAATCAATCTAGGAGAATGGAAGGAAGGAGGCAAGGGGAAAGGGCAACCATGTTGTCTAGAAAAGCCTTAGAAACACCTTTGGGTGAAGAAGAGAGCCAAAGAGAGAACCTATTCTGCACTAGGTGTCACATTGAAGATAAGGTATGTTTAGTGATCATAGATGGAGGAAGTAGTGGCAACTTAGCTAGCATTAGGTTAGTTAACAAGCTAAACTTACCTACTACCCCACATCCAGAACCTTATACACTTCAATGAGTGAGTGATGAGGAAGAAATTATGGTGGATAGGCAAGTGAGTGTTAGGAATATGCATTGGAGACTTATATATTTATGAAAATATCCATCACTTGTATCATGTTATAAAGGCAAACTTATTCTTTTAGAATATAATTATTGTCCTTAGAATAGTAAGCTTAAACTTCATAAGGAATCAAGTAGATGACTTGATCGTGAGAGCTTATGGAGAACTATTCTTAAATAGTCCCTAGTCAATTATCATCTTAGGACAAAGATGCATTTAGACTAGTATGTGAGTTCATTGATGATCACATCTCACGGGTCATGGATATGAGATATCATGTGCTCACATAGGTACACACTAAGAGTAATGGTGTACTGGACAGACCCACCTTAAGAACGTTGCATGGGTTGTTACATAAGTGTCATGAACGTTTCTTAAATTAATAAATGTTATATGAAGTCCTTCGATCTGAAATCACTACGATTCCTACATAAGGAATTATATGTTTTAACTATTATCAAACGTTACCTGTAACAGGGTAATCATAAAGTTGGTATTTGGACATATAATAAATTATGTGGAGGAATGTGAGTGCCCTAGATGGGATTTGTCCCTCCTATGTAACAGGAGTTATATCTGTAGGCCTCTTGATAAAGTGAGACTGCAAAATGCATGGCCATGCTCAGGAGAATAAATATGAGATATTTATTTTCTGTACAGTCTACTTGGGGATCAAGAAAATATAAATTGAACTATACAAGGTTGACACAATCCATGCCCTTGTGTTCAATTAGATATTTGGACAAAGGGACAAAGAATATAAATTATTATAATAAAATAGGATTTATCAAAGTTATTGATAATCGTAATATTTGGATAGTGATGTGTTGCTAGATACCGCTCACTATTTATGATATTAAATATAAACGAGTTTTATTTTAATATTATAACCAAATATTAAAATCCTATTGGGTCACACGCACACAACAAGCCACTAGGAAAAGGATAATAATTCTAATTTAATTTAACTAGAATTATTATAACATAATGGGCCAGACCCATAAGTGTGAGGGTTAAGTGAGTGAGGGGGTAAAACCCTAGCCACCAGTCTATAAATAGAGCATAAGATGCACTACCCCAATACACATGAGCAATCGCTTCTTACTTTCCAAGGCTACTAGCAGAGCTGAGGAGAGAATCCTAGTCCGGCTGTTGGCGTGGATACCAATAGAGACGTGGCTACACTTGCTTTGTTTGTAATCCTAATAAGGTACGACCTTTCGTTTCAATACCTTTTATGCCTTGATTCGTGTTTTCGCAAAACGATTATAACAAGGGAGGGAATCCATTTATTTCCGCTGCACCCTGACCACATGCTTGATTCCCTTCAATTGGTATCAGAGCGTTGGTTTGCGATGAACACGTTTTGGGCTTTTAATCGTTTGAATATAGTGATATTCTGGTTGTTATTGTTTTATATCAAAGAACGTTTTTGAAACATCGAATCTGCGCTTCACTCGCGCTGAAGCGCAAGTAAAGCGCATATGAAGCGGAGGTGAAGCGCAGACAAAACGAAGCGCTGTTTTCTGCGCTGCAGGCTGCGCTATAGCGCAGACTGAAGCGCAGATCTGCGCTATAGGCTAGGCTGTAGCGCAAGCGGAGCGCAGTTTACGAAAGTTACGTCTTTAATTCTGATACTTGCGCTTCAGCTGCGCTGTAGCGCAGACTGAAGCGCAGGTAAAGCGCAAGCGAAGCGCAGCTTTCAGAATCATGTTATTTTATTCCCTTTATTGATTGTTTTATGTGCGATGCATATATATGTTTATATGTTCTAATGTTGGAGGGTCCCATAGAACATGAAAGAGTTCATGTATTGGGAGTCAAAGGGTTCAATTGTTGAAACCTTGTCTCGACTCAAATATTGGCTGCGATAAACATGCCACTTATCAATTTGCTGACAAGAACATATTCAAATGATACGAGGGACTCACTCGTTTATCGGTTTGTGAAGTATTCATTTGATGCGAGACACTTATTGATGATTGGTTGAATTTTTATCAAATCTAATTTTTTGTGTCGTGTGTTATTTCGTATACGCGTTATCTAACCTCGCTATATATATACATCTTATTTTATCATGTATTTTACAATTAATGGATGTTGAGTTTGCATGATGATTGGTTATGGCCTTAGTTGTTTTAATTTAAATACGACCTGCGTGTCGTGCCTTACGTCTTAACACTCCTCTTGTAATTCTCTTCTCATCTCTATCCCCTCGTATGTTAAAACGAGGTTTCTTCTTGTATGTAATGTAACCGGAAAGAGCATGGAGTCAAAGGAGCATGTGGAGACATGTGGATGGAAACTTCAAGATTATATGTGATGTAATTTTGTATTGGAATTTTAGGAGGCCATAACCATATCATGTGTTTGTATGAGATGCATGCTTGTATGTTAAATGGTTTAACAACGAATAAAATTAAAGCGATCAAATCCCTCAATGCTCATTATGCCTTCCAATGAATGACACTCGTCAAGGCTAGAATCGATGAAGAATGGGTCTGCCAAAGCAGAGTACATTTATCTATTCTAGTGAAACACGATAGGATAAAAGTAATATCCAATTGTCAACCATTGGTCTTTGATTGGGTATATTCAATATGATTGAAAAACCTAGAGGCACTAATATTAAGTCATTTTTTGCCTTCCAATGTATGGCACTCGTCAAGGCTTGAATCGATTAAATGTGGGTCTGCTAAAGCAGGGTACATTTATCTATTTTAGTGAGGCGCGATGAAATAAATGTGGGTCTTCCAAAGCAGGGTACATTTATCTATTGTCAACCATTGGGTTTTGACTTAACTAGGTATATTCAATAGGATTGAAGAACCTAGAGGCACTAAGTTAGGCATTAATTCATAAGATGAATTAGAATAAGAGTTATTCACCTAACCAATCCAAGAGTTGTATGAGATGCAATTGGAAAGCACGTTCCTACCTAAATAACCTTTTCTTAAGCGTTCAACCAAAGCTGACTTAAAATAAGGTGAAATATGGATCTTGGCCCACTAGAAAATCTAGTGATGGGATTTTTTATTCTTTATATTGAGGGTACTTGTTTTGAATCAAAATAGTGGGAGACATATTTATTTAAAGACCTTATTAAATATATCTATTATATGATACTTACGTGCATAACAACAAGCACAACAAGTAACTTTTATTGCGATCCGTCCTTGAGAAGGACAAACTATCTGGAATTAATTTTCTAGACTAGTATAGAGACCTAAGGATTGTCCTTAGTCATGAGAAAAGGCTGTATGTCCTGGAAAGGCCTATTCCTGAAACACCCGTTACAAAATGCTTCGAAAAACTGACAAGGATGATTTTAGAAAGCATCTGGATGTTGTTCTCGATGTAGCTTGCCTTGTGCTTATTACCTTGAATGCTGAAAACAACATAAGAACATGGAGACATACAGTATGATTGTACACTTAAAGAGACTTTATCAATGACAAGCTAGGCTTGAACGATTTGAAATCTATAAACCCTAGGGATACATCCATGTGTCGGTCCTGGATTGACAACCAACTAATCCTTTGTTATCGATACTAAGGCCTAATCCTGTAAACTAGCAGATTTGAAATCTCAAAAGCACTTTATCAATGTAGACTGGCAGAGGGAACCCCTGTTGGTACTCATGTACTCAAAGCAATTGGGTACATTGAAAACCTAGAAAGGCTTGGATTCCCATTAGGCCAAGAGTTGGCCACTGATCTTGTCCTGCAATCGTTGCTGGACAACTATAGTCAACTCATCATGAACTATAACATGAATGAATTTGACAAATCGCTGCTAGAATTGCTAAGCATGTTAAGAACAGCTAAGCAAAACACTAATAAAGGTAAAGGGAAGGCCACATTGATGGTCCAACCGTGAAAAGGCAAGGGCAAGAAAGAAATTCTTGAAACCTATGGGTGGGATAGCTAAGGAAGGAATATGTTTCCACTGTGGCCAATCAGAACATTGGAAACTGTGTAAAGTATCTGGAGGAGATGAAGAAGAAGGGAAGTGAGACTTCCACTTCAGGAATATATATGTTATAGAAGTAAATTTACCTATTTCTGCATCTTGGGTATTGGATACCGGATGTGAATCTCACATTAGTGTGAATGTGAAGGATCTAAATGAAGTAGGTCATTGATTAAAGGAGAAGTCGACCTACGTGTGAAAATGGAGCAAGAGTTGCTGCCTTAGCCGTAGGAACCTATTATTTAACTTTGCCAACTGGATGATTATTATTTTGTGAATATTAATTTCGTTTCTTGTTTAGACAAGAGTGTTTTTTCATTCATAATAAAGAACAATAGTTGTTCAATTTATTTGAATAATATATTTTATGGTTGTGCAAAGTTAAGACGCCTATCTATAACATAAATGCTAAGAGGGTCAAAACAAATGGTTTGAACCCGACTTATCTTTGGCATTGTTGCTTAGGCCACATAAATGAGAAATGCATATCCAAACTCCACCAAGATGGTTATTTGGGCTCATTTGATTTTGAATCAATTGAGACATGTGAATCTTATTTATTTGGGAAGATGACCAAAACCCCATTCACCAGAAAAAGGTGAAAGGGTCGGTGATCTTCTTGGTCTCATACATAGAGATGTATGTGGACCCATGGGAACAATGGCTAATGAGGTTTTCAATACTTCACCACTTTTGCTGATGATTTCAGTACATATGGATTTGTGTATCTGATGGAACACAAATCCGAATCCTTTGAAGAGTTCAAGGAATTTAAGAATGAAGTATAAAACCAACTTGGCAAGACTATTAAAACACCTCAATGAGATCGAGGTGGAGAATACTCAAGCCAACAATTTGATGACTATCTAAGAGAGTGCGGGATAACATCTCAAACTCACTCCTCCTGGAACACCTCAATGGAATGGAGTTTCAGAAAGGAGAAATCGAACTCTATTAGATATGGTTCGATCTATGATGAGTCAAACTGATCTCCCCGACTCCTTTTGGAGTCATGCTTTGTTAACAGTAGCCTTCCCACTAAACCGTGTTCCATCTGAGGCTATCATAAAGACACCATATGAGATATGGACCGGGAAATGACCTAGTATGTCTTTTGTGAAGATTTTGGGTTGTGAAGCTTATGTGAAATGCCAAGTTTCAAATAAGCTAGGACCCAAATCAGATAAGTGCTTATTTGTGGGATACCCAAAGGAAACTGAGGGTTACTACTTGCATAATCCTAGCAAAGACAGAGTGGTTGTCGCTAAGACTACTATATTCTTAGAGAAGGAATCTGTCTCTAAGAAAATGAGTGGGAGGAAAGTAGAACTTGAAGAAATTCAAGTACCACAAAGTAGTAATGAGCCGGTAATGGAGCAAGAGCAGATATCACAAAGTGTTGTGGAGCCACCTGATCAAGTAGCGCAAGACTTGCGTAGATCAGAAAGAATACGTCACCAACCTGAGAGATATGGTTTCCTTGTGTCTCAGGAAAGGGATGTATTGCTAATGGATCAAGGTGAACCAGTGATCTACCAAGAAGCTCTTTTGAGTCCAGAATCTGAGAAATGGTTTGATGCCATGAGATCTGAAATGGATTCCATGTACACTAACAAGGTATGGACCTTGATTGAGCCACCCGAAGGGATAAAACCCATAGGGTGCAAGTGGGTTTTCAAAGAGGAAAACTGACATGGATGGTAATATAAGTACCTTTGAAGCACAGTTGGTGGATAAAGGGTTTGACGCAAATTCATAGTAAAGACTATGATGAAACGCTTTTTCCCCAGTTGCCATGCTTAAATCTGTTCGGATCTTGCTTGCTATTGCAACTTGCCATGATTATGAAATCTGGCAAGTGGATGTCAAGACAGCCTTCCTAAATGGAAGCCTTCTTGAATATATGTATGTGATACAACCTGAAGGTTTTGTTATACCTAAAGGTGTATAAGTTGCAACGACCCATTTATGGATTAAAGCAAGCTTCTAGAAGCTGGAATCTTCATTTTTGATGAAGCTGTAAAGCAGTTTGGTTTCATTAAAATGAAGATGAACCTTGTGTCTACAAAATGGTTAGTGACAACATAGTGGTTTTTCTGGTTTTGTATGTAGATGACATACTCCTCATAGGAAATGACGTTCCTACCCTTCAGTCTGTAAAGACTTGGTTAGGAAATTGTTTTTCTATGAAAGATTTGGGCGAAACAACCTATGTGTTAGATATAAGGATCTATAGAGATGGATCTCGAAGATTACTTGGCCTAAGTCAAAGTACCTACATAAGCAAAATGTTAAAACGGTTTAACATGCAAGATTCTAAGAGGGGATCTTTGCCTATGTCACATGGTATAAGCCTATCTAAGGCTCATACTCCTTCTAGTGAAGAAGATAGAGGTCACATGAGTAAGATTCCTTATGCATCCGCTATAGGGTCTATCATGTTTGCCATGTTATGTACTTAACCAAAAATGTCATATGCTTTAAGCATGACTAGCAGATACCGGTCTGATCTTGGTGAAGGTCACTAAACAACAGTCAAGAACATCCTTAAGTACTTAAGAAGAACTGGGGATTCATTCTTGATATGAGGAGGTGAGGAAGAGCTACTTGTAAAGGTTTATATTGATGCTAGCTTCCAAACTGACAATGATGATTGAAGATCGCAATCAGGTTATGTGTTTTATTTGAATGGTGGCGCTGTGAGCTAGAAGAGTTCGAAGCAAGAAACAGTCGCTGTTACAAACCCATTAAACCCCTTGTGCAGCAGAAGCATGAAGGGCACACTAGATCATTAGGCATAATGGTTATGTTTGAATGTCTCTAGTGCAAGTGGGAGATTGTTAGGAATATGCACTAGATACTTATATATTTATGAAAATATCCATCACTTATATCATGTTATAAAGGCAAACTTATTCTTTTAGAATATAATTATTGTCCTTAGAATAGTAAGCTTAAACTTCATAAGGAATCAAGTAGATGACTTGATCGTGAGAGCTTATGAAGAACTATTCTTAAATAGTCCCTAGTCAATTATCATCTTAGGACAAAGATGCATTTAGACTAGTATGTGAGTTCATTGATGATCACATCTCACGGATCATGGATATGAGATATCATGTGCTCACATAGGTACACAGTAAGAGTAATGGTGTACTGGACAGACCCACCTTAAGAACATTGCATGGGTTGTTACATAAGTGTCATGAATGTTTCTTTAATTAATAAATGTTATATGAAGTCCTTCGACCTGAAATCACTACGATTCCTACATAAGGAATTATATGTTTTAATTATCATCAAAAGTTACCTGTAACAGGGTAATCATAAAGTTGGTTTTTGGACATATAATAAATTATGTGGAGGAATGTGAGTGCCCTAGATGGTATTTGTCCCTCCTATGTAACAGGAGTTAGATCTGTAGGCCTCTTGATAAAGTGAGACTGCAAAATGCATGGCCATGCTCAGGAGAATAAATATGAGATATTTATTTTCTGTACTGTCTACTTGGGGATCAAGAAAATATAAATTGAACTATACAAGGTTGACACAATCCATGCCCTTATGTTCAATTAGATATTTGGACAAAGGGATAGAGAATATAAATTATTATAATATAATAGGATTTATCAAAGTTATTGATAATCGTAATATTTGGATATGATATTAACTATAAAAGAGTTTTATTTTAGTATTATAACCAAATATTAAAATCCTATTGGGTCACACACATACAACAAGCACTAGGAAAAGGATAATAATTCTAATTTAATTTAATTAGAATTATTATAACATAATGGGCCAGGCCCATAAGTGTGAGGGTTAAGTGAGTGAGGGGGTAAAACCCTAGCCACCACTCTATAAATAGAGCATAAGATGCACTACCCCAATACACATGAGCAATCGCTTCTTACTTTCCAAGGCTATTAGCAGAGCTGAGGAGAGAATCCTAGTCCGGCTGTTGACGTGGATACCAATAGAGACGTGGCTACACTTGCTTCGTTTGTAATCCTAATAAGGTACGACCTTTCGTTTCAATACCTTTTATGCCTTGATTCGTGTTTTCGCAAAACGATTATAACAAGGGAGGGAATCCATTTATTTCCGCTGCACCCTGACCACATGCTTGATTCCCTTCAGTGAGAATAAGGTTTAACATAGGGGACTCCAAGGATGAGATAACTGATGGGTTTCTGGCAAGCGAACCAAAACTCCAGTAGTATAATAGTAAGAAAGATATCGTATCCACAGGGAACAGTCAATTCACGTAGACTCGTGATCTAATTATCAAGAGAAAAACAATAGTTTTAAGAGTATTATTGCGGAAATTGTAAATAGTAAATCAATGGAATAGAAATGAAGAGTTAGAGTCACTTTACTTGGATTAGGATTGAACTTCATCTCATCACACCCTTTGTGCATGTAAAAACTATCTATTATTTTAGGTTTACTCTATAATACCGTAGACAAACTATATTGCTTATGACCCCGAGTTACTAGGCGCCACTCACACTCAAAGATAATCCATGCGGGCTCTCCCAAGCGACAGACTTACCCTCGGCTTATTTTTGCTCTCTTTATTCCGTTTGTAAAAGACTAATCGATAAACGAGGCCTAATCCTGTAGACGCACCTTCATTAGAGTACTCACACTACCCATCACTCATAGGGATACATCCATGTGTCGGTCCTGGATTGACAACCAACTAGTCCTTTGCTATCGATACTAAGGCCTAATCCTGTAAACGCCCTTCGCTAGAGTACTGTCACTACCCATCGCTCATTAGTAACGCTCATGTGTCGGTCACAGAGTACCGAGTCCTCTTATTCAATCAGAGTTTGGGTTTCCTATGTCTAGGCTCCCCCATCCTCACTCCTAGTCGAAACTAGCCTATAACTCCGGCGCTAGCGCGGAAGTCAGGGATTAAGTACAGAATAAGATTACCAATATTATAGGCAGAGAGCTCAGGAAAAAATAATATAGAGTTTACATACACTCGGGGATAGAATCAATTACATCCAATCCTAATGGAGAGTTAACTACATGAGGTAGCCATACAAACCACCGAAGATGCTGTCACCATCTTCAATCCTTGTGAAGCGCTCCTCCTCTCCTACTCTAAACTTAGCTTTGGTGCATTCTCACTGAAATAGAGATGAATTACAATAATCATGCACACTGGATTTGGAACAAGAGGTTCCTATTTATAGACTAAGGAAAGACAAAGCAATTTGGGGAGAAATCTATCCAAAAACGACAACAGGGAGCAATTCAGCATGGCCTGCACTCCAGGCTGCGCTACAGCGCAGGATGGAGCGCAACTTCCAGAGAGTTTGCGCTTCACCCAGCGCTGTAGCGCAGGTAGCGTCCTGCAGCTCCAACTTTCTCTTTTTAATCTTGATCTCTCCCCGAGACTGGTTTTGACAGATTTGTCTTTCCTTGTTTCCCTTTTCTTGATAAAATCCTTGCATTTATTGAGCAATCCTGATTTATTTGGGAAGCTTGTCTGCAGAATCCTTGATTGATTGACAGTGATCTCCTCATTTATTGCCTTAAATCTTCTTCAAATCTTCATTAAATGTCTTCAATCAATCTCAAATCTTGCAGATATCTCCCTCATTTAATGTTATCTATCCTTCAAATCAAATCTTTGCAATATCCTGCAAAAATCAGCAATATTTCTATCAAAATAGCATCAAATTCAAATCTCAGATTAATAAATACAATTTCTATAATATTTAATAAAAAAGGATTAAACTGGGGCAAAGTTACCATTTTATCCTTGATAAGTGAACTAAAAAGTATTCTAATTTATCAACTAATTTTCACTTATCAGAATCCCCCCAACTTAACTTCTTGCTTGTCCTTAAGCAAGAGACCTCTTTGCAATTAAAAATCAATTCTATTCCCAGTGTATTTCAAACAATTAAAACAAATTCAAGGAACTATTCCTCAACTCCTTCCTAAGTAGCAGTCACTTTCCAAACATAAGAAAAACTCAGGATCAAGGGATGTTACCAATCATCAATCAGAATAGAAATACAAACATCAATCAAACTTCTCAAAAATATCAATTAATGCAGTAAGTGATAAACCAAGGAAATCTCTCATTCTCACGGGTAAGTGTTTCCCTCAATTTTTTTCACCATTGTTGAACAACTAGGATTGATAGTCGTTCCCAAGATCTGAACCTGCAAGCAGTTAATATGGATCAAAAGGTCTTTTTTAGGTTGTAATGACGCTGGACTATCAAGAAATCATGGTTTTTTTCTGGATATTCAAGGAACACTTTGAATAGAGAGCATCTTGTGATTGTGCTTGGGACTTCTCTCAATTCACTCGGCCATTCTTGAATGGTCACCCTTTTTCAGCTTGGCCTCATTGTTTGAAGTAATACTCCCCCCCAACTTATTCAATTCCACACTTTTGTGCAGATTTTTTTTTACTACTAAGAATAACATAGAAACTTTATTTGTGGGGGAGGATCCTTCTTTGTGACTTCTTGTGCCTTTTCTTGAATCTCTGTGACCAACCTCTTGTCCCATATTGTTGTAGTGCACCTTGCTCTCTATCCCAAGTGTTAAGGGACATGATACATTCAATGAATATGGTTAGGGTGCATCAAAGGAAATATTCAAGCTCAAATGGGAAATCAATAAATGGAAACATTTAATCAGTGTTGGCTATTTGGCACTGAGCACAATATTAGAATAAAAAAATATGCCTTTATCACTTCCATACCTTCTACTAGAAAGAAAAAATTCAGAAACTCAAGCAATAACAGTTGACAAGCAGCGGTGAAAAGCTCTCAATTTTAGTGTTTGGGCTCTCATCTCACCGGTTATTGGCTAAAATTTCCTTGATAAAGCACTTAATGGTTTTAATTAACTATCCTGATAGGTCCTCTTGAGAAGTATCCTAATCCTACTGATTATGGAATTAATCACAAAACCCTATCATCTTTCCTAATCTGGTTAGTTAAACTACTTAATTACAGAGAATTTGAAAGAGTTACCTTGATTCCTAATTTCCTAAGGTCCTAAAAATTTTAAAAATTCTAAAAATTTTAAAAAATATGAAATACAAAACAAAAAATCCTAATTAATAGAAAAAATAGTAGAAAATAAAAGAAAAACTAAAAGAAAGAAAACACCAGTATCAATCTTCATCCTCTGTATCCTGTGAGTTCTTGTCCTACTGATGCTTCCATCTCCCTTGGGAAAATAGGCCCGTCCCCAGGCCACTGTAAGAATATCTGGAACTCTTCAAGCAGCATGCTTAGGTATGGGTCTAGTACTCCTGATTGGTTTGAGGGCAACTGGTCTTTATACTTTGCAGCAGTCTGTGCAATTCATGAAGAACATGGAAGCCATCATTAACCAATTTACATGCATAATTCAAAGAATTAATATTCACACAACAAAAGTTCAGTGCACTTGGTAATGATTTCCTAAAAACAATCATACTCATTTGTTTTGCAAGTATTCAATCAATCCATGGAAAGTGAAAGTTCAAGATTTTTGAAAGAAACAGAGCATAACACTTTCAACTTTAATAACTCACAAAACAAAAAGCATTTCAATTCAAGCAAATTGTTCTTCATGTTCCACACAGCCAAAATCACATTCAAGATAGCAATAGTCAATAATATTCACAATCCTAAGGTTGCTACCCTAAAGTGAAAATAGAGTAAATGAAGATTTCAATTGGTAACAATTAAAGAAAACATAACTGAAAGTTTCAAAATTGATGGAAGTTTGTGAGTGGAAAGAGTGAAAAGAAGAGCTTAGGAAGTAGAGAAACAGTACATAAGAAAATAGAAGATTTTTAAAATTTTGGATTCTGTGCTTCACCCTGCGCTACAGCGCAAGTGGAGCGCAGAATACAGTGACTAAAATTGCATTTCTGCGCTTTACCTGCGCTACAGCGCAGGTCGAAGCACAGAAAACAGAATGCAATTTTGCAATTTTCAGTCACGTTTTCTGCTACTTCCTATTTTAATTTTTTTATTTTTTTTAAAAAAATTATTTTCCAAAAACTTATTCCAATCAATTTTGAAAATTTCCTGAATCCTAAAAAACTGAAAAATCCTAATTAACAAACAAGAAAATAAAACAAAACTGAAATTAATTAAAAATTTTAAAAATCTCTGGGTTGCCTCCCAGGAAGCGCTTGTTTATCGTCTGATAGCTCGACACCTGTTCTCTCAAGGTGGCTGAAACTGAAATATTTTGGTGAGCTTGTGTGCTGCACCCTTCCTTTTTCTGGCCCATAAACCTCCCCATAATCTTGCCTTGGAGCAATATGTCCTTTTCTTTATTTTCTTGCTTTGATGTGCATGAGTCTTCTTCTCCTGAAGCTTGAATGATTCACAAATGATTTCTCTCAATTTCTTTGCTTCAGGGGATTCTTTGATATGAAACACACCTGACCACTTGATCTTCAATCTGGCTCTAGGCTCTGAATTTAATTCTAGCTTGATTTTTCTTCTCTTTGCCTTGTCCTGGTCAATGTGATTGCAGGCCTTTGTTTTGTGAGGTCTGGAAGGTTCATCACTTGTACCATGCCTTTCTTGATCTTCCGTTAGAGGACTGGTTGGATAAGGCAAGGTCTCTGTTCTTGAAATCATTTCCCTTCCTTCCTCGGGCTTTGATTCACCATCTCCCTGTTCACTCTTTTTCTCATTTTCTTGATCATGTACACCTTCATATGTTGTATTCTCTACCTCCCTTTCATAGTCAATCTCTTCTTCAAGCACCATCTTTTCTGTTTCATCCTCTCCTTTTTCTTTTTCTTCTTCTGCTGCACCTTCTTCTTCTTCAGCTTCTCTTTCTTGTGTTTCTTCAAATTCATCTTCTTTATCAGCCAAATCATCGTTGATTTCCTCCCCTGTTAATTTAACAATTATGGTGGGACAAAATTCTACGGGGTTGGGTTGAGCGTTTTCTGAGCTCTGTTCTGACTGTTGGTTGGCTATTGCTTCTGCTATCTCTTCAATTGTTGCATTAGGAGACTCTCTCTTCTTGTTGAGCAGTTCCAACATGGTGTCAGTGTTTCTTCTTGCTTCTTCTCTTTCCTTCTGAAGTCTTGACTCCCTTTGTTCTACTAGTTGTGCTATCAAAGCGTCATTTTTTCTTCTTGCTTCTTCTCTCTCCTTTTGAAATTGTATATTGCCTTGATGAATTTCTTCGATACTCTTACAAAGTCTTAACTCCCTTTGTTCTGCCATCTGCTTTAACAAAGCGTCAGTGTTTCATCTTCGCTCTTCGCTCTCTTTCTGAAATTGTATATTGCTTTGATTGAATTCTTCCAAAAACTCATAAAATTGTGAGTCTCTTTGTTGATAGGTGAAGTGACTTTGCTGCTGTTGAAAAGAAGGTTGCATACAGAGTGAAACATCATCTTGGTGCCTCCCAAAATTTTGGCTCTGGTAACTTCTCCAATCCTGTGAAAAGTTGTTAGAATAATTATTGTAATTAGAGAAGTTACCTTGAATTGGTGCATGAGAGGAGTAACTTGGTTCTTGCCACCTAACATAATCTCCAAGGGTCCTTCTTGGTTGATTTTGCCACTCATAAGCCATTTAACATTTACTTTATTTGGGGTGCTAGAACAGACAATGTTGAAATTGTCTCCTTGAGCTCTACCCTTTTTTCTCTCTCTATTTAGACCCTTCTCTCAATTGATTTTGAGACACCTGTCTTCCACAAGAGCACTATTCAGGAAGCTCAAACAAATGTTAGCTCAGGAGAGTGAAATAAAAATTATTATCTTTTTTGTTTTCTGGTACTGTTTTGGACCAGTTGTAGTTCAAAAATCTTAAAAAAATATTTTAGGTAGATTTCCTTTTTTTTGGTAATTTTGTACAAATTTCTGTAATTTTTTGTTGGGGCAAAAAGAAAAGAAAAAGAAAAGAAGCAAAAAGAATTCAAGAAAAAAATTTATATTACCAAAAATACAAAAAGAGGTGCAAAAAGGGTATAAAAGTCAACAAGGGAAAAAGTCAAAAAGACACCCAAAAAGTCAAAATTCAAAAAAAAAAGAGAAAAATAAAGAGAAAAACAACAAAAAGAAAGTCAACCTATACATTTGACATTTTACTGTAATTTTTCTTCATTTCCTTATATACAGTAATTTTTGAGTTGTAATAGTTGTTTTCCACAAAACGACCGTTTGGCAACTCGTTTTCAAAAACTTACAAAAAACAATTCTCTTTGCAATTTTTTTTGTCTTGTCTTGTTTGCACTCCATTCTTGTGTATAA
Source organism: Sesbania bispinosa (assembly GCA_026901365.1). Lineage (NCBI taxonomy): Eukaryota > Viridiplantae > Streptophyta > Magnoliopsida > Fabales > Fabaceae > Sesbania > Sesbania bispinosa. The sequence continues at coordinate 751,651 of QLOH01000317.1, forward strand.
GCTTTCTTGAGTGCTTGCTTTTCTTGTTTGTCTATATCAATTCTTTGTTTTGTCTTAGGCAATTCCTAGTCCTTTCAGTAGCTTTTTCCTTTTGCTCTGCGCTTCTATTTGGGAAGGGTTAAGATTAAGTCTCATTGTTGGTTTTTGCAAGATCAATCCAACCTTACCTTGAGTAGAAGAGGCAAGAGAGTCTTCATTATAGAAAAATCCAAAAAGAGTGACAAAGACGAGTGTTACATTCCATTGAGTGTAAACACTTAGTTGAGTGGAAAGGTCCATAAAACTTTAAGACTAAAATCAATCTAGGAGAATGGAAGGAAGGAGAAAAGGGGAAAGGGCAACCATGTTGTCTAGAAAAGCCTTAGAAACACCTTTGGGTGAAGAAGAGAGCCAAAGAGAGAACCTATTCTGCACTAGGTGTCACATTGAAGATAAGGTATGTTTAGTGATCATAGATGGAGGAAGTAGTGGCAACTTAGCTAGCATTAGGTTAGTTAACAAGCTAAACTTACCTACTACCCCACATCCAAAACCTTATACACTTCAATGGGTGAGTGATGAGGAAGAAATTATGGTGGATAGGCAAGTGAGTGTTAGGAATATGCACTAGAGACTTATATATTTATGAAAATATCCATCACTTGTATCATGTTATAAAGGCAAACTTATTCTTTTAGAATATAATTATTGTCCTTAGAATAGTAAGCTTAAACTTCATAAGGAATCAAGTAGATGACTTGATCGTGAGAGCTTATGAAGAACTATTCTTAAATAGTCCCTAGTCAATTATCATATTAGGACAAAGATGCATTTAGACTAGTATGTGAGTTCATTGATGATCACATCTCACGGATCATGGATATGAGATATCATGTGCTCACATAGGTACACAGTAAGTGTAATGGTGTACTGGACAGACCCACCTTAAGAACGTTGCATGGGTTGTTACATAAGTGTCATGAACGTTTCTTAAATTAATAAATGTTATATGAAGTCCTTCGACCTGAAATCACTACGATTCCTACATAAGGAATTATATGTTTTAATTATCATCAAACGTTACCTGTAACAGGGTAATCATAAAGTTGGTTTTTGGACATATAATAAATTATGTAGAGGAATTTGAGTGCCCTAGATGGGATTTGTCCCTCCAATGTAACAGGAGTTATATCTGTAGGCCTCTTGATAAAGTGAGACTGCAAAATGCATGGCCATGCTCAGGAGAATAAATATGAGATATTTATTTTCTGTACAGTCTACTTGGGGATCAAGAAAATATAAATTGAACTATACAAGGTTGACACAATCCATGCCCTTGTGTTCAATTAGATATTTGGACAAAGGGACAAAGAATATAAATTATTATAATAAAATAGGATTTATCAAAGTTATTGATAATCGTAATATTTGGATAGTGATGTGTTGCTAGATACCGCTCACTATTTATGATATTAAATATAAAAGAGTTTTATTTTAATATTATAACCAAATATTAAAATCCTATTGGGTCACACGCATACAACAAGCCACTAGGAAAAGGATAATAATTCTAATTTAATTTAATTAGAATTATTATAACATAATGGGCCAGACCCATAAGTGTGAGGGTTAAGTGAGTGAGGGGGTAAAACCCTAGCCACCACTCTATAAATAGAGCATAAGATGCACTACTCCAATACACATGAGCAATCGCTTCTTACTTTCCAAGGCTACTAGCAGAGCTGAGGAGAGAATCCTAGTCCGGATGTTGGCATGGATACCAATGGAGACGTGTCTACACTTGCTTTGTTTATAATCCTAATAAGGTACGACCTTTCGTTTCAATACCTTTTATGCCTTGATTCGTGTTTTCGCAAAACGATTATAACAAGGGAGGGAATCCATTTATTTCCGCTGCACCCTGACCACATGCTTGATTCCCTTCAATTGGTATCAGAGCGTTGGTTTGCGATGAACACGTTTTGGGCTTTTAATCGTTTGGATATAGTGATATTCTGGTTGTTATTGTTTTATATCAAAGAACGTTTTTGAAACGACGAATCTGCGCTTCACTCGCGCTAAAGCACAAGTAAAGCGCATATGAAGCGGAGGTGAAGCGCAGACAAAACGAAGCGCTGTTTTCTGCGCTACAGGCTAGGCTGTAGCGCATACAGAGCGCAGTTTACGAAAGTTACGTCTTTAATTCTGATACTTGCGCAGCGTAGGTAAAGCGCAAGCGAAGCCCAGCTTTCAGAATCATGTTATTTTATTCCCTTTATTGATTGTTTTATGTGCGATGTATATATATGTTTATATGTTCTAATGTTGGAGGGTCCCATGGAACATGAAAGAGTTCATGTATTGGGAGTCAAAGGGTTCAATTGTTGAAACCTTGTCTCGACTCAAATATTGGCTGCGATAAACATGCCACTTATCAATTTGCTGACAAGAACGTATTCAAATGATAAGAGGGACTCACTCGTTTATTGGTTTGTGAAGTATTCATTTGATGCGAGACACTTATTGATGATTGGTTGAATTTTTATCAAATCTAATTTTTTGTGTCGTGTGTTATTTCGTATACGCGTTATCTAACCTCGCTATATATATACATCTTATTTTATCACGTATTTTACAATTAATGGATGTTGAGTTTGCATGATGATTGGTTATGGCCTTAGTTGTTTTAATTTAAATACGACCTGCGTGTCGTGCCTTACGTCTTAACACTCCTCTTGTAATTCTCTTCTCATCTCTATCCCCTCGTATGTTAAAACGAGGTTTCTTCTTGTATGTAATGTAACCGGAAAGAGCATGGAGTCAAAGGAGCATGTGGAGACATGTGGATGGAAACTTCAAGATTATATGTGATGTAATTTTGTATTGGAATTTTTGGAGGCCATAACCATATCATGTGTTTGTATGAGATGCATGCTTGTATGTTAAATGGTTTAACAACGAATAAAATTAAAGCGATCAAATCCCTCAATGCTCATTATGCCTTCCAATGAATGACACTCGTCAAGGCTAGAATCGATGAAGAGTGGGTCTGCCAAAGCAGAGTACATTTATCTATTCTAGTGAGACACGATAGGATAAAAGTAATATCCAATTGTCAACCATTGGTCTTTGATTGGGTATATTCAATATGATTGAAAAACCTAGAGGCACTAATATTAAGTCATGTTTTGCCTTCCAATGTATGACACTCGTCAAGGCTTGAATCGATTAAATGTGGGTCTGCTAAAGCAGGGTACATTTATCTATTTTAGTGAGGCGCGATGAAATAAATGTGGGTCTGCCAAAGCAGGGTACATTTATCTATTGTCAACCATTGGGTTTTGACTTAACTAGGTATATTCAATAGGATTGAAGAGCCTAGAGGCACTAAGTTAGGCATTAATTCATAAGATGAATTAGAATAAGAGTTATTCACCTAACCAATCCAAGAGTTGTATGAGATGCAATTGGAAAGCACGTTCCTACCTAAATAACCTTTTCTTAAGCGATCAGCCAAAGCTGACTTAAAATAAGGTGAAATATGGATCTTGGCCCACTAGAAAATCTAGTGATGGGATTTTTTATTCTTTATATTGAGGGTACTTGTTTTGAATCAAAATAGTGGGAGACATATTTATTTAAAGACCTTATTAAATATATTTATTATATGATACTTACGTGCATAACAACAAGCACAACAAGTAACTTTTATTGCGATCCGTCCTTGAGAAGGACAAACTATCTGGAATTAATTTTCTAGACTAGTATAGAGACCTAAGGATTGTCCTTAGGCATGAGAAAAGGCTGTATGTCCTGGAAAGGCCTATTCCTGAAACACCCGTTACAAAATGCTTCGAAAAACTGACAAGGATGATTTTAGAAAGCATCTGGATGTTGTTCTCGATGTAGCTTGCCTTGTGCTTATTACCTTGAATGCTGAAAACAGCATAAGAACATGGAGACATACAGTATGATTGTATACTTAAAGAGACTTTATCAATGACAAGCTAGGCTTGAACGATTTGAAATCTCTAAACCCTAGGGATACATCCATGTGTCGGTCCTGGATTGACAACCAACTAATCCTTTGTTATCGATACTAAGGCCTAATCCTGTAAACGCCCTTCGCTAAAGTACTGTCACTACCCATTGCTCATTAGTAACGCTCATGTGTCGGTCACAAAGTACCGAGACCTCTTATTCAATCAGAGTTTGGGTTTCCTATGTTTAGGTTCCCCCATCCTCACTCCTAGTCGAAACTAGCCTATAACTCCGGTGCAAGCGTGGAAGTCAGGGATTAAGTACAGAATAAGATACCAATATTAAAGGCAGAGAGCTCAGGAAATAATAATATAGAGTTTACATACACTCGGGGATAGAATCAATTACATCCAATCCTAATGGAGAGTTAACTACACGAGGTAGCCATACAAACCAATGAAGATGCTGTCACCATCTTCAATCCTTGTGAAGCGCTCCTCCTCTCCTACTCTAAACTTAGCTTTGGTGCATTCTCACTGAAATAGAGATGAATTATAATAATCGTGCACACTGGATTTGGCACAAGAGGTTCCTATTTATAGACTAAGGAAAGACAAAGAATTTTGGGGAGAAATCTATCCAAAAACGGCACCAGGGAGCAATTCAGCGTGACCTGCGCTCCAGGCTGCGCTACAGCGCAGGATGGAGCGCAACTTCCAGAGAGTTTGCGCTTCACCCTGCGCTGTAGCGCAGGTGAAGTGCAGGTAGCGTCCTGCAGCTCTAACTTTCTCTTTTTAATCTTGATCTCTCCCCGAGACTGGTTTTGGCAGATTTGTCTTTCCTTGTTTCCCTTTTCTTGATAAAATCCTTGCATTTATTGAGCAATCTTGATTTATTTGGGAAGCTTGTCTTCAGAATCCTTGATTGATTGGCAGTGATCTCCTCATTTATTGCCTTAAATCTTCTTCAAATCTTCATTTAATGTCTTCAATCAATCTCAAATCTTGCAAATATCTCCCTCATTTAATGCTATCTATCCTTCAAATCAAATCTTTGCAATATCCTGCAAAAATCAGCAATATTTCTATCGAAATAGCATCAAATTCAAATATCAGATTAATAAATACAATTTCTCTAATATTTAATAAAAAAGGATTAAACTGGGGCAAAATTACCATTTGTTCCTTGATAAATGAACTAAAAAGTACTCTAATTTATCAACTAATTTTCACTTATACCCTTAGAAGCCTCACACATCCTATTAGGAAGACCTTGGCAATGTGAGAGAAGGTTAAAATATGATGGGTTTGCCAATACCTATAGGTTCCGCCACCAAGGGATAAAATTCACACTCATGCCTATGACCTCAAGAGAAGTTAGTGAAGACCAAATCCAACTTAAGGGGTTAATAGAAAAGGAAAAAGAAGAAAAACCTAAACAAGTAGAAAAGGAACTAGAAAAAGTGGTAAAAAAAGATTGTAATGGTAAAGGAAAATAAGTTAAAAAAAGAAATGTCCAAAGAAGAGCCTTGGTTCCTACTCCTTGGTAAGGAAACCAACGAAGAAGAGGAAGAGAAGGATCCATTGGGAGATCTTGACCTTCATCAAAACATAAAAGAATTGTTCGAATAATTTGGGGACATTTTCCCAAAGGAAATTCCAAGTGGGTTACCACCTCTTAGAGGAATAGAGCATCAAATAGACTTGGTACTCGGTGCTGTTTTACCAAATAGGCCAGCTTATAGGAGTAATCCAATTGAAACCCAAGAAATACAAAGGCAAGTAGGAGAGTTAATTAGTAAGGGTTGGGTTAAAGAGTCTCTTAGTCCTTGTGATGTTCCTGTTCTCATTGTACCAAAGAAAGATGCTACTTGGAGAATGTGTATTGATTGTCGTGTTGTTAACAACATAACAATCAAATACCGTCATCCCATTCCTTGATTGGATGATTTGCTTGATGAATTACATGGATCCTGCATCTTTTCAAAAATAGATTTAAAAAGTGGCTACCATCAAATTCGAATCAAGGAAGGGGATGAATGGAAAACGACATTCAAAACAAAGTATGGACTATATGAATGGCTAGTCATGCCTTTTGGCTTGACTAATGCACCAAATACATTTATGAGATTAATGAATCATGTACTTCAAGCTTTCTTAGGCAAGTTTGTAGTGGTTTATTTTGATGATATACTTGTCTATAGTAAAAGCTGTGAAGAACACCTCAATCACCTTAGAAATGTTCTTGAGGCTTTAAGAAAGGAACACTTATTTGCCAACCTTGGAAAATGTGTTTTCTATAAAGAAAGTGTCACTTTCTTAGGCTATGTCATTAGTTCACAAGGGGTACAAGTAGATGAAGAGAAAATCAAAGCCATCAAGGAATGGCCTACCCAAAAATCCGTGGGAGATGTGAGGAGTTTCCATGGTTTGGAAAGCTTCTATAGGAGGTTTGTCAAAGACTTTAGCACAATAGCTGCCCCCCCTCAATGAAGTGGTTAAGAAAAATGTGGGTTTTAATGGGAGAAGGCACAAGGGGATGCTTTCCAAACACTTAAAAGAAAAACTCATGCAAGCTCCCATTTTAGGACTTCCAGATTTTTCACAATCCTTCGAGATTGAATGTGATGCATCTAATGTGGGTATAGGAGCTGTTTTAATGCAAAATAGACATCTTATAGCCTACTTTAGTGAAAAGCTCAAAGGTTCAATGTTGAATTACCCCACCTATGACAAAGAATTTTATGCTTTGGTGAGGGCACTTCCAACATGGCAACACTACCTCCTACCTAAAGAATTTGTGATACATAGTGATCATGAATCTTTGAGGAATATCAAAGTGCAAGGGAAAGTTAATAAAAGGCATGCAAAATGGGTTGAATTTCTTGAACAATTTCCCCATGTCATTAAGTATAAGAAAGGCAAAGCCAACATAGTGGTTGATGCGCTTTCAAGGAGGTATAGCTTATTAGCTACCTTAGATTCAAAGCCTCTTGGTTTTGAAAACCTAAAGGCTTTATATTTGCATGATTCCTTCTTTGCTGAAAAATATAAGGCTTGCGAAACAATAGCCAAAGATGGATTCTATAGGCACGAGGGGTTTCTCTTTAAAGGAGATAAATTGTGCATCCCTTATTGCTCCATTAAAGAACTATTGGTCAAAGAAGCCCATGAGGGAGGGCTTATGGGGAACTTTGGTGTACCCAAGACCTTGGGGATATTACAAGAACATTTTTATTGGCCATACATGAGCACACACGTTAAGGCACACTATGATAGATGTTTAAAATGTAAAAGTGCCAAGTCAAAGGTAAATCCCTATGGCCTCTACACTCCTCTCCCTATTCCTGAGGGACCTTGTTAGATCTAACTATGGATTTTATTGTAGGGTTACCTAGGACCCAATGAGGGAAGGATTCAATCTTTTTGGTAGTGGACCGATTTTCAAAGATGTCACATTTCATACCCTGCCAAAAGGTAAATGATGATCAAGAGATTGATGATCTTTTCTTTAGAGAGGTAGTTCGTTTGCATGGTATACCTAGAATCATAGTGTCTGATAGAGATACTAAGTTCCTTAGTCATTTCTGGCGCACACTATGGCACAAGCTAGGCACAAAACTACTTTTCTCTACCATATGTCATCCACAGACTAATGGACAAACTGAGGTTGTTAATAGGACAATAGGCACCTTATTGAGAGTAATGGTTCAAAAGAGTCTAAAATCATGGGATTTATATTTGCCTCATAGAATTTGCATATAATAGGACTAAACATTCTACTACTTTGTATACTCCATTTGAGATTGTTTATGGTTTTAACCCACTTACTCCTCTTGATATCTTGCCTATTCCTAACCCTTCTTTTGTGGAGCATAAAGATGGTAAAGTTAAGGCTGAGTTTACTAAGAAACTCCATGCTCAAGTAAAAGCCAATGTTGAGCGCAGGTTGGCCTCTCAAACAAAGACAACCAACAAGGGTCGTAGGCGGATGGTATTTGAACTCGGAGATTGGGTTTGGGTACACTTCCACAAGGAGAGATTCCCCAACCAAAGGAAATCCAAATTATCTCCAAGGGGTGATGGGCCTTTTCAGGTCTTGGAACGCTTAGGTGACAATGCATACAAGATAGATCTTCCTGGTGAGTATGGTGTAAGTGCTATTTTCAATGTTTCTGACTTATCTCTATTTGATGTAGGTGATGACTATCCAGATTTGAGGTCAAATCCTTTGCAAGGGGGAGGGGATGATAGCATAGCACAGGAATCACCTACTGATGCAGTCAGAGACCTCAGTGGCCCTATGACTAGAGGGCGAGCCAAAAAGCTCAAGGAAGATATGGGGAAGTTGGTGACCTACATTTTTAGGGACATCACCCTACAGAAGGACACCACTGCCCTACAGAAAGACACCCTTGACCCTGGGATAGGACACATGGTCCTATGTATCACCCTAGACTAGGACACTCTTGTATTTCTTTTATTTTGTAATTTCTTTTATTTTCTTCATGAAAAGGGGCGCTATTTTAGTGGGTTTAATGGCTTAGGGGTTAGCTGAGCTACTTAGCCTTGGGATCATGGTTCAAATCCCATTAGGAGAGCTTTTTCACTCATCTTTTAATTTCTTGTATAAGGTTTAGGGTTTAGGGTTTAGGGTTACTCCTATATATAAGAGTCCCCTCTCTTGTATTTTCACAACTATGATGATTAGTAAAGGCATTCTGCCCAATTTCCTCCTCAAGTGTGAGTAGAGAAGGCTTGGTGGTTATTGCTCAAACCAACCAAAGACTTATCTGATTCTCTTCGATCGGTGATGTCTAGCACTGGGACTTATCTGTTGTGGGGGTTGCCTGCTTCAGTGGCGTCCATTCCATCCCTTTCTCTTCCACTTTTTCTTTCAATATCCCTCTCTTTTCTCTCAATTAGGTCGTAGCCTACTGAAGTTGAAATTCCAATCACAAGAAGGGTGGTTGAATTATGATCGTTTAAAATTTCTGCAATTTCTTCTAATACTATTTCTGCTCAAGTTAGTCTTGGCTGAGTATTAAAAGATGAAACTCAAGAAGAAATGGAAGTTAAGATGTGTATGCTGAAATTATAATTCCTTTGAAGGAATTTTTTATCAATGCAACTTACTTAGGTATTAGGTAGTTTTCTAAAATAGTTTTATGCTCTAGAAAATAAAACTGAAATCTGAAATGAGAAGGAAAGGATAAGAAGAATGCACAAGCAAATTTTTATATTGGTTCACCTCTTCCAACCTGAGGCTACGTATAGTCCCTACCTTCTGTAGGATTTTCTTACTCAATACTTACTTTTACAGATTCCTTAGGTACACTTTACCACTATTATTCTTATGCAGCCTCTTCAAGCTCTTTCAAACACTTCTTCTAGAACCTTTACAGATGCTGCATCTTCTTCTGCAGACTGTGCAGGTTCAAAACAGATGTGCATAATTTCTTCTGCAACTTACAACTCAGAACATCTCACTACAAGTATGCAACAACTTACTGCAACAATTTTACACCTTCTTAAGAGTCACAAACACTCTAAAAATTTCCTTGAGAAGTTACATGGGTTATATGTAGTGAAAAGATAAAAATAAGGCTCAAAACAATTACAAATGCAGCACAATAGGAAGATGTTTAGCCAGCTCTCTCTTGCTAAGCTTTTGGGAGCAAAATATCAGAGTTTCTGAAGAGACAAAATTTTTCCAGAAGACGGAGAGTGTGAATCTGAAGTCTTGTGCTTCTTCTGGATTTTTTTAGTATGTTCTATGTATCTTGAGCTGAAGGGAAGGTCTCTTTTTATAGGCAAATGCATCAACTAATCGTTGGAGAAAGCTTGGAGATGGGGAAAGCAATTCCAACTGTCAAAGAGTTGTTATACAGCTGTCATGTGTTGACTGTTCATATCTTCTGAGGGATTTCTTCTGCAGAGAAAACTTTCTGTAATTTTGAGCAGAATTTTTAGGCATACTTTTCGGCCCTCACAGAACAGATATAGTTGATCACTGATGATTTTAAGTCAGTTGTATCATCAGAAGAAACAAATAAAATCTCATGTGGAATTTGTATCTTCTGCAACTGTCATTTTACTGCTTTATTCTGTAGAAAGGTTTTTCCTTCTATTTAGATGGTTTGTCAATTCATTTGGAGGATAATTTGGGCTTAGTTTTATCATCTGAAACAACAAAGAAGCTTTGGAAGGTTGAAATTGTATGGAAATGCTTCTTCTGCAGGATTCCTCTTAGTGAATCTTCCTTCTAATCTTCTGTAAAATTTTTACACCATCTTCTGACTGTTTTCCCTCATTCAGAACATGCCTTTAATGAAACAAACTTAATTATTAAATCTTTATTTGCATTTTCTGGGAAGAGGTGAAGGGAATCAAGCATGTGGTCAGGGTGCAGCGGAAATAAATGGATTCCCTCCCATGTTATAATCGTTTTGCGAAAACACGAATCAAGGCATAAAAGGTATTGAAACGAAATGTCGTACCTTATTAGGATTATAAACGAGGCAAGTGTAGCCACGTCTCTATTGGTATCCACGCCAACGGCCGAACTAGGATACCCTCCTCAGCTCTGCTAGAAGCCTCGGAAAGTAAGAAGCAATTGCTCATGTGTATATGGGGTAGTGCATCTTATGCTCTATTTATAGAGTGGTGGCTAGGGTTTTACCCCTTCACTCACTTAACCCTCACACTTATGGGCCTGGCCCGTTATGTTATAATTATAATTAAATTAAATTAGAATTATTGTCCTTTCCCAGTGGCTTGTTGTATGCGTGTGACCCAATAGGCTTTTAATATTTGGTTATAATATTAAAATAAAACCCTTTTATATTTAATATCATAAATAGTGAGCGGTATCTAGCAACACATCACTATCCAAATATTGAGATTATCAATAACTTTGATAAATCCTATTTTATGATAATAATTTATATGATATGTCCCTTTGTCCAAATATCTAATTGAACACAAGGGCATGGATTGTGTCAACCTTGTATAGTTCAATTTATATATTTTCTTGATCCCCAAGTAGACTGTACAGAAAATAAATATCTCATATTTATCCTCCTGAGCATGGCCATGCATTTTGCAGTCTGACTTTATCAAGAGGCCTACAGATATAACTCCTGTTACATAGGAGGGACGAATCCCATCTAGGGCACTCACATTCCACCACATAATTTATTATATTTCCAAAAACCAACTTTATGATTACCCTGTTACAGGTAACGTTTGATGATAATTAAAACATATAATTCCTTATGTAGGAATCGTAGTGAGAATACAGCAGTTTAGTATAGAGAGAAGGGTTTTGGGTATGCTCAGAAGTTGAGAGGGTCTGAAAGGGGAAAATCTTTTTCTTCCAAAAAGATGTTGGTCAAGAACAAATGTTCCACCATGTAACGATTCCCATCTTTGGAAATATTGTTCCCCTCTGTTAGGAACACCTATAACTTTAGCAATAAGTTTGGTGTCCACCAACAGTGATCTTCCCATTACCTTCATTTCAATCCCAGTTCTGTTGGGTTCAGATATGATCTTGATATTGTCCCAAAACTCCATTACACTTTCCTTATGCCAGGAGGAGGAAATGTTGTTGAAGTATGGAGTCTATCCAACAGTATCGAAATACTCAGAAATTTTGTAATCTGCCTCGTCAAATTTCGAGAGATTTACCATCCTACACGGGATGATTCTCTCATCAAAAACTGAGAGATCAGGGCTACTTGATAATACTGAGGTATTTGCCATGAGTACAATGGAACAATTGATCTTTCTGAGATGGGAATGCTTTGGCTTATTAGAGAAAGGATTTGAATGGATTGTGATTTCCATGTTGATCATCTAATCCTTATATATAAGCAAGAGAGCGTGCTTCAGGCGTTAATGAAAGGTGGTTACGTGCACTGAGCCGGTGTGGGAAGTAGTGCATCGTGCCGGTTATGAGAAGCCGGTTGATGATTCAATGATTCACATTGTGCCGTTTCACATTTAATAATTAAACACATACAACTTTTCATTTACTTAAATAAATGTACACATATATTCATGCAGATAATTCTACTAAACATGTGCAACGATTCAACTCATTCATTCAAGCAAAAAATATGCAACAGAACAATTTATAAACATCAGGCAATATATAACACTTAGCATGAAATCATATATTTTAAACAATTTCAATAAAACAAATCATGTAATAGATAAGTAACTATACTTAAATTTAAATTTAAATTTAGACAGGAAAGGTGTTACCCGTTTGTGATCTAGAAATAGATACACTTTCCTTTTCCAGTTACGTCCTGTGCTTTAGCCTTATGAGTAATGAGTATTGGAAAATGATTTTCCTATTCTCATTATCATTCTTCAGAGTTGCTTCAGCTTGGTGAGATTTCCATCTTCTGAGGATCTACTCCTTCTGCATTTGTTAGATGCTCAACCCGAAGGTGAGCTCTGATACCAATTGTTAAAACCACAGGAAACACTAGAAGGGGGGTTGAATAGTGTTTTAAACTTTTATAAATACTTTTGGAAATCTTTGATAAAACAATCGTATGAAACGATCAAAGTACAAAACCAATCTTAAGATCAGAGTTAGTTTCAAAACATGCGGAAGACAAGAGAGATAAAGATAGAAAATCTTTCTCTTAAACTTAAGATTGTTTTGATTGAAAGGCTTCTCAAAATATCTTCTAAGAATTGTTACACAGAGTATTTTAAGTACAGTTTCTAAAGTACTTCAGCAGACTGAAGACTGTCTGAAGTCTAATTCTATTTTCTGAACTAAGTTCATTTCAGACTCACTTCAGACACTTACTTTAGAAGTTATTTAAGGTACATTCTCTGTAATATCTCAAACGATATGAGAGAGACTTGAGGTTTAATTATCTTCGAAGAATTTGTTGGTTTGAAATTGTTTTGTTAAGGTGAATCTGAAGATACTTTTCAATCCCCAAGGTAAATGCAAAAATGAAAGTAAAAGAGATTAAGGGAAGGAAAACTGAGACACAAAAATTATCTTGGTTCACCCACACCCCCGTGAGCTACATCCAGTCCCAGTGGCAAACCACCACTGGCCTTTCCACTATCTGAAACCACAGATACAAGTATTCTTCACAGCCTCTTCAGGCCAACTGAGTATTCTAAGGCACACATGGTCTATCGAGTATTCCTCACGACCTCTCCAGACCGACCGAGTATTCTTCACGGCCTCTCCAGACCAACCAAGTATTTCTTTGTTTTCAACTACCTCTCCAGGCAACCTATGCAGTAGTCTTTTCTACCGAGCCTCTCCAAGCTCTAGACCAAGTGCACTTTCTTTCACCAAGCCTCTCCAGGCTCTCAGACACTCATTCAAGTGTAGAGTATTGCTACTCAACCTAAGTTAGGAGTTCGCTAGAACCTCTCAACTCAGATTCTTCTTGTACATAGAGATCACTGAGTACTTACTCAGGGTACAGTCATTACAAACTAAATACAAGGATAGACAATGATACAAGTGTTTGAATTAAGTACAATCCCTGTCTTTTCTATGAGGAATACATCCTCTGAGAGTAGGCTAACTAAGATATGAAATTAAGCTCCAGCCTCATCCTCCAACCATTTGTTTCCATGGGCTACATTCTCACCCGTATCATTGGAACACCAAGGTATCTTCAAAGCTTCAAACCATACCTAGTTTGATAGTCATTTGCTCAGCATGGTTGTCTTCAGACCAACAGCCAACTTAATTGATCAAACAGATCAACTGAACAACATGACTAACTGACCAACTAGTCAGTAGCCTGATTGATTCGAGAACCAACTCTCTGATCAAACTTTGTTGACATATTGATGATCCACTTTAGCTCAAGTCAACTCTTGTTAACCATTTGGCACTCAGCCTAGTTAACTCCATTTGGTTGGGCAGTTAATCTAACTCCCACAACTGATTGGGCAATCATGCCAACTTGGTTGTATTAATAACAACAACTGGTTGGACCGACCAACTTGATTGATCCTGTCGATCAACATCTTCAAATTCTTTCTTGAGGCTATTTATATGTTCTGCTTGAATATAGCCGTTGAAGATTATTCATAATACCGTTGAGCTGATGATGATGTGGCTTATATAGTCGTTGTGTAATAGCTTCTCAAACGGTTGCTTCTCCTTAAACAAATAGGTGTACAGACGATCCCGTTCTGACACTTGTTATGAGCTTCTTTGTGAGAGATGTTTCTTGATATTAATCTGCGTATTCTCTCTCTTAAATTTCTTCTGTTTTTTTTGCTTTCTCCTTCAGCTTTCTTCTGCTTTCTTTTGAATTGTATAAATGAGGAAATATCTGTCGAAATACTATCGTTTAGAGATAGCATTGAATCCTCTTTAATCCGTTGTGAGACACGCCTCTGAGGGCTCTGACATGTCTGTCATAGCACAACGTAGGTGCTGTGAAGTCTATAAATCTGTTTAAGTAATTAAACATGATTATAAGACTTAACATCCGTTAGTTTTAATGATTAACAAATAAGATTATATAAAGAACAAATAAGATTATATAAAGAACCAATTAGATTATATAAACAGGTTCTACTGAGAAAGGTATTTGTTTGTTAATTATGTTTCAGGATAAAATACTCTTTAGAAGAAGAAGAAGATTTTGTGAACAAAATCAGAATCAGAAGATCAGAATTAGAAGATCAGAATCTGAAGAAGAACTGAAGAAGTGAAGACTTAAAGACTGACTGAAGAACTGAAGAAGTGAAGACTTGAAGACTGTCTGAAGAAGCGAAGACTTGAAGACCATCTGAAGAAGTGAAGACCAAGAATACTATCTGAAGAACTGAAGGCAAAAGATATGAAGAAGTACAGATTCAAATATACGTCTGTCTGAAGAACAACAATGAACTAAAGAAACCAAGAAGAAGAAGATACGAAGAAGAACGAAGCTACAATTCTAAGGAAGAAGGCCGCTGAAGTTTCAACCAATATGAAGAATTGAAGTTGTCTGAAGGAAGCAACTCTGAAGAAGTAGTGAAGCTGTCTAAAGCAACGAAGCTGTCTGAAAGACTTGAGCTGTCTAAAGTCATCAACCTGTCTTAAGTGATGAAGCTGTCTGAAGAGCCAAGTCCGTCTGAAGACTCGAACTCATCTGAAGACTGGAACCCGTCTGAAGGTTGGAAGCTGTCTGAAGCTTTAGTAATGACGTGGCATCTTTGCTGAAACCTTGCGTGAAGACTTTTCTAAGTCTCTGCTGCCCGTACGTTTTGAAATACATTTGTGGCAACAAACACAGAGACCTTTCCCGGTGCATTTGAACTTCATACACCACTGAGGAAATCTCTGCAACGCAGCAGTCGCAGCAGCAACAACAGTAGCAGCCTTACTGCAGCACCAACGTTGTACTATGTCAGAACTCTCAAGAAGCGTGTCTCACAACGGATTAAAAGAAGACTATTTGCTGTCTCTAAACGATAGCATTTCAACGAGACATTTCTTCATTTGTGCAAACTGGAACAAAGCAGAAGAAAAGCTCAGGAGACTAAGCAAAAGCAACAAGGAAGATGTTTGAATAAAATATATTCAATTAAACATCTTTATCTAAATATCAAAAGAGGAATCTGCAAACAACGACTACTGATCAAGACATCTCATTCAAAGAAGTAATGGTGTCAGAAGCAAGTGAAAAAGGAGTATATGCAGAATAAGTAAAAAAGGCAAACTCAACGGATACATATCCTCAAGAGAATCAGAAGAAATCCGAAAGCAAGCAGATGCAAGACAATACAAGCTGGATAAAGCAGATGCAAGCAGATGCAAGATAATACAAGCTAGAGCAAGCAGATGCAAGCTGGATAAAACAGATACAAGAAAGCAGAAGAATTCAAGAGAGAGAATACACATGATCATCACATCTCTCAAAACAGAGCTCGTCAACAGAAGTGTCAGAACGGGAGTATTCTGAACACTCAATATGCTTAAGGAGAAGCAACCGTTTGAGAAGCTATTACACAACGGTTATATGAGCCACATCATCAGAAGCTCAACGGTATTATGAATTATCTTCAACGGCTATATTCAAGAAGAACATATAAATAGCCTCAAGATTGAAGTTGAAGATGTTGTTGGAATATACAACCAGTTGTTGTTGTTGTTGAGATACACCACCAAGTTGTTGCGGTGCACAACCAAGTTGTTATTGAAAACACACAACCAAGTTGGTCGGTCCAACAAGTTGTTGGCATGCAGAGCATATTAACCATGCTGCCGAGGTGCAGTTGTTATGCTATACAACCAGAGTGAATTATCAATCAGGCTACTGATCAGCTGGTCAGTTAGTTAGATTGTACAGTTGGTCTGTTGATCAAGTGAGTTGGTTGTCGGGAAGGCAATCATGCTGTACAAATGACTATCAAACCAGGTACGGTTTGAAGCTTTGAAGATACCTTGGCATTCCAATGATACGGGTGAGAATGTAGCCCATGGAAACCAATGGTAGGAGGATAAGGCTGGAGCTTAATTTCACATCTTAGTTAGCCTACTCTCAGAGGATATATTCCTCATAGAAAAGACAGGGATTGTACTCAAATTCAAACACTTGTATCACTGTCTATCCTTGTATTTAGTTGTGTAATGACTGTATCCTGAGTATGTACTCAGTAATCACTATGTACAAGAAGAATCTAAGTTGAGAGGTTCTAGCGAACATCTAGCTTAGGTTGGGTAGTAAAATACTCTACACTTGGTTAAGTGTCTGAGAGCCTGGAGAGGCTTGGGGGAAGAAAGAATACTCTTAGAGCTTGGAGAGACTTAATAGAAAAGACTACTTTGCTGGGTCGGTGTGACCTAGTGTGTTCAGGGTCTGTGTGATCCTGGATGTTGTTGTCTGGAGAGACTGTACTCGTGTTTGTCTGAAGAGACGGTACTTATGGAAATCCAGTGGTGGTTTGCCTCTGGGACTGGATGTAGCTCACGGGTTGGTGGGTGAACCAGGATAAATTCTGTGTCTAAGTTTCCTTTCCCTTAATCTCTTTTATTTACAGTCTTTATATTTATGTTGGGGATTGAAAAGTACTTTTCATAATAATCTTAACTCAAGGATTTCAATAAAACAAGTTTCCATACAAACATAATGGTAAAACGTCTCTAGTGTAGGTTGAAGTATTATAGAAGAATACATTCAGAGGGTTGTCTGAAATACCTGTCTGAAGTGAGCCCAACAGGAACTCAGTTCAGACACATGATATGGATGGTCTCTGATCATCTGAAGTATTTCAGAAACAGTTCTGAAGGTACTCTTAATAATATTCTTCAGAAGACACTAAGATAAGTTTGTTTAAAATCAAAACAATCTTAAGTGTAAGAAAAAGTTTTTAATCTTAATCTTTCATATATTCCGCATGTTTTTAAAATAACTCTGATCTTAATATTGGCTTTGTACAATGATCACTTAACGTGATTGTTTATTTTAAAGATTTCAAAAATTGTCTCAAAATATCGAAAACACTATTCAACCCCCCCTTCTAGTGTTTCCTGTGGTCCTAACAGGTGCTGCTATAAAGTTGCCACCGTTGTTGCTGCGAATGCTGCGTTGCAGAGATTTCCTCAGTGGTGTATGAAATTCAAAAGCACCAGGAAAGGTCTCTGTGTTCATTTCCATAAATATGCTTGAGAAGGAAACGTGTGGCAGAGAATGCCTTTTCTCAGCAATCTTCAAAGAGAAAAAGTCTTCATAGTGTTCAGCAAGTAATGCCACGTCGGATTTCAGAAGGCCTCAATACTTCAGACGGATTGAGACTTCAGACAGATTGAAACTTCAGACAGCTTCACCACTTCAGACGGGTTGATGCTTCAGACAGCTTCAATACTTCAGACGGGTTGCGTCCTTCAGATAACTTCAATTCTTCATACTGGTTGGAACTTCAGAAGGCTTCTTCCTTATGATAATAGGATTGTAGTTTCAATCTTCTTTGTATCTTCTTCTTCTTTTTCTTCTTCTTCTTCTTCTTCTTCTTCTTGTATCTTCTTCCTTTTCTTCTTCTTGTATCTTCTTTTTCTGAGATAAAGATGTTGAATTGTATATACTTTATTCAACCATCTTTCTTGCTTGCTTTTGTTAAGTCTTCTAATCCATTCTGGACATGGGCAGGCGTACATGCAGTAGGTCTATGCACACAGATCCTTTTGTTGCAGGTGCAGCAGGCGTTGCAGAAAGTCTTTGCAGTATTTCCTTATTTGTGCAAGACTTTGATCGAGGTAGAAAAGCATGTCTAGCTTTATCTACTGAGATGAGTGTACTCCATTTGATGGAGTGTGCTTTACGCTTTGCAACGTCTCCAAGAGATCATTTCTTGATTCTGACATCTTCATCTTTCAGTCTCAAGACTGCTTTAGGTCATCTTCATTTCTTCAGAAAGTAGTTGTACTTCAGATAGGTGCATCTTTGAGTCTTCACTTCTTCGAGTCTTTAATTCTTCAAGTCTTCGATTCTTCATATAGTCTTCAAGTCTTCAACTTGGTTGTGGATCACTCTTCTTTGGATTCTGCATTTTGTTCTTCTGATCCTGATCTTCTGAATGTGATTCTGATTATCTTCTTCTTCAGATAATTATTCTGACCTGAAACACAATCAACAAACTAATACCTTTCTCAGTAGAATCTGTTTACTTAAATTTATACAATTCTTATATAAACTCATTTGTCCTTAATCATTAACATAATCTTATTTGTTAATCATTAATATAATCTTATTTGTTAATCATTAAAACTTAAGGATGTTAAGTCTTATAGTCATGTTTAAATACTTAAACTAATTTATAGACTTCACAAGAAGAAGGACTAATTCCTTCTGTGAAAAACCAAGGCAATCATGAATTTAATTTGCACATATGCAATTTATTTATGATGTAACTTAATTTGTCTTCTACAAGTGGCTTAGTAAAAATATTAACAATTTGCATTTTAGTCTCCATGAATTTTAGCTCAATCTCTTGTTTCTGAACATGATCTCTTATAAAATGATGTTTTATATCAATATGTTGGGACCTAGAATTTTGTATTGGATTCTTAGACAGAGTAATGGCACTAGTATTGTCACAGAAGATAGGAATTTTAGAGTACCTCAAACAATCGTCCTCCATTTGATGCTTTATCCATAGCATTTGTGAACAACAACTTGCAGCATAAACATATTCATCTTCTGCAGTAGATAAAGCTATTGTGGGTTGCTTTTTACATGACCAAGATATTAGTGATTCTCCATGGAATTGGCATCTTGATAAGTGAAAATTAGTTGATAAATTAGAGCACGTTTTATTCCATTTATCAAGGATAAAATGATAATTTTACCCCAATTTAATCCATTTTTATTAAGTATTAGATAAATTGTATTTATTAATCTAAGATTTGAATTTGATGCTGTTTTGATGGAAATGTTGCTGATTTTTGCAGGATATTGCAAAGATTTGATTTGAAGGATAGATAGCATTAAATGAGGGAGATTTCTGCAAGATTTGAGATTGATTGAAGATATTTAATGAAGATTTAAAGAAGATTTGAAGCCATTAATGAGGAGATCACTGCCAATCAATCAAGGATTCTGCAGACAAGTTTCCCAATTAAATCAAAGATTGCTCAATGAATACAAAGATATCATCAAGAAAAGGGAAATAAAGAAAGACAAATCTGCTAAAACCAGTCTCGGGGAGAGATCAAGATTAAAAAGAGAAAGTTGGAGCTGCAGGACGCTACCTGCGCTTCACCCCGCGCTATAGCGCAGGTGAAGCGCAGACTATCTGGAAGTTGCGCCTCATCCTGCGCTGTAGCGCAGCCTGAAGCGCAGGTTACGCTGATTTGGTCCCTGTTGCCATTTTTAGATAGATCTCTTCCCAAATTGCTGTGTCTTTCCTTAGTCTATAAATAGGAACCTCTTGCACCAATCCCGGTGTGCACGATTATTGTAATCAGTCTATATTTCAGTGATAATGCACCAAAGCTAAGTTTAGAGTATGAGAGGAGGAGCGCTTCAAAAGGATTGAAGATGGTGACAGCATCTTCAGTGGTTTGTATGACTACCTTGTGTAGTTAGCTCTCCATTAGAATTGGATGTAATTGATTCTATCCCCAAGTGTATGTAAACTCTATATTATTATTTCTGTGCTCTCTGTCTATAATATTGGTAATCTTATTCTGTACTTAATTCCTTATTCCCGCGCTTGCGCCTGGAGTTATAGGCTAGTCTCAACTAAGTTAGTTTTGATTAGGACTGAGAGTGGGGGAGCGGGTTATGAAGAAACTCATTCTCTGATTGAATAAGAATACTCGGTTAACCACTGACTGAACAGGGGTGTTTACTAATGATTGATGGGTAGTGTGAGTACCATAATGAAGGGCATCCGACCATTAAGCTTGGTATTAATAAACTGATAGCAAGGAGTTAGTTGATTGTCAATCCAGGATTCGAACATAGGCGTATCCTGAGGAGTGATGGTAGTGACAATACTTGAGCGAAGGTGCGTCTACAGCATTAGGCCTCGTTTATCAACTAAGTTCCTTTACAAACTGACTAAAAAAGAGAAAAATAAGTCGAGGGTAAGTCTGTCGTCTGGGAGAGCCCGCATGGATTATCTTTGAGTGTGTGAGGCCGTTGGTAACTCGGGGTCTTAGCAATAAAGTTTTTCTAGGATATTATAGAGTAAACTTAAAATAATAGATAGTTTTTACATGCACAAAGGGTGAGATGATATGAAGTCCAATCCTACTCCAAGTAAAGTGTCTGTAACTCTTCCTTTCTAATTCTCATTGATATTTATTTTCTCTTTACAATTTCCGCAACAATAATCTCTAAACTGTTGTTTTCCCTTGATAAATAGATCACAGTCTACATAAATTGACCGTTTCATGTGGATACGATACTCTTCTTACTATTATACTGCTGGATTTGTGGTTCGCTTGCCAGAAAACCATCAAGTATTTTTGGCGCCGTTGCCGGGGAACGGTTTCCAATTTATGTCGACCTTGACGGTCTAATTATTAAGGATATCTATCTTAGGATTTCTTTTATTCATTCTTCTTATTATTTTAGGAAATTTTTATTATTTTAGGAAATTTATAGTTTTTCTATTATTATAAATTTTTCTTCCACACTTACCTTTTTCAAGTTTCTTGTTTATGTTTTTGAGAGGCCAGGTATCCCCCAATCAATTACAATTTGAAGCAGAAATAGGAAGGACATCAAGGAAGAACAAAAGTAGAAACAAGGAAAGGAGACAAGGGAGAAGTTGAGAAGAAAACAAAAATATTTTATTTTAATTATTTTCCAAAAAAAATTATTATTATTTATTATTATTTTGAAAAAAAATTTATTATTATTTTTTTTATAAATAAAAAAAATAAATATTTATAAAAAAATTATATATCATTTTTTGTTATTTTGTTTTTCTCTTTGTTTGAGCATCCTGATTATTTCTCTTGAGAAAATAGGTAACAGAAAAAGAAGCAGAGCTCAAAGAGACAACTTCAACACTCTCTGATCACCCAAGAAGAAGAAGGGACAAGTTCAAGGAGACAATCTCAACACTCTCTGTTCTACCACCCCAAGTGGAGTAAATGTTAAATGGCTTATGAATGCAAAATCAACCCAGGAGAACCCTTGGAGATTATGTTAGGTGGCAAGAACCAAGTTACTCCTCTCATGCACCGATTCAAGGTAACTTCTCTAATTACCACAATTATTCTAACAATTTTTCACAGGATTGGGGAAGTTACCAGAACCAGAATTTTGGCTGGCACCAAGATGATGTTTCACTCCGTATGCAACCTTCTTTTCAATAGCAGCACAGTTACTCTTCCTATCAACAAAGAGACTCACAATTTTATGAGTTTTTGGAAGAATTCAATAAAAGCAATATACAATTCCAGAAAGAGAGCGAAGAGCGAAGACGAAGCATTGACGCTTTGTTAAAACAGATGGCAGAGCAAAGGAAGTTAAGACCTTGCAAGAGTATCGAAGAAATTCATCAAGGCAATATACAATTTCAAAAGGAGAGAGAAGAAGCAAGAAGAAAAAATGACGCTTTGATAGCACAGCTAGTGGAACAAAGGGTGTCAAGACTTCAGAAGGAAAGAGAAGAAGCAAGAAGAAACACTGACACCATGTTGGAACTGCTCAACAAGAAGAGAGAGTCTCCTGATGCAACAATTGAAGAGATAGAAGAAACAATAGCCAACCAACAGTCAGAACAGAGCTCAGCAAACGCTCAACCCTACCCCATAAAATTTTATCCCACCATAATTGTTAAATTAACATGGGAGGAAATCAATGATGATCTGGCTGATAAAGAAGATGAATTTGAAGAAACACAAGAAAGAAAAGCTGAAGAAGAAGAAGGTGCATCAGAAGAAGAAGAAGAGAAAGGAGAGGAGAAAACAGAAAAGATGGTGCTTGAAAAAAAGATTGACTGTGAAAGGGAGGAAGAGAATAAAACATATGAGGGTGTACATGATCAAGAAAATGAGAAAAAGAGTGAACAGGGAGATGGAGAATCAAAGCCCGAGGAAGGAAGGGAAATGATTTCAAGAACAGAGACCTTGCCTTATCCAACCATTCCTCTAAAATAAGATCAAGAAAGGCATGGTGCAAGTGATAAACCTTCCTGACCTCACAAAAGAAAGGCCTGCAATCACACTGACCAGGACAAGGCAAAGAGAAGAAAAGTCAAGCTAGAATCAAATTCAGAGCCTAGAGCCAGAATGAAGATTAAGTGGTCAGGTGTGTTTCATATCAAAGAACCCCTCGAAGCAAAGAAATTGAGAGAAATCATTTGTGAATCATTCAAGCTTCAGGAAAAGAAGACTCATGCACATGAGAGCAAGAAAATAAAGAAAAGGACAGATTGCTCCAAGACAAGATTATGGGGAGGTTTACAGGCCAGAAAAAGGAAGGGTGCAGCTCACAGGCTCATCAAAATATTTCAGTTTCAGCCACCTTGAGGGAACAGTCGTCGAGCTATCAGACGTTAAACAAGCGCTTTCTAGAGGCAACCTAGAGATTTTTAAAGTTTTTAATTAATTTTTGTTTTGTTAATTAGGATTTTGCATTTTTTAGGATTTAGGAAATTTTCAAAATTGATTGGAATAAGTTTGTGGAAAATAATTTTTTTTTAAAATAGGAAGTAGCAGAAAACGTGACTGAAAATTGCAAAATTGCATTCTGTTTTCTGTGCTTCAACCTGCGCTGTAGCGCAGGTAAAGCGCAGATATGCAATTTTAGTCACTGTATTCTGCGCTTCACTTGCGCTGTAGCGCAGGGTGAAGCGCAGGATACGAAATTTTTTTAAAAAAAATCTTTTCTTTTCTTATGTACTGTTTCTCTACTTCCTAAACTCTTCTTTTCACTCTTTCCACTCACAAACTTCCATCAATTTTGAAACTTTCAGTTATGTTTTCTTTAAATGTTACCAATTGAAATCTTCATTTACTCTATTTGCACTTTAGGGTAGCAACCTTAGGATTGTGAATATTATTGACTATTGCTATCTTGAATGTGATTTTGGCTGTGTGGAACATAAAGAACAATTAGCTTGAATTGAAATGCTCTTTGTTTTGTGAGTTATTAAAGTTGAAGGTGTTATGCTCTGTTTCTTTCAAGAATCTTGAACTTTCACTTTCCATGGATTGATTGAATGCTTGCAAAATAAATGAGTATGATTTGTTTTTGGGAAGGCATTACCACATGCAGTGAAATTTTGTTGTAAAGAGAGTAATTATTTATGCATGTGAATTGATGGCTTCCATGTTCTTCATGAATCGCACAGACTGCTGCAAAGTATAAAGACCAGTTCACCTCAAACCAATCAGGAGTACTAGACCCATACCCAAGTTTGTTGCTTGAAGAGTTCCAGATATTCTTGCAGTGGCCTGGGGACAGGCCTATTTTCCCAGAGGGGGATGGAAGCAGCAGTAGGACAAGAACTCACAGGATACAGAGGATGAAGATTGATACTGGTGTTTTCTTTCTTTTAGTTTTTCTTTTATTTTCTACTATTTTTTCTATTAATTAGGATTTTTTGTTTTGTATTTCATATTTTTTAAAATTTTTAGAATTTTTAAAATTTTTAGGACCTTAGGAAATTAGGAATCAAGGTAACTCTTTCAAATTCTCTGTAATTAAGTAGTTTAACTAACCAAATTAGGAAAGATGATAGGATTTTGTGATTAATTCCATAATCAGTCAGGATTAGGGTACTTCTCAAGAGAACCTATCAGGATAGTTAATTAAAACCATTAAGTGCTTTATCAAGGAATTTTAGCCATAACCGGTGAGCTGAGAGCCCAAACATTGATATTGAGAGCTTTTCACCGCTGCTTGTCAACTGTTATTGCTTGAGTTTTTAAATTTTTGCTTGCTTGAAGAGATATGGAAGTGACAAAGGCATATTTTGTGATTCTAATATTGTTCTCAGTGCCAAACAGCCAACCCTGATTTAATATTTCCGTTTATTGATTGCCCATTTGAGCTTGAATATTTCATTTGATACACCCTAACCATATTCATTGAATGTAACCTGTCCCTTAACACTTGGGATAGAGAGCAAGGTGCACCACAACAAAATGGGATAAGAGGTTGGTCACAAGAGATTCAAGAGAAGGCACAAGAAATCACAAAAGAAGGATCCTCCCCCACAAACAAAATTTCTATATTATTCTTTCTGTCTAAAAACAAAAAAAAAAATCTGCACAAAAGTGTGGAATTGAATAAGTTGGGGGAGAATTTCTTCAAAACAATAAGGCCAAGCTGAAAATGGGTGACCATTCAAGAATGACCAGGTGAATTGAGAGAAGTCCCAAGCACAATCACAAGATGCTCTCCATTCAAAGTGTTCCTTGAATATCCAGAAAAACCATAATTTCTTGATATCCCTGCCTCATTACAACCTAATAAAGACCTTTTGATCCATATTAACTGCTTGTAGGTTCAGATCTTGGAAACGACTATCAATTCTAGTTGTTCAACAGTGGTGACGAAGATTGAGGGAAACACTTACCCGTGAGAATGAGAGATTTCCTTGGTTTATCACTTACTGCTTTAATTGCTGTTTTTGAGAAAGTTTAATTGATGTTTGTATTTCTATCCTGATTGATGATTGGTAACATCCCTTGATCCTGAGTTTTTCTTATGTTTGGAAAGTGACTGCTACTCAAGAAGGAGTTGAGGAATAGTTCCTTGAATTTATTTACTTTTTATTATTAGGAATACACTGGGAATAGAATTGATTTTTGATTGCAAAGAGGTCTCTTGCTTGAGGACAAGCAAGAAGTTAAGTTGGGGGGATTTTGATAAGTGAAAATTAGTTGATAAATTAGAGCACTTTTTATTCCACTTATCAAGGATAAAATGATAATTTTACCCCAATTTAATCCCTTTTTATTAAATATTAGATAAATTGTATTTATTAATCTAAGATTTGAATTTGATGCTATTTTGATGGAAATATTGCTGATTTTTGCAGGATATTACAAAGATTTGATTTGAAGGGTAGATAGCATTAAATGAGGGAGATTTCTGCAAGATTTGAGATTGATTGAAGATATTTAATGAAGATTTAAAGAAGATTTGAAGCCATTAATGAGGAGATCACTGCCAATCAATCAAGGATTCTGTAGACAAGTTTCCCAATTAAATCAAAGATTGCTCAATAAATACAAAGATATCATCAAGAAAAGGGAAATAAGGAAAGACAAATCTGCTAAAACCAGTCTCGGGGAGAGATCAAGATTAAAAAGAGAAAGTTGTAGCTGCAGGACGCTACCTGCGCTTCACCCCGCGCTATAGCTCAGGTGAAGCGCAGACTCTCTGGAAGTTGCGCCTCATCCTGCGCTGTAGCGCAGCCTGGAGCGCAGGTTACGCTGATTTGGTCCCTGTTGCCATTTTTAGATAGATCTCTTTCCAAATTGTTGTGTCTTTCCTTAGTCTATAAATAGGAACCTCTTGCACCAATCCTGGTGTGCACGATTATTGTAATCAGTCTATATTTCAGTAATAATGCACCAAAGCTAAGTTTAGAGTAGGAGAGGAGGAGCGCTTCACAAGGATTGAAGATGGTGACAGCATCTTCAGTGGTTTGTATGACTACCTTGTGTAGTTAACTCTCCATTAGGATTGGAGGTAATTGATTCTATCGCTAAGTGTATGTAAACTCTATATTATTATTTCTGTGCTCTCTGTCTATAATATTGGTAATCTTATTCTGTACTTAATTCCTAATTCCCGCGCTTGCGCCTGGAGTTATAGGCTAGTCTCAACTAAGTTAGTTTTGATTAGGACTGAGAGTGGGCGAGCGGATTCTGAAGAAACTCATTCTCTGATTGAATAAGAATACTCAGTTAACCACTGACTGAACAAGGGTGTTTACTAATGATTGATGGGTAGTGTGAGTAGCATAATGAAGGGCATCCAACCATTAAGCTTGGTATTAATAAATCGATAGCAAGGAGTTAGTTGATTGTCAATCCAGGATTCGAACATAGGCGTATCCTGATGAGTGATGGTAGTGACAGTACTTGAGCGAAGGTGCGTCTACAGCATTAGGCCTTGTTTATCAACTAAGTTCCTTTACAAACTGACTAAAAAAGAGCAAAATAATCCGAGGGTAAGTCTGTCGCCTAGGAGAGCCCGCATGGATTATCTTTGAGTGTGTGAGGCCGCTGGTAACTCGGGGTCTTAGCAATAAAGTTTGTCTAGGATATTATAGAGTAAACCTAAAATAATAGATAGTTTTTACATGCACAAAGGGTGAGATGATATGAAGTCCAATCCTAATCCAAGTAAAGTGTCTCTAACTCTTCCTTTCTAATTCCCATTGATATTTACTTTCTCTTTACAATTTCCGCAACAATAATCTCTAAACTGTTGTTTTCCCTTGATAAATAGATCACAGTCTACATAAATTGACCGTTCCATGTGGATACGATACTCTTCTTACTATTATACTGCTGGATTTGTGGTTCGCTTGCCAGAAAACCATCACATCCACCACTTGTGATTTTTCTATCTAATCTATCTCCAGCATAATCAGCATCACAATATCCTGTAAGATCAAAGTCTGTACCTTTCTTGTACCAAAGACCAAGATCAGTTGTTCCAACAAGATATCTAAATATTATTTTTACAGTTGCAACATGAGATTCTTTTGGAGAAAATTGAAATCTAGCACAAAGTCCTACAGAGAATAAAATATTTGGCCTACTTGCAGTTAAATAAAGCAATGATCCCATCATGCCCCTATATTCCTTTTCAGAGACAGATTTGCCATTTTCATCTAAATCCAAAACTATAGAAGGATGCATGGGGGTTCCCATGGATTTTGATCCTTCCATTTTGTATCTTCTGAAAAGATCTTTAGTATACTTTTCTTGGTAAATGAAAATTCCAGCATCTTCTTGTCTAATTTGCAATCCAAGGAAGAATTTGAGTTCTCCCATAAGGCTCATTTCAAATTCACCCTTCATTAATTCTGAAAAATCTTGACACATTTTTATATTGGTAGATCCAAAAATGATGTCATCATTTGCACAATCAGTAAATCCTTCTTAAAAGTTTTTCTAAACAGTGTGGTATCAATTCTTCCTCTTGTAAAATCATTTTAAGTAGAAAATTACTTAATCTTTCACACCAAGCTTTAGGAGCTTGTTTTAATCCATATAAAGCTTTTGATAATATGAAAACATGGTTTAGATGCTTCTGATTTTCAAAACCTAGAGGTTGGTGTACATATACCTCCTCATTTATGAAACCATTTAGAAAAGCACTTTTAACATCCATTTGGTATAATTTGAAATCTTTAAATGCAGCAAATGCAAGAAGAATTCTAATAGCTTCTAATCTAGCTACTGGTGCAAAGGTTTCATGAAAGTCAATACCTTCTTGTTGGTTATATCCTTGAGCTACTGACCTTGCTTTGTTTCTGATCACTCTTCCTTCTTCATCCATCTTGTTTCTGAACACCCATTTTGTTCCAATTATGGAATGATCTTCTGGAGGAGGAACAAGTGTCTAGACCTTCTTCTTCTCAAACTGATCCAGCTCTTCTTCCATGGCTTTTATCCATGAATCATCTTCTAGAGCTTTATTTACAGTTTTTGGGTTCAATTTGAGATAGAAGAGTTGTACTATTTTCATTTTTTCTCAATTGAGATCTGGTTTTTACTCCTTCTATAGTACATCCAATGATTTGTTCATGGAGATGTGCAGTAATCATTTTCCAACTTTTAGGTAGATATTCCTTATGTGTACAAACATCTTCTACAAGATTTTCTGCAGGCTTTTCCTGTTCTGTTACATCTTCTGATGGGTTCTTACTGTCAGAAGATATCTTCTGCAGCTTATCAGATTCATCATCTGATTCATTGTTGTACTTTCCTTGAGAAGAAAGGTTAGTATCATTGAAAATAACATGCATGCTTTCTTCTATGGTTTGATTTTTGACATTGTAAACTCTATAAGCTTTGAAGTAGTAGAGTATCCAAGAAAAATTCCTTTTTCAGATTTTGCATCAAACTTTTCAAGGTTTTCTTTGTTATTTAAAATATAACAATCATATCCAAAAACATGAAAGTATGCAATGTTGGGTTTTCTCCCTTTCCATATCTCATATGGAGTTTTGTTGAGTATGCTTCTGATGGAAACTCTATTAAGTATATAGCATGATGTGGATACTGCTTTAGCCCAAAAATATTTTTGAATTCCACTATCACTTAACATAGTTCTAGCCATCTCTTGGAGAGTTCTATTTTTCCTTTCAACAACTCCATTTTGTTATGGAGTTCTAGGACATGAAAAATTGTGAGAAATTCCATTTTCATCAAAAAAATCTTTTAAAAGAAAAATTTTCAAACTCTCCTCCATGGTCACTTCTTACAGAAGCAATTAATTGACCACTTTCATTTTGTATCTTCTTGGAGAAGATTTTGAAAGCATCAAATGACTCATCTTTGGTGGTGAGAAATAAAACCCATGTGAATCTAGAGTAATCATCTACTATGACAAGACCATACTTTTTTCCTCCCAAACTAGGTGTCTTAGTAGGACCAAATAAGTCAAGATGTAGTAGTTCCAAAACTCTTTTGGTGGTGATTACATTTTTAGGATAAAAGCTAGAATGAGTTTGTTTTCCTTTAGCACATGCATCACATACTTTATCCTTTTCAAACTTGATTTTTGGTAATCCTCTAACTAAATCTAGTTTAGAGAGTTTTGAAATACTTTTCATATTTAAGTGTCCTACTTTTCTATGCCAAATCCATTTGTCATTTTCAAAGGAAGCAAAGCAAGTATGATCAGGAAGTTCTTCTAGGCTAACACTATATAGATTTTGTTTCTTATTCTTGAAAATAACACTTTCTTAGTAGATGATTCCCTAATTTCACAGAATGTTGGTTGAAACATAACTCATAGCCACTGTCACAAAGCTGACTTATGCTAAGATTATGTTTTAACCCTTTTCACATAGTAGACATTATTAATTTGGGTAGAATTCTTCATACCTACTTTTCCAATACCTTTCATGTGTGCCTTGTTGTTGTCTCCAAAGGTTACTGTTCCACCTTCTATTTTGTGTAACTGGATGAATTTGTTTTTGTCTCCAGTCATATGTCTTGAGAAGCCACTGTCCAAGAACCATTTCCCTTTCTTCTTGGTGATTTTTGCTTGTTCCTGCATCATAGGACAATAGAGATTTAGGTACCCAAATTATGTTGGGTCCTGAGTGGTTAAATACCTTTCTTCTAAAGTTTCTCTTTCTTCTGTAACAATGATGGTCAATATGTCCAATTTTTCTACACCAAGAACATTTTGGAGGCTACCTTTTGGCAGGTACAAATACAATTTTATGAACTTTTGATGTTTGACATTGATTATATCCTAAACCTGTTTTATTAGATATTTCCCTTCCATTTCCTATGAGTTTTTCTAAATTACTTGTACTTTTCACAAATTTGCTTAAATCCTGTTGTAACTCATCAATCCTCTTATGCGGAAGATTATTTTCTTTCTGCAGAGCATCCGACTTTCTTTCTTCTGTAGAATCATATTTGATTGATTTGATTTGTTCTGATAGCTTAAAATGAGATTGCTGAAGACATTGATTTGTCTTAACCAATCTCTCATTATCCTCTTTTAATCTTTCATTATCTTCTCTAGATTTAACATGTTGTTCTTTAAGAAGTGCACATTTTTGAGCTAGAGTGTGTGAATCAGATAATAAGTTTTCAAATGCATCTTCTAATTCTCTATATGCAGAAGGGTTGTAAATAATTACCTCATCATCCTCATCTTCTGCATATTCTTTTGAAGAAGTTTCTGAGTCATCCCATGTTGCCATCATGGCTCTCTTCTTTTGAAATGCTTTTAGATCCTTTTTTAATTAAGGACACTCTGGTTTGATGTGTCTTGGCTTGTTGCATTCATAGTAGATGATTTGAGCCTTGGATCCTTCACCCTTTTTTCCATCCTTCTTGAAGTTGAAGAACCTTTTTCCTCTGCCTTTTCTTCTGATTTATCTCTGGATCCTTTTGGATATAAAGGCAAGCTCATCATCATTTTCAGAAGATGATTCTTCTCCATCAGTAACCTTTTCTTCTGTTGATATTGTACTGGTTTTCTTTTATGTGCTGGCTTTGAGAGCAATTGTTTTGTCTTTCCTTAGTAACTCATCCATGAGTTCTTGCTCATGAACTTTTAGAGAACCAAGAAGTTCATCTAACTTTAGAATAGCAATATCTTTAGCTTCTTGAATTGTTGTTACTTTTGGTCTCCATATTTTTGGAAGACTTCTAAGAATTTTTCTGACTTACTCTTGATTAGAGTAGCTCTTACCAAGAGACTTTAGGTCATTGATAATGACAATGAACCTTCTAAACATTTCATCAATGGTTTCATGTTTAATCATATTGAACATTTCATATTGATGAATCAGAATGTTGATTTTTTATTCTTTTACTTGATCAGTTCCTTCATGAGCAATTTTGAGTGTATCCCATATTTCTTTTACAATAGAACAACCAACCACTTTGTCATATTCTCCTCTGCTTAAAGCACAGAGAAGAAAGAATTTTGATTTGGAGTTTAGAAGATATCTCTGCTTATCTTCTGGAGTCCATTCTTCTCTAGGCTTTGGCTTTGGAGGTTCTTCTTGAACTTCAGATTCTCCTTCTTTAGGAGGAACCAAAGTTCTTGTTCTTCACATCATAGGAATGATGTTTCCGTTTTCTATGATATCCCAAAGATCAATGTCTTGGGATTGTACAAATAATTTCACTCAGTCTTTGCAATAATAGTAGTCCTTCCCATTGAATGCAGGAGGTCTATTTGTAGATGAACATTGCAGCTCCATGGTTGGCCATTTTCCCTTGATCTTTTCTTCTCTCACTGTTAAGTGAGTTCAACCCTAGAGGCAAGCTCTGGTACCAATTGAAGTTGAAATTCCAATCGCAAGAAGGGAGGTTGAATTGTGATCGTCTAAATTTTCTGCAATTTCTTCTAATACTATTTCTGCTCAAGTTAGTCTTGGCTGAGTATTAGAAGATGAAACTCAAGAAGAAATGGCAGTTAAGATGTGTATGCTGAAATTATAATTCCTTTGAAGGAATTTTTTTATCAATGCAACTTACTTATGTATTAGGTAGTTTTCTAATATAGTTTTATGCTCATGAAAATAAAACTGAAATCTGAAATGAGAGGGAAAGGATAAGAAGATTGCACAAGCAAATTTTTATACTGGTTCACCTCTTCCAACCTAAGGCTACGTCCAGTCCCTACCTTCTGTAAGATTTTCTTACTCAATACTTACTTTTACAGATTTCTTGGGTACACTCTACCACTAGTATTCTTATGCAGCCTCTTCAGACTCTTTCACACACTTCTTCTAGAACCTTTACAGATGCTGCAACTTCTTCTACAGACTGTGCAGGTTCAAAACAGATTTGCAGAATTTCTTCTGCAACTCTTACAACTCAGAATAGCTCACTACAAGTATGCAACAACTTACTGCAACAGTTTTACACCTTCTCAAGTTTTTGGTTGTTACAGGTGATGGCGTTGTTGCGATGATAATATGGTTCCCTAATGTGAGTTACACACATTGTTACATCATTAAATAATTTTTTAATAGAAAATTATATTTCATAATCCACTGTTAATAAAAAATTATTATTATATAAATTATGTCTATAAAATTTTATATTAATTTAAAAATATTTAACACATCTTTAAGATATATCAAGATTAACGTCATATATAATCTTATAATTTATGAAAAATAAGAATAATTTGATAATCAATTTATTAGGATTAAAATTCTAAAAAAATTGATAGAAATAATCAACATTATAAATAGTTATTATTCAATAGTTGTATTCACATTCTATCTACAGTTATTAATAGTTTAAAAAATTGGTGTACTTTACGGTGTAATTTGATCCAAACTCACTGTGTAATACAATGTCTTTGGCCTTTAAAATAATTGCTCCACTTTAAAAATATCCATCATATAGATATATTTTAGGATAAAATATGTTTTTCGTCCTTGTAATTTTTATCAACTTTGGTCTTCATCTTTGACTTTTAAAACATTTGTTTTATATCCCCATACTTTTAAAGTACCTTAATCATAGTCCCTAACGTGAATTAGCTTTGTTAAATTGTTGACCTGTTTAATAGATTTCCATAATATCCTTTATTAAACAATTGAATTCAGTAACAAGTTAACAAAATTAATTAACGTTAGTGACTGGTTAAAGTATTTTAAAAGTATAGGGATATAAAATAAATACTTTAAAAGTTAGCGACGAATACTAAAGTTGATAAAAAATACATGGATGAAAACATATTTTATCTCATTTTTTATTATTTGTTACGGTCTAAACCTAAGGCCCAGTGCCCAAAACGGCCCATAACTAATATAATTATGATTACCAAATATCCATAATTATATATATATTTGCTAACTTACCCTCTTTATATAAATGCCAACTTACCACATTTATACAGGGAAAGCTCCTTATAAATAGAGGATATTAACAGTCCATAAGGTACGCAATCTTTACTCAGTCAATCACTTTGACTGTTTACATATCTGACTTGGGCGTCAGAGTGCCTTTACAGGTACACCCCCCATTCTGTGGACAACCCGGATTCGCGTGGCAACAACCCAGACCCAGATCCGAGTTCGACACCAGAAGGCCAAGGTTCGAGTTCTATCCCAGAACATTTGGCGCTAGAGGAAGGGCTTCCCCCTCTCCAGCATGACGGACACCACCCATCTCCAGACAATGAGACCCCGTCCTCAACCGACTCCTGAAGGATGGATGGATGACCTCGGAGCCCCAGACGACATGGTCGAACAAGAAGGCACATCACAACCCCAAATCCAAACAGGGCCAGATGAGACCTTCCAACCCGACCCCCGTGACGAGGTCATACGCCGCCTAGAAGCTCAACTCAAAGAATTTCAGGAGCAACAACAGCGGAGACTCCACGAGAATCAACCCAAGGTAGCCGGAGACCCGGCTGTTTGCCATCTTGAAGAGTGCATCCGACATCTGGAGCGCAGTATGGCCCCTCAACCACAACCTACCACACATTCCTGTCCCTGTTTGGACCGGGACCAGCATGAAGTCTTACAGCCCGAGCGACAGAGCCTCGCAGCCCCATTTCGACACCCATTCTCTGAAAGACTCACCCGAGTCGAGATACCCAAGCATTTCCGGGGGGCTCTCCCAATTGAAACCTTCAACGGGACTACAGACCCTGTGAAACACTTGGACGCCTTCACCAACGAAATGCTCTTCGTGGGGGCCCCTGAAGTGAAGTTGTGATCTGTCGTTCCTTTCCCCGCACGTTGAAGGGAGAAGCCCTGGCCTGGTTCAAGACCTTACAACTGGGATCTATAGATTCCTGGAACGACATGCAGTCCGCCTTCCTGGGGCGATTCACCATCTCTACTGAGATCCCTAGAGACCAGTTCACACTTTCTAAAGTCAGACAACACAAAGACGAATCTCTCAGAGCCTTCCTGGCCCGTTTCTACAAAGAATGCGCTCTCATCCTGGACTTGGCAGAGAATGTCAAACTGTTCTGCGTCGTGTCGGCCCTCGCACCAAGATCACCACTAGTTGTCTCCTTGTCAGAAGAACCAGTCCGGTCCATGGAACAATTCCGACATCGGTCACACAAATTCGTGGGACGAGAACCCCATTTAGTCGGAGCTGCCAAGCATTCCACCAGCCAGAAACAAGACCGAGATTCATTTCATGACCGTCATAGGGGAAAAGATCGTGGGCACCATCATCAACAGGATCAAAGTCGACCAAAGGGCCGATACAACTCCTATGCCCCATTGAATACCAACCCTGGAAAGATTTTGAAGGAGGTGATGCACACTGGACTCGCTGATATCCCAAAACCTCCCCCATTGAAAGCCTCGGCCCAGAAAGACAAGTCCAAATACTGCTCCTTCCATGAAGGATATAGACACAACACAGATGAGTGCATTCAACTGCGAGACCTCATAGAACAACTCATCCGCGACGGTCGGCTTTCTCGGTATGTAAAGAAGAATCGGTCACAGGGAAGCTATAGAAAGCATGATGAAAGGAAGAGATCCCCCAGCCCTCGGGAGGCAATGACAGAAAGCGTAAGCGCTCCACCTCCCCCAAGAGGTATGATCACAACAAAGACACCAATGTCGGCCTCAGTAGCCAAGCCACTCAGACTACCACACCAAGTGTTCGGATCAACATGATCTCAGGTGGCTTCGCAGGAGGAGGACAATCCAGCAATTCCAGGAAACAACACTTAAGGGAAGTATACAGTGTTGACCAAACCGACTCCCAACCACATGTCGGTCGACCTCCAAACCCGGTCATCACATTTTCTGATGATGATTTCTTCGATGCGATGAAGACCATGACGATGCTAGATCAGATCTCTCTCTAATAATTATTATATTCATAATAATCCTATTATTATAACTATTGTCATCATAATATATTACAAGTATTATAATTATAACTCTAAATTCCCATGTTTTTGGATGTTACAGGTGATGGCGCTGCCGCGATGATAATATGGTTCCCCAATGTGAGTTACACACATTGTTACATCATTAAATAATTTTTTAATAGAAAATTATATTTAATAATCCACTGTTAATAAAAAAATATTATTATATAAATTATGTTTATAAAATTTTATATTAATTTAAAAATATTGAATACATCTTTAAGATATTTCAAGATTAACGTCATATATAATCTTATAATTTATGAAAAATAAGAATAATTTGATAATCAATTTATTAGTATTAAAATTATAAAAAAATTGATAGAAATAATCAACATTATAAATAGTTATTATTCAATAGTTGTATTCACATTCTATCTACAGTTATTAATAGTTTAAAAATTGGTGTAATTTACGGTGTAATTTGATCCAAACTCACTGTGTAATACAATGTCTTTGGCCTTAAAATAATTTCTCCACTTTAAAAATATCCATCATATAGATATATTTTAGGATAAAATAGTTTTTCATCTTTGTAATTTGATCAATTTTGGTCTTCTTCCCTGACTTTTAAAACATTTGTTTTATATCCTCATACTTTTAATATACCTTAATCGTAATCCCTAACATTAATTAGCTTTGCTAAATTGTTGACCTGTTTAATAGATTTCCATAATATCCTTTATTAAACAATTGATTTCAATAACAAGTTAACAAAATTAATTAACGTTAGTGACTGGTTAAAGTATAGGGATATAAATAAATACTTTAAAAGTTAGGGACAAATACTAAAGTTGATCAAAAATACATGGATGAAAACATATTTTATCTTATTTTTTATTATTAATAATTTTTTACTCCTGATCCAGCATATTTTGCAAACAGTTTAAGGATCCTTCAAGGACTTAAACTGTATATGTAGTTAGAGAAAGATAAAAGAGAAAATATATGGGTTTCATAATTTTAAAAAGGGTAAAATATATGTTTGATCCTCCTAAAATAACTGAGTTTTACTTTTGGTCCTTATAATTTTTTTATTATTAAAGTGTCTCTCCAAAATTTTATTTTTTACAATTGATCCCTCTCCTCATTTGACCTATCTTTTGAGTTGATGTGACACTCCCTATGTCCTAGTCACTAATGTTACGTGTCATTTTACAAATCCTTGTAAACTTAGGTGGCATCTCACATATCCATTATCACTACATTCTCACTGTCCTTCCATTTCCTCTTACCGCCATCACAGGAGCAGTTCACTGGTTTCTACCCCATGCGTCTGTGAGCGTCACACACTCTCAATCCCAACAAAAGCATAGGGATCAAAAGTAAAACTCGATTATTTTACAAAGACCAAATACATATTTTACCCTTTTAAAAATTATAAAATTCACTTCTTATTTCTATTTCTTTCTAAATGCAGGTGCAATTCAACTATCAGGTGATCCAAATCCCTAACTGCTGAGTATATTCTAATCTAATTGAGGACAATTGCCTTTATTATGCTCTTTAAAAATGTAAAGCTATCAATTTTAACTTTCTTTCTTTCTTTTGTGTCTCAAGTAACAATCAACAAGCCTATCCTCTTGAATGGATTTGGATGAACATCAGTGATTGGAGGAGAAAAAAAGATACCGAAATAATTCCCATGATGTAGACCCAACATCTTTATGTTCTCACCTCTTTAGGCTTTGACCTTAGGGGCTTTTGCCTCACGTGTTGTATAATCTAATCCAAACTCAAATAACCAAATAAAAGCCCTAGGATTAATTGTAACACATAAAAAAATAGGAACAGAAAGAATGTGCAAAAGTGACAGATCTTTGGTTAGAACTATGGAAAGCTACACAGCTGTTTATAAAAGAACTAAGCATTCCCTATCAAAGCTATTAACCTCTTTATTTATATAGCACAAAAACCGTAATTAAAGTTAAATTCTAGTGTTTAGAATTAATATTATCCTAATCATTCAAAGCAGCTTAAATAAGAAGAAACAAAATCTTGCAAGGTAAAGGGGTTTAAATCTGGAATCCTCCTTATTGAAAGGATTTTACCTAACCACCACCTTGTGGGAGTGGGAATTCCCGGTTCACAAGGATTCCCAGTTAAAGATAAGAAAAACGAAATATAAAATTTACACCCCCTATATAATACTTGCATATGATAATATGAAAAATACAAACGCTAAACTAAGTAACAAATGAGTTCTCTACTACAATATTATACTAGCTCAATCCAAAGGCAACCAAGAGTAGTCACTAAGATAATGATGTTATAATTCTGCTGTCAACTGCTGTCAACAGAACAAGATAACTTTTAAATATTATCTTATAAACCTTTTTTCTTCTTGTTCACATAATACAAAATAATTGCTACAAGGAACTATGTAGGGAGATCTTCAGGCTTTTCTCATAATCTATAGCTAACAAAACCATTTCCCTTACTACAGGTTGGGAAAGTCAAATTTCAGCCTAAATAGGAAACTATGGGTTTCCACTCCATTCATTTGAGATGTAGCTCCAGGCTGAAAGAACTAACTATGTTACTCAAAATAGTCAGTTCAAAGACTATCTTTATGTTACAATAAATGTAGCCATGTGATCAAATTAGCCTTTCTCAAACAAACAATAAAAACCAATTAATATCTTGAACATGAATGTGTAAAGTACAAGCCCTTCTTCTACATGTCATACTCTCTGGCCTCTGGGAATCAAGTTTGCACATAACCTTAAATAATAGTCAACACCAAACAGATTACAAGCTAAAAAGTTTTACATTTGCTGAAAAGGTACCATATATGAAGATAAGCATTTGAGCAATTGTACATCTAGAGAAGCAGGCACCATGAATACACCAGCTAGGTAAATATCTCACTACCTAACAGTCTTGCATTATCTTAATATTCAAGGAAGACAACAATAAACCTAAAAAGAGGTATAAGTTTTTTCCCAAATGGGAGCCCTATAAGAAACCCCATATCAGAAATATACACATGACCAAAATTACTCATAACCTCTTGGAATAGAGTTTGCCATGGTTACACCAGAGCAGATGAAGTTTAAACATAAGGGTCTGTTTGGTTTACGAAACATTTCTGTTTCCTGTTTTCTGAAATTTTACGAAGGAAAAACTGGAAATGCTGGAAACAGCAAATTTTTGTTTCCAGCATTTCCAGTTTTCCTTTGTAAAATTTCATGAAACAAAAAACAGAAAATGGAAACAGGAAACGAAAATGCAAACCAAACAGGCCCTTAGTCCCTTGAAGAAACATATTCTTGCCAATCAGACATCAAATATAATAAATTCACTCAATTTGCATTTCCAAGAATTATTTAAAAATCCAACCATCACTGAGAGATGGTATCTAACCACTTTGAGTTATGGAAGGGCAACATGTAGATTAACCAGTGTTTATAAAACAAGGACAAAGGCAATGTTGGTACATATGTAATCCATAAAGAATTGATAAATTTTATTCAGAAAAACAATATTATGTAAACTCTAATCATGAGTTTTCATATTCATAGTGCATATGATTCTGTCTATTTTAAACTGATATCATAAATTTGATTCGACTAAACACCCAATATATTCTTATAATACAATAACATTTAACATACAACAAAATCTTTGTGAACTTTTCACCTGAATCCATTTCAACAAAATGCTCCATTCTAGCTCTAATGGAAACAGATACTGGAAATTTATCTCGTTGCGTCCCTTTATAAGTACCTATAAATCAATGGATTACCAAGACACAGTGGCAGCCTCAACTACACATTCTGCACTATATGGGGAGATAACACAAACAACACATCAGGACCAAATCATTGGACCTATTAATTTATACTCTCCGAAGGAATACAATCTGATTGGACAATCCATGATGATTGTGCTACAGAAAAAACTCCATCCATTCACCCTTTCCTGCATGGTCTATAGAACATCTCTTCCAGAATTTCCCTGATCAAGTTGATACTGAAGCCTTCCTGATTGACCCTGCATGTAAAATAATAAAATATACTTTCATTAGCCCAATTTCTTAAATTAGAACAGCAAGGCATAAGATGCTCACAAATTTTGATACAACTATTTACATTCTGCAATACACTAGCAGTCATTGACCA
Source organism: Sesbania bispinosa (assembly GCA_026901365.1). NCBI lineage: Eukaryota > Viridiplantae > Streptophyta > Magnoliopsida > Fabales > Fabaceae > Sesbania > Sesbania bispinosa. The sequence goes on from QLOH01000317.1 coordinate 790,786, forward strand.
TTGGGATAGAGAAAGAACAGGAGGCACAAAAGTCATACTTCAAAATACAAGAAACTGATGAAGGAACCTCATCAGGACCAGGAATTATCACTCCAAACAGAAAATGCAACATAACTCAAATTTTTCCTAAGAAAAAAGAAAGTGTCAAACTCTAAGAATTAAGACCAGCACACCATACTCCACAAACTTTTCCAATGTATCAAAAGTCAAAAATACAATTCCCTGATAGCATGCAATAAATATGGGGAAAAAAAGATAAAAACAAGATCAAATCATAATCCATAATTTCATTCTCCATGTGCATCTACTTTATCACCAAAAAGTAATGGTTGTTAGGATTATGAACTACATGACCATCCACCAAACTAAAGCAAAGCCATTGAAGTTGGCCAATAACCATCTTTTTCATCCCTTCCTCCATGACATTGGCAGCAAAATACTCAGCAGAAAAACATTTCCCATGCATCAAAGGTAAAAAAAAGCTTACAATTCCTTGATAGCATAACAACAATGATAAATAATTTTTTCAAAAAAAAAAATCAATACTTTCAACCAATACCACCAAACACGACCATCCACCAAACCAAATCACAAACTATTGAAATTGACCAGACCATATCAATATCACCATCACCCTTTTCCAGTTCCTCCTCTACAACACTGACAACACAACACACAACAAGCCAGACAAAAATCAAACACAAAACCAGAAGTAAATTAAAATGAAAAGAAATGATAGAATAGAAACAACAAACAAACAAACAAAACCGAACCTCGGAAACATCTCCAACCGCAGACCAACCACCTCGAAGAGCATCTTCGGACCGAACGGCAAACACATTCAGGTGGCGTTTCGAAAAGGGATAGCGAGAATTGCTTAAAGCAGCACAACATCGAAGTAAATCAACCCAGAACTTGGAACATCAACGCTAATGCTCATCACAGGGAACCAGAGGAAAAGATCCTGAGCCTCTAAACCGGTCAAAGCATCGATCTTGGCGTAATTCAGTGTCCCAGAAACGTTTCTTTCGTAATGTAACTCGTTCTCGAACTTGGCGTTGCAAGCTTGATCCATGTATACCCAGAAGCGACCATCGTCTCTGACGTCGAACTCCTTCACACCCTTTGGAAACAGACCCATGGGGAGGCCATGGTCGCGGAGAACCTCGTAGATGGAGGTTGCATTGGAGCTTCTTGAGGTGGCAGATGCAAAAGAAGAAGAAGAAGAAGAAGTTGAAATAAGAAGAAGGAAAACAAACTGAATGATGATGCAAGGGAAGGAAGACATGGTTTGGTTTTGTTTGGTGTCTTCTTCTTCTTTTCTTCTTTCTTTTTTTTTTTTTTTTGAGACTTTAAGGTTTTAGTTTTATGGGTGTTAGAACATTGGTGGTTTGAAGTTTGAAGGTGAAGAGAGGATCAGTGATTTGGGTTTTGGGATTGGTGAAGAAGAAGGAGAGGGAGAGAGAGAGAGTGACCAGCTGAATACAGAAGGGATTAGGAGGAGAATGATCAATTATTGGTATTTGGTGGTGACTGGTGAGTGGTGTGTGGGCCTGGGTTTGTTTTTGGTAATCTTTGATTTGTTTATTAGCAGCAATTTTAGATATTTATAATTTTTTAGTATTATTTTTCATAAATAATGCAGTTATGAAACATGCCAAAAAAATATGTTGTGGAGAGTTTTTAGTTTCGTTAAACTTCTGATTATTACTTGTTTTAATTGTAATCTTTATGAGGTTTTAATTTTTAAACTAATTATTGTTTTTCCACCGAAGAAAAAACTAATTATTGTTTGTTTCAGTGAAATTCTCAATGGGTTAATAAGTTTATTTACTGAATTTAATTAATTGTAATAAACTATTTACTGAGTATATAAATAACTGATTAGGGAAGTTTGTTTCATATTTATTTTAGAATTTTATTACTGGGAAATATTATTTATGGATAAAATTTATAAAGAGTTTAATTAGTATACACCGATAGTGTAAAAGAGTTTTACATTGACGTTTAATCATGATTCTTTATTTATATGACTTTTGACATATTAATTAATAAAGTCAACAAACTTGCCATAAATCAAGGGTTGTGATTAACGGTCTGTGTAAAATTTTTTACAGTGCACAATCATTTTTCTCATTTATAAATATGTTTGATAGATATTTAATGTTTATGAAAATATTTTAAAATTTAATGTATTGTTAAAATTAAAAAATAGTAAAACATTATAATAGAATGAAGTGAGAATTAGAAGTTATTTAAAATAAACTTCCATTCACATGAAAATATAAGATTCTCACCCCTCACTATGGTAATAAAAAGTAATTAGAACATGAGTAAAACTTTTTTGAGAATATATTTCAAAACTTATATCAAATGTGGGAAAGTTTCTTTGGAATATATTTTATAACTTTAAACAAACACACTCTAGATGTTTCAACATGTGTATTTTCTTTTTGTGTTTAATTAATAATTAGCATATAATGATAGTGTAAAAAAAAATTTCATTGTCATTTAATGATGTTTTATCACGTCGATCAATGAGTATGACACCTCTTATGTTATTAAACTCAATAAATCATACATATCAACATATCACTCCATAACAGTATAAATTTTTTTTACACAAAATGAAGAGTTTAAAATAAGGGAACACTGCATTAAGTGGATGCAAAATGTCATTTTAAGGCCGGTTGGGCTACATTATATTGGAATTGTATAAATTAATATAATATATTGTTTGGTGGTTAATATTGTATGGTATTATTGGTACAGATTTATTTATCAAATTTATCTTATACATTAAAATAATGGATAAGGCCCAACAAAATTTTGGTGTATAAGTTTTGTAAATATTTTTGGGAAAAGATCATAAACACCCTAAACTTTCACCTTTTTGTAAATAGAAGCCATGAACTTCTATTTTGTTCTAATTAATCTTTAAACTTTATTATTGTTATAAAAGGTCATTTCATTAAAATTAAGGTTAATAATTAATGAAATCAATCTCATCACTTCAAGATTTTATGTTTAAAATATTAAAATCATATAAAATAAAGTTTTAAAAAAATTTAAAAACAAAAAAGCATAAATTAAAAGAACACACATTCATATTTCGTTTTTAAAATTTCAAATATGCTTGAAATTTTACAAAATTCAAGAATAAAAAATGAAAGTTTTACTCTTTTACGTGTTTTTAATATTTAAAAACATAGTATTTACGTGCTTTTAATATTTAATGAAATGACCTATTGTAATAATGATAAGAGTATAAGGATAATCAGAACAAATTGAAAGTTAATTGTGCCTATTTGCAAAATGGCAGAATTTCAAGGTTGATTTTATACATTTTTCTCAATATCTTTTAACCCTAATCACTTTCACTTCTCTATAATTCTCATCTAGAAATGACAAAAATACTTGAACTCATGGATATATGTACAAATATAATTGCATACATGGGTGCCCCCCATTTTTCAATATTTTTATTAATTACATGCATCTCATAAAATATTGTATTGAATATTAATTTGGTACCCCAAATATTTTGTAAAACGATAAAATAATTTTTTTATTTCTTTAAATGGACTGAGATTTATTTTTAGTCCTCACATATGATTTTTTATTTTTTTGTTTACATGGAATACAATGAGATTTGAACCTGAGATCTCATGCTAAACTACCCAAACTCCCACCACTAAAGACTAACCCTAAATGGGTTAAATGATTTTTATTTTACATCCCTATAAATGCAATTTTTTTCAACTCATCCCTACCATTAATATACATATTAATGTTGATGAGGTTGCTTCTTCTTCTTATTTTGCCGCTCCTCCTCTTCCTCTTTCTACTCCTCGTCATCCTTATTAGGGATGAGAATAAGGGTGGGAATAGGCCGAGCTGAGCTAGGCTTTCCAAGGCCTGAGCCTGGCCTGCACCTTACATTCATGGCTTGAGCCTGGCCTGTTACTCGACATAGGCTTTATTTTATGGTCTGATTTTGGCCTATTTAAAGTCTGACAAGGCCTGAAAGCCTCTTTAAAAGTCTGTTTTATAGTAAGGTACTTGAATATATAAGCATATATGAATAGACTTATAGGCTCAAGTTTTTAACATACTTAAATGTTTATACAAGCTAATAAGTATATAATTATAAGGAAAAGTAATAAGAAATCTTTAAAATAATAATATCAATATAAAAAAATTAGTATTTTATTATTATTTAGTTAAATAGACCGGTCTGATAGGCTCAAAAAGCTTTTTCAATGGCCTGAAGCATGACCTGTTTTGCTATATAGGCTTTTGAAAAAGCCTTGGCCTGTTCTATTTAATAAATTGGCCTGGCCTGGGCCTGATGTAGGTCGAGTAGTAGTCCCCTGACGAGCGGCCTAGCCTGTTCCCACCCCTAGATGAGAATAGGTCGAGTTGATCTAGGCTTTTTAAGGTTTGAGCTTGGGCTACATGTAACATCCCGCTAATTAAGACCTCAATTTATAGGAATATCATAACTTAAGTAGAAGGAAGAAAAATAGGTTGTTGCTTGATGTTGGTTCTAAGCCTAATGACCTTGATGCACTAGATTGCAAATATCTAGAATTGTAGATGTCCGACTGAGGTGATTCCAATCTCATTAGAAGCTTATTTCCGGGGCTTCAGTTTGATAGGTCATATGATAGGGTTTGGATGAAAACTGCACCTTAACAAGAAGGGAAAATCTCAGTCTGGTTTCCTCGCTCGAGCTGAGCTCAAGCGCAGCCTGAGCGAGGATATCAGTAAAAAGGGAAAATTGCAATCTGGTTTTCTCGCTCAAGCTGAGCTCGAGCGCAGCCTGAGCGCAGAAAAATAGAGAGCAATTCGAGGAAATTCAGCTCGAGCGCAGCCTGAGCGAGAACTCGCGCTTGAGCTGCGCTCAAGCGAGGCTTGAGCGCAGGTCCGATTTCTGCATTTTAAAACACGTTCGTGGACGGTTTCAGTCAGTTCTTTCTTCCACTTTTTCGTATTTTCAGAGAGAGGAGAGGTTCTAGTGAGAGAAAGTCCCAGCAAAGGCCAAGAACGATTTCTACTCATCAAGAACGAGTCTTGCCTCAATCTTTCTCCCATCAAGGCCCTCTGTTCTTCGTTCTTTCTCCTGTTTTCTTAACTCACAGGTGGGTGGACTTTCACTTGTTTGTTCTGGATGATTGCCATTGCATGTTCCCTATTCTTTTTCCCCTTTCCTTCTATGAATTAGTGATATATGTATATGAACATAAGAATTGTGAATATACTGATTATTGTATGTATTGGATTCCCAAAACCTTAGGGTAGATGATTGGATGAGTCCGTATGATGGTTCTTGATTATGTTTGATGATTCTTGATTATATTATTCTGGAATTTATGGGGCTTTGGCCATCACAGTCATGAAATTATGAATTTAAGAAATCATAGAGCTTTCGGGCTATCACAGGGTCTTTGACCATCACAGGCCTTCGGGCAAATTAATTAAGAACAACGGGTAACCACATCGAACTCATGGCCAAGAGGGAGATGGGGCCCCCAATCACAGAATTATATTTAAATGCTAATTAAAATTTAATCATAGGTAACCTTGGACGACGGTCCTTGGTTACATGGCCGAGCGCTCATCACAGTCAAGTAACAGAGAAAAGACCCCGGGTGTCGGGAACAACACCTCACAGCCATGCATTGCATCTTGATGATTGAGTTCCTTTGTGTTGAATTCTGTATCATTATCTATTTTATGTCTCTAAATTTATATGTATGCCATGATGGTCCTTGGTTGCTTTCCCCCACACTGCACACACTGTTACACTCACTGGGACGTTGGTCTCACCCCATTCCATGGGAACAATATTTTCAGTGGTGCAGGATACTGATCAAAGCTATGACGAGTAGTAGATGGCATGTGAAGACCATTAGTCTTATTGTTTATTCTACTTGATGTTTTTCATGTTGTTTAGAACCACTAGTGTTATTTGTTAAAGCTACTTTAGGAATCATTATGTTAGTTTAATATTTTGTATTGGAGCCTTGATGGCAACAGTATGTTATTATTTCATTGAGTTATATATGTATTGTTGGAGCTTTAGTAATTGTTGGGTTACTCAAGCGATGGTATTGTATGTCGATACGCGAAATGAATGAAGTAATTTCACGAATTTGGAAATAGTGCTTCCAACAGGCATTATTTCTGAATTTAGAAATTAGGACGTTACATTTTTGGTATCAGAGCCTGGTTCACTCCAGTTGGACTGTGGTTATGTGTTACTCCTTAAGTTAGTCATAATTTTGTATGCATTATTAGGGAATTGATAGACTGATCACCTGGATATTTCTTAATGATGTGTATAGGGTCATGGCTAACGGTAGGAGGGGACGTCTTCGTGCCAATTCACCTTCACCCTCACCGGATCAACCTCAGGATCCCGTGGCGGTGGCCCTTCAAATGCTCACCCAAATCATGGGGGAGCAAGCCGCCTCTAATGTCGCAGTACTTCAGGCCTTGCACAGGCAGTCCACCGGTACTCCTCCACCGGGGACAGTAGTAGATCCTTTTCTTCAGGGATTAACAGAATTCAGGAAACACCACCCTCCAGCCTTTAATGGGGCTTATGACCCAGCAGCAGCAGACTCCTGGCTTAATGCCATGAACAAGATCTTTGAGGTGATGACTTGTGCGGACGACCTGAAGGTGAGATTTGCTACCTACATGTTACAAGGAGAAGCAGAGAATTGGTGGAAGACGAAGATCAGTTTGAACACTCCGGAAACCTTACTCTCTTGGGGTGCATTCCAGAATGTATTCCTCGAGAAGTATTTCCCTGAACCAGTCAGGAAACAGAAAGAGCTAGAATTTCTCAATCTGAAGCAAGGCAACATGACCGTGGGCCAGTTTGTGGCCAAGTTTGAAGAACTCTCCAAGTATCACTCCCTGCTGCAAGCCAATCCTAATGAGGGTTGGAAATGTTCTCACTTGGAAGCGGGCCTCAAGCCCGAGATCAGGAAAATTGTGTCAACCTTCCAGCTCAAGGATTTCCCAGCCTTGGTGACCAAGTGTCTGGTCGTCGAGCAAAGTTTGGTGGATGAGGCGCCCAAGCCGGCAGCTAGGACTTGGGTTGAGAGTAAGAGGAAGAGAGATGATGCACCTGTCAGTAAGAATTTCCGACCTCAGTTTCCAGGGAGGAAGGGCAAGCAGGTCACCCTTCCCTCCACTAACAAACAAAACAAAAACAAACAAAACACCCACTACAAACACAGCTTTTTTTGATTTGTCTAAGTGTGGTAAGCACCATCGGGGCGAGTGCCTGGCAGGACAACGAGTCTGTTCTCTTCTACTTTCGGGAACCAAATCACATGATTGGGGACTGCCCAAAGAGGAGGAAGGACCAGCCCAAACCCCAAGCTACCGGAAGGGTCTTTACCCTCAACGGTGAGATGGCAACTCAGGCCGATGATCTGATGCAAGATACTTGTAATCTAAATGACACTCCTTGATTGTACTGTATGATTCTGGAGCAACTCATTCCTTCATTTCTTGTGACTGTGTGGAAAGGATGAAATTGCATGCCACTCCTTTACCTTTCATTTGAATGTCCATACCCCTGCTAAGGAAGCCATTCCCACTTCCTTAGTGTGTCTTGCATGTCCCTTAGAAATTCAAGGTAGGATCTTTGAAGTTGATTTGATTTGTCTGCCATTTAAAAAACTTGATGTTATTTTGGGTATGAACTGGTTATCCCGTAACCAGGTCATGCTTGACTGTTGCAATAAAGAAATCGTGTTCCCTACTCTTCTTCCTTCCTTCCCCGAAGGAGAGGCCATCATATTTGTTATCTTGCTCCACTCAGATTTCTGAATGCCTGACTGATGGTAGTTATTGTTTTATATTACTGCTTTCCTCAACTGTAGAGTCGAAACCCGACCTAGACAGCATAGCCATTGTTGGGGAGTTCCAGGATGTTTTCCCTAGTGAGGTGACCACCTTACCTCCAGACCGAGAGACTGAGTTTTCCATAGACCTTGTGTCGGGCACAGGGCCTATTTCTAAGGCTCCATATAGAATGTCACCCTTGGAGATGAGTGAACTTAAGAAGCAACTAGAGGAATTAATAGAGAAGCAGTTCATTAGGCCTAGTGTATCCCCTTGGGGAGCTCCAGTGCTCCTTGTCAAGAAGAAGAATGGTAGCATGAGGTTGTGTTTGACTATAGGCAGTTGAACAAGGTAACAGTTAAGAATAAATATTCGTTGCCTAGGATAGATGGCCTGTTAGATCAGCTTAGAGGGGCAGCAGTATTTTCTAAGATAGACTTGAGATCAGGTTACCATCAGATAAAGATTAGAAGTGAGGAAAATTACCCAACCCATGACTTAGAGTTGGCTGCAGTAGTGTTTGCTCTCAAGTGTGGAGGCATTACCTATATGGTGTGCAGTTTGAGGTTTTTAGTGATCACAAGAGCTTAAAGTACCTGTTTGACCAGAAGGAACTTAACATGAGACAGAGGAGGTGGATGGAATTTCTAAAGGACTACGACTTTGAGCTTAAGTACCACCCAGGTAAGGCCAATGTAGTGGCCGACGCCCTAAGTAGGAAATCCCTGCATGCGTCATCCATGATGGTGCATGAGCTAGTATTGTTAGAGAAGTTTAGGGATTTAAAACTTGATGGGAACTATGAGGGAGATAGTATGAGACTCCGTAGGCTAGAAGTAGTTAGTGAGTTAAGGACAAGGATTAGAGAGGCTCAAATCTTAGACTTAGAACTCCAGTCCCGAAAGGGACAAACAAGATTTTCTGTATCAGGAGATGGGATGATTCTCTTCCAAGGGAGAGTCTGTATCCCTAAGGGGGTAGTCTTGAGAGGAGATTTTAGAGGAGGCTCATAAGAGCAAGTTCACGGTACATCCGGGTATTACCAAGATGTACCAAGACTTGAGGACCATGTTTTGGTGGGATGGAATGAAGAGAGAGATAGTTGAGTTCGTTTCTAGGTGTCTTGTATGCCAACAGGTTAAGATAGAACACCAAAAGCCCTCAGGTATGCTCAAACCATTAGAAATTCCCGAGTGGAAATGGGAAGCCATATCCATGGACTTTGTGATGGGACTCCCCAGAGTTCCAGCAGGCTTTGATGCCATTTGGGTGATTGTGGACCGGCTAACCAAGTCAGCTCATTTCTTACCAATCAAGGCAACCTACCCTTGACCAAATTAGCAGAATTGTATATCAAGGAGATTGTGAAGCTTCATGGTGTACCTTCTAGCATAGTGTCAGATAGAGATCCCAGATTTACCTCTAGGTTTTAGAATGCCCTACACCAAGCCTTCGGTACTAAACTGAAGTTTAGCACCGCTTATCACCCTCAGACTGATGGGCAGTCTGAGAGAACAATCCAGACCTTAGAGGACATGCTTAGATCCTGTGTGTTGGAAGAGAAGGGTAGTTGGGATAAGTACCTACCTCTTATAGAGTTTGCCTATAAAAACAGTTTCCATAGTAGTATAGGTATGGCACCCTATGAGGCGCTGTATGGTAGGAAGTGTAACTCACCTTTATGTTGGTGTGAGGTGGGAGAGAAAAGCTTTTTAGGACCAGAGTTGGTACAGATAACTACAGAAAAGATTAAGAGGATTAGGGAAAAGTTGGTAACTGCCCAGAACCGCCAGAAGTGTTATGCTGATAGGAGGCGGAAGGACCTAGAGTTTGAGGAAGGTGACCATGTATTTTTGAAAGTTACTCCCATCACTGGCATTGGAAGATCCATTAAAGCCAAAAAGTTAAATCCCCGTTTTGTCGGTCCTTTTCAAATATTGCAAAGGGTTGGTTCCCTTGCATACAGGATAGCCCTTCCACCCCATTTAGCCAACATCCATGATGTATTCCATGTCTCTCAGCTCAGAAAATACCTTCATGATCCTTCTCACGTCATAAGTTCAGAATCGGTACAATTGAGGAAGGATTTGACTATTCTCTCGAGGCCTGCACAGATTATTGACCGAAGTGTCAAAACCTTGAGGAATAAAATCATTTCGTTAGTGAAGGTGTTTTGGGAAGGTCAGACGCCAGAAGATGCAACTTGGGAGAAAGAGGAAGACCTCCGCTCCCAATTTCCAGAGTTATTCGTTTAAGGTAAGAAAGTTATTTTCTCCATTTTCTCCCTTGCTCAACATTCTTTAGCCAATTTTGAGGACAAAATTGTTTTAAGGGGGGTAGAATTGTAACATCCCGCTAATTAAGACCTCAATTCATAGGAATATCATAACTTAAAGTAGAAGGAAGAAAATAGGTTGTTGCTTGATGTTGGTTCTAAGCCTAATGACCTTGATGCACTAGATTGCAAATATCTAGAATTGTAGATGTCCGATTGAGGTGATTCCACTCTCATTAGAAAGCTTATTTCCGGGGCTTCAGTTTGATAGGTCATATGATAGGGTTTGGATGAAAACTGCACCTTAACAAGAAGGGAAAATCTCACTCTGGTTTCCTCGCTCGAGCTGAGCTCCAGCGCAGCCTGAGCGAGGATATCAGTAAAAAGGGAAAATTGCAATCTGGTTTTCTCGCTCAAGCTGAGCTCGAGCGCAGCCTGAGCGCAGAAAAACAGAGAGCAATTCGAGGAAATTCAGCTCGAGCTGAGCTCAAGCGCAGCCTGAGCGAGAACTCACGCTTGAGCTGTGCTCAAGCGAGGCTTGAGCGCAGGTCCGATTTCTGCATTTTAAAACACGTTCGTGGACGGTTTCAGTCAATTCTTTCTTCCTTTTTTTCGTATTTTCAGAGAGAGAGAGAGGTTCTAGTGAGAGAAAGTCCCAGCAAAGGCCAAGAACGATTTCTACTCATCAAGAACGAGTCTTGCCTCAATCTTTCTCCCATCAAGGCCCTCCGTTCTTCGTTCTTTCTCCATTTTCTCGACTCACAGGTGGGTGGACTTTCACTTGTTTGTTCTGGATGATTTCCATTGCATGTTCCCTATTCTTTTTCCCCTTTCCTTCTATGAATTAGTGATATATGTATAGTATGAACATAAGAATTGTGAATATACTGATTATTGTATGTATTGGATTGCCAAAACCTTAGGGTAGATGATTGGATGAGTCCGTATGATGGTTCTTGATTATGTTTGATGATTCTTGATTATATTATTCTGGAATTTATGGGGCTTTGGCCATCACAGTCATGAAATTATGAATTTAAGAAATCATAGAGCTTTCGGGCTATCACAGGGTCTTTGACCATCACAAGCCTTCGGGAAAATTAATTAAGAACAACGGGGTAACCACATCGAACTCATGGCCAAGAGGGAGATGGGGTCCCCAATCACAATATATTTAAATGCTATTTAAAATTTAATCATAGGTAACCTTGGACGACGTCCTTGGTTACATGGCCGAGCGCTCATCACAGTCAAGTAACAGAGAAAAGACCCCGGGTGTCGGGAACAACACCTCACAGCCATGCATTGCATCTTGATGATTGAGTTCCTTTTGTTGAATTCTGTATCATTATCTCTTTTATGTCTCTAAATTTATATGTATGCCATGATGGTCCTTGGTTGCTTTCCCCCACACTGCACACACTGTTACACTCACTGGGACGTTGGTCTCACCCCATTCCATGGGAACAATATTTTCAGTGGTGCAGGATACTAATCAAAGCTATGACGAGTAGTAGATGGCATGTGAAGACCATTAGTCTTATTGTTTATTCTACTTGATGTTTTTCATGTTGTTTAGAACCACTAGTGTTATTTGTTAAAGCTACTTTAGGAATCATTATGTTAGTTTAATATTTTTGTATTGGAGCCTTGATGGCAACAATATGTTATTATTTCATTGAGTTATATATGTATTGTTGGAGCTTTAGTAATTGTTGGGTTACTCAAGTGATGGTATTGTATGTCGATACGCGAAATGAATGAAGTAGTTTCACGAATTTGGAAATAGTGCTTCCAACATGCATTATTTCTGAATTTAGAAATTAGGACGTTACACTACACCTTATCCATAACCTGAGTCTGGCCTGTTTACTTGGTATAGGCTTTATTTTATGGCCAGAGCCGGGCCTATTTAAAGTATGCCTTGGTCTGAAAGCCTTCTTAAAAGCTTGTTTTATAGTAAGGTGCTTGAATATATCATAAGCATGTTTTGAATAACTTATAAGCTCAAATGTTTTATGAAAGACAACATACTTATGTATTTACACAAGCTAATATGTATATAGTTATGAGGTAATATAATAAAAAACTTTATAATAATAATAACAAAATATAAAATATCAGTATTTCATTTATATTTAGTTAAATAGGTCGGTCTGATAGGTTTGAAAGGATTTTTCGATGGCGTGAGGTGTAACATCCTAAATTTTATTAAATAAAATAAAATTAATAATAGAGTAGAAGAAATAAATAATAAATAATAGAATTAATATTATGAGTAGTTTTATCCATAAAGCTAGTTCAAATTTAAAAAGAAGATAAGGGGATTGAGGATGGGCCCAAGCCCATATAGGCATTTTAGTAAGGAGGGGTTATCAGTTCACCCTAATCCTTATTCGTAAAATCTTCAGAGAGAGAAACGCTAAGGAGGGGAGAAACCAAGTCTCAAGAGGAGATTGCTGGAGAGTAATCATCAAGAACCAAGATAGAATCTTCCTTGCTATTCGATCTTCACTTCAAGGTACGGTGGGGGAGAGGGTGCTGCTTGTATGTGCATGTGGGGGTGCTTGGGTAGTGATTTAAGACTTTGAATTCGAATTGATTAATGATTATATTGAGTATGGATGATGAAAACCTGTGATTATTGATTAGTTCTATGAATCTTGATGAATCTTAAATGGTATTGAATGAGAATAGTGAAAAAGGGGTTAACAAGGGTTTGATGATTTGGGGATTATGATGAATAACTGTGAAATTGTTGTAAAGATTGTGTTTTTGATTGATTCTATGTTGTATAATTATGTAAGATGGATGTATTGATGATGAGGAATGATTAGAGGTTGATTAAGAGGGTATAAAATGGGTAAAAATCGCAAGAACTGTCATCTTGTGTCGCGGTAATCGATTACAGAGGTTTGTAATCGATTACAGAGTGTTCTGGGCAGCAAGGGAGTGATTCTGGCTTGCTAGTAATCGATTACAGGGGTCTGTAATCGATTACCAGAGAGTTGAGTTGTGTGGTAATCAATTACCAGGTTTTGACAGCTTTCTCGCCTGAGCAAGAATGTGTCTTTAAGGGTGCAAACGAGCTCGGTACCCTATGATATAACATATCAAACTGAAGCCTCGGATCTTAACTTTCTAATAGAAGTGGAATCATATTAATTGGACACCTAAAACTCTAGATATTTCCAAATTAGTGCACCAATGTCATTAAGCTTAAAACTTGAAGGCTCCAAATTGAGGAAACGCCTCGGGTAATCGATTACAGCTGTGTGGTAATCGATTATCAGGTCAAATTAAGTATGAGAATGTTGTTTTGTGATGAATGTGACCCTTGTGTTTGTTGATGATTGTTATACATTGATTGTGATGTGAATATGATGATATGACATATCCTTGATGATAGATGTTTATACTATTGCGATGTATGATGATAATGATGAGGTATTGATGTATTGAGTGTATGACGATGCTTATGATGATTTATGATGATGATGATTGATGATGATTTTGTAATGATGATAACAATGATTGATGATGTGATGATGTTGATGATGATGATGTAATCTTATGATGTTGATGATGCCTTAAGCATATATGATGTTGTACTTGAGATGCACAAGCCTAATGAGAGGCGAGTGTAACTCAGGGAGGTGATTGTACTTGAGATGCACAAGCCTAGTGAGAGGCGAGTGTAACTTAGGGAGGTGATTGTACTTGAGGTACACAAGCCTAGTGAGAGGCGAGTGTAACTCAAGGAGGTGATTGTACTTGAGATGCACAAGCCTAGTGAGAGGCGAGTGTAACTCAGGGAGGTGATTGTACTTGAGATGCACAAGCCTAGAGTGGGGTATAGTGCAACTCAGGGAGGTGAACTGTACAAGCCTAGAGTGGGGCGAAGTGTAGAAACCATGGTGGGGGACATTTGTGCACAAGCCTAGAGTGGGGTGAAGTGCAACTTACCGGCCTAAATAGGGGCGTAACGATAGGGCTTAACACGCGGGGCGAATGTCTCTGTACAAGCCTAGAGTGGGGCGATGTACAACTTACCCGGCCTTTGTGGTGTTTAACGGTAGGGTCATCATTGGTGACAACTAGGGAGATTGATGAGGGACGCCCATTGTGCGGAGTTCCAAGTCATGATCCTTGGGATGATGATGATGTTTTGGTGTGCATGATGATTGATGAACATGCATTGTATTTAATGATGATATTGAATTATATGATGATGATGATATGAGTATTAATGATGAAATGAGTATTATGTATTGAGAATAGAGTATGTGTTTCTTGATGAATGATGATGTGATTTATATAGGATACGATGATTTGTTATATGAGGATATGGGTGATTATTATATGGTGAATTACTTGAGGTTTGAGTATGTGTGATTAATAGTGATGTTGTTTACATGAGGGTGATGATGGGGTAGCCTCCTACGTGTATGTATGAGTGGTATTCTTTTCCTTACCGTTACACTGTGGTTAATTTTACAGGTGATGATGATGACACGACTGGTGTCGAATATTGATTGAAGGGAGAGTCGCTCTGATACTTGTGACATCAGGGCATATCATTGGGGATTTTTTTTATGTTTCAATTTTAGGAAGAGATTTTATAAACTGTTTTAAGTGCCTTGCATGGCCAGTAGGATATTTTGATGTTAATACTTGAGATTCCGCTGCTTTAAGTGTTTTGAAAACCGTTGATTTCTATTTCTATTTTAAGTTAGATGACTTTGGAATAAATGACGTTTTATACGATGAGAAATGTGAACCTTTTTACCCGTTGTGGGATGTTACCTTTCCTATATTTTCGAATTATTAATGTATAAGAGTTTGGGGTAGAAGGGTGTCACATGAGGCCTGACATGTTTTGCTATATAGGCTTTTGAAAAACATTGGTCCGATCTATTTAATAAATTGGTCTGGCCTAACCTGACCTGATATGGGCCTAATGTAGGCCGAGCTGTAGGTCTATAAGGAGCCGCATGACTCATTCTCACCCCTGATCCTTATGCTCCTCCGTCTCCCCTTTCGCTTCTCCTCTAACCACTCGGTATAACTCCCACCATTGCATTCACATTCAATAAAGATCCAACCCCGATTAAAAAAAAACTTAAGAAATATGAACTTGTTTGATATATTGATTTAAGAGATTGAAGAATAATCTTAGTCATTCAAAGAAAATTTATTAAAAATTTCAATGTTGATACATTTATTAAAAAAATACTAAGAATGAAAAGTTTTATTTAAATAAATTTATTTTTTTATTTAAAATTATCTCATAACTTTGTTATAACTTTTAATACTACCTTATGACCTAGAAAACTTAAGGAAGGATATTTTAATGTATTAGTTTTTTTAAAAAGAAAAACTCCTACAACTTCCAAGTTTTTCTCTATTTTAAGTCAAACTCTATTTAACTCCCCACATTAACCAACTTGAAAATTATAAAGATTCAATAATTATGAGGGGTAAAGATGGGAAAAAATAAATACTTCTAAAGTTTTATAAAAATATTTTAGAAAAAGCACCAAACAAAATTATTAAAAGTCCTATAAAAGGACTCGAGGTAGTATTTTATTTCAGTCCCCAATGATAAAATCTTGTCTACTCCCTGTCTGCATGTCTATGAAATGGGTGAAACGACAGAACGAATATTATATCATCCATAGAAATTCATATACTTGTTAAAATATATTTTTTATTAAATATATTAAATATTAAAAAAATTTATTGTTTTATGATGAAATAAAATTTATATTTATATTTTTGTAATAATATTATATAATGATAATTTATATTATATAATATTAATATGGATAGTATATTTTTGACATTTTTTTATAGTTTTTAAATTCTCAAATATCAATAGATACTATAAAATAAGTATTTTTTATGAGAGACAATTCATGCTCGATCCGGAAACATTTATATCATGGTTCTTTCAACAAGTATTTTTCTATACACAAGATTCAAACTCGATATCTTATTTAAGGAAAATCAAACACATATCACTTGAAGCATCCCCATTGGTAATGAGTTTTGGTTTTGATCTCTATCAAGTTTTCTTTTTTGCTTACATTCTCACCAAATATAATTTTAAAAATCTTTCCGTGGACATTAAATTTCATCAATTTAATCATTCAATTGAAAGTTCTCAATAAACAGATTAAACTAACAAAAGTTTTATAATTTGAAACTAATTGATACTTTATCAAATAATCTTAATTTAACATGGTGCCGTCTAGCGTGAAGCAGTGTCCAAGTGTGTCACAGGCACCGCAAAATAACCGTAAAATCTATTACAGTTTTAATCAACAGTCAAGATTTTTATTTGGCAACCAGTTTTTCCAGTTTCATTTTGTAGTCTCCGCCTCATTAGGGTTATTGTTTATTTCTCTCATTTAGGGTTAATGTTTGCATGTGCTCTTACTATATGAACACAAACTCATTTAAGGCTCATTCCCCGACTAAGGACAATTTATTAGGACCTATGTTTTGAAATCCAGAAAGGACCAACTTCTCTTAATCATAACTAATGCGTGAACCCATGCAATGCACAGGAATATAACGGTGTAAAAATAATGAGTTTTAATTTTTTTTAATTTTTAATATTTCAATATATTTGTTACAATAAACAACATTATACACTATAATAAATTAAACAATCATTATGTAATAACATATATATTAACAATAGAATCAATTTGAGAAAAAATTGATACCACATCACAAATTAACTGTTATTGTTTATACTATGTAATTGTTTATACATGAAATATTACAAAACAAAACTCATAAAATAAGCAACTGAATAAATAAGACATATAATTGTAAATACAATATGTTCTTGAAGCTTATGTAAAGGAATAGAAAAATACTATAAGTTGAAGATATAAAACAAAATTAAAGTCAATTGAATAATTTTTTTATTGAAAATAGAAAGTAAGGAAAGATATATCAAATATATAAGAAAAAAAAGGATATATATAAAGACATTGTAACTGAATCATTTATTAATATTAAAGACATGCTATTTAAATTGAACACAGTCGTATTTTCTACATAAGAAAAATTACTCACAACATATATAACAAACGATGAATAATTTACGTAGGATAACAATATAGATTTTGTAGTATGTTCAAGTCCGACACCATTAGTATTGTAACGTCCTAATTTCTTAATTAAAAATAATGCCTGTTGGAATCACTATTTTCAAGTTCGTGAAATTATTTCGCGCATTATTTATATCCACATACAATACATTAAAAAGCTTAAGTAATCCAACAGTTACATGAGCAGGAATCCAATAAGTCTATACAAATATATATCGTGGCCAACAAAGGTTCAGAATACAATGTCAAATAAATAGGCATAATGGGATATAACCATATAATGTCCTATAATATAAATAGCTTCTCTAAGGCCCCACATGTTCTGTTCTATCCCATCAAAACAATAATACTATGCCTATACAAAATAGTATCAACAAAAGGGTTGGGCCACCATAAGACCCAACCAACAGCTCCAATCTCCTGATCAAGCCTCCGAATGGGGACCTTGCGCATTTGAATATAATTCCCACATCGTGGGTGAGACTAGCGTCCCAGTGAGTGTGATAAAACATGAAGTGTAGGGAGTCAGACAAATGAGATGCAACAAACATACATAGTACATAATTCCATCAAGAGTACAAGTACATGAAATCAAGGAAAGCATGATTGTGATGTGTTTTTACCGGCACCGAGGGTATTTTCTTATCTATGACTGTGATTGAGCGCTCGACCATGTGACCAAGGATCGTCGTCCAGGGCCACCTATGATTAAGTTTTATTATCAATCAATGAATAATACTTGTTATTACTTTAACTTGAGGACCCCCATATCCCTCTTGGCTGAGAGGTCGATGCGTTTACCTCGTTCTTCTTATACATGATTGGCCCATGAATGCTTGGAGGCATTATCACAATTATCAATGAGCATGAATGGCATGGTATGCACAGATAATTATTCCATGGAAATTTACAACCTAAAACACTAAGTATGACCTAGGGTTAAAGGCATTTACACATACCATCCAAGCAACCAAGATAAATCCAAGGAATCAATCAATAACACTCGCAATCAAGTAAATAAGCAAGGGGGAGAGAAGAATAAGGATCATACAATAGGGCAATCAAAATGAAAGTGAGTGGGTGACCATGCTCACCTCAAGAGTAAAAAGAATGGAGGTGATGAAGGGGTTGGGAGTGATCATTCCAAGCTCTAGTAGAGGGGTGAGACTCCAATCCAACCTCCTTGTGCTCCTCTCTTCCTCTATCTCTCTCTAGGTTTTCTCTCTAAGAAAAAGGGGAGAAAAAAATTAAATGAGAAGCCCTAACTTGAATCAACATTAAAAGTTGATTCGCAGATTCTCGCTCAAGCGAGAGCCTTCTCGCTTGAGCGAGAGGGAAGGTTCCCTAGGAGACTTGCATTATTCTCGCTCAAGCGAGGACTTACTCGCTTGAGTAAAATTCACCCAATAAAACCCCCAACCTTTCTGACTTTGCCTCACTCAAGCGAGAGCCTTCTCGCTTGAGCGAGGGAAAGTCAGAGAGCATCTCCAAATTTGGATTGTATTGCGCTTGAGCGAGAGGCTCTCGTTCAAGCGACCATATCAGTAACTAAAATTTCTGATTTTTACTGATATGCTCGCTCAAGCGAGGCCTTCTCGCTTGAGCGAGAGCACCAAAATTCATAACACTTATTTTTCACTCTTAACCCATTTTCCCCCAATTCCTTTTATAAAAACTTATTCTCCTTATTACTTTTATTCGTGAAAATAGTTAAATTTGGGATGCTACAAGTATTGTTAGACAGTAATATACCCTAATTGGGTATTTCATTTAGCATACTCCAAATTATTGTTTTGTATTAATTGAAGTGGTGTAGTTAGAAATCTGAGGCACTTTATTTTATGAGATGCATGCAATTTTATTGTGTTTGTGCTTTAATATCAAAGGTTCAACTATTACATTCACAATATATAAGCTATTAAATAATGATGTTAAAAGAGTTGAAACAACATATATAAAAAGCTATCAGTTAAAGATAATAAATTCATGAAAATATATTACCTCTATACACATTTACATGCTAATTAATTACACATTAAATAACCCGCTACAATGTAACTTTATTTTTTTATAATATTTTAGTAAAAATGTAAAAGATCTGCAATTCTCAACATCAAGTAAGTTAATTTTTCAAAAGATTTGTATATATTATAATCGTGTCTAAATTTTTTTTTCTTTTTTTAAATTTTTTTTGTTATAATGCTTAATAATCATCGTTCTACTCTAATAATGTTATAGCCAATGCTAATGGCCGAGCTTAGTTGGAGCGGGGGGAACTATGCCCCCTAACACTTTTCCTAAATTAAAAACCACATATATACATTTTCATATAATTAATAAAATTATATATATATATATATACATATTAAAATCTTATGTTGATACCCCCAAATTTTTTATTGAAGATATGCCATTGGTTATAGCATTTTTCACATGCATAATATATAATCCTTTGTTTGAATTTATTTATGTAAGTTATTGAAATTGGGCTATTTGACTTTGTTTTTATTTAAAATATTTGAGTTGGATGATGAACATATGTAATCATAATTTACAGATGAAAATAAGGAAATAATATTGTATGCAAGATATTTTATATAACTATCAATATTTTTTTTCATAGAAAATAAATAAAAGTAACTATTTTTTTCATCTACAACTCATTTACTTTCCAATTCAATAAATGAAAAAGCTTATTTGTTAAAGTCACATTGCTGTTTGAACACACAAAAATGTCAAAAGTATTCTCTACTTAAAATGAATAATAAACTGTAAATGAATTGAATTTAACCAATAAATTTTAATATATACTATCATGTTTACAAAAAAGAAAGAATCGTAGTTTGAAAAATTTTATTATATGAAGGTATATCTTCAGCAAATTGATAGATTAAATTTACATAAGAAATTTGTCAAAAACATATAAATATTAATCTATTCTTTCAATGAAAATTCATACACATATCAATCAAGTTATAATATAAATAAATAAAAACAATAAAATATAATAAATTATAACGGTAAGATATAAATGAAAAGAAAAATTAAAATATAATAAAATATATAAAATCATAGCTTAAATATTGATAAACTTTGTTTATAAACTACAATTAAATAAAGTATTTGAAATATATTTTTTATCTCATATATATATATATATTAAACTTTTATATAATATACATGTGTTTGAATAGAGAAATATTTAAAAATAAATTTTATACATATTTATCATAATTTTTCATTATTTTCAACTAATATTATCTCATCTCAGATTTCAAACAAAAAATAACAAATTCAAAAAATCATAATAAAATTTATTTTATTATATTATTTATATTTTTACTCCAACAATATAG
Organism: Sesbania bispinosa; assembly: GCA_026901365.1. Taxonomy (NCBI): domain Eukaryota; kingdom Viridiplantae; phylum Streptophyta; class Magnoliopsida; order Fabales; family Fabaceae; genus Sesbania; species Sesbania bispinosa. Next base: position 811,413 of record QLOH01000317.1, read on the forward strand.
ATAAAAATAAATTTGTATCTAAATGTCTCGGTTGTATTAAAATAAATATATTAATATATTTAAATATTTCAAAGAAAAGATGGTAATTTTAAAGCAATAAGCCTTTCTTCTGGTGTCGTGTGTCTCTTAATGAAGAGATGGCTTCCTTTTATAGGCAAAGCCAGATTTCTAGCCGTTGGGAAGTCTTGGGGATGGTGCTGAAACTCCAGCTGTTAAAGTAGTTGTTGTCCCTTTCATGTACAACTGTCCCTTGACTGGTCATATCTTCTGGAAGTTGTTTCTTCTGTAGATTTTAATTCCTTCTTTAAAACAACCCTTTTTCTTCTGGAAAGGGTTTTTTGAGACATTTAAGGGTGAAGGAATAATTTTAGGATGATCTAAGCAACTGCAGCACAAGGAAACTTTTAGAGAATATGAATTTACAGGAAATTGCTTCTCCTGCAGGCTTCCTGACAGTGAATCTTCCTTCTAATCTTATGTCAGCATACTATGTTGTTCTTCTGGACAGTTCCCTTTTACATTTCAATTTTAATCTTCTAAGATCTGGCAACCTTCAACAATTCTTGAATAGAAATTCTTCTTTCATTCACTATGCTTCTTCTGTAAGAGTGATTTTCTTGACATTTGACAAAATGTTTATTGTAATTATTCTCAACGGCTTTCTTGTTTTCTTTTATAAATATATCACATATACAATATGAAAGCACCTTCTGATAATTTGCAGAGTTACTCCTTGAGAAGTGTTTGAACTGTTTCTTTTGAACAGGGTCATTTAAGAATATCAAAGGGATCTTTTGTAGTTTCCCTGTCTGTATCTTCTTAAGACAACTCAAATGAAATCATTAGTACCTTTTTTTAAATCAGAATTATACTAAGTGAATTTGAGACTTGTCATTATGAAAACACCATTAGAGGATTCTTGGACCTTACAATCTCCCTCTTTTTGATGATGACAACTTCTCAAAATTTAGCTTGTATGATTCTGATTTTTGATAAAACATATCAAAGACTCCCCTGAATTTATGCTTAGATTTAAGGAGATATGTATTTCAATGTGATATGTATTTAATCAATTTAAGCATATTTGCAAATGTCAAGCAGATGTTGTAATCATGTGTACTTAATCAATTTAAGTTAATTATATTTGCAGAGAAATTAATTCAATCAGTTTTGCAGAATGATTTAGAGCAATTAGTCCAAGTGAATGCTGCAAACAATATCAATTCATTTCCATATGAATTTTCAGCAATACATTTAATTGACATTGATCAAAAAGACATTCATACAATCAGAATTCACAGCCTGTCAGTCAACCTATATATCCCTACTACATTACTACTACTTCTCCCCCTTTGTCATCAATAAAAAAACAAATTAGCAGTATGCTTGAGGAGAAGCAAAATCATCATCTTCTACTTGGATGGAGAAGAATGGTCAGAAGATGATGAAGTAGTTGGTTGGAGAATGTTCTGAGGAGGCTGGAAAGGTACAAAAGGCATTGGAGGGGCTTGTAGTGCAATGGTGGGAAGCACAAAATTGTTGAACCAGAACTGATGTTGAGTGAAGCTCTCAATCATCTCATTGACAAAGTTCTGTAAGGTATTTACATTTGAAAACAACTTCTTGATGTCAACCTTGATTTTTCTCACTTTCCTTTCAATAGAGTGAGAGTTGGAGGAAGAGGAAATATTGGATGGGTCACTTATTTCCTTAGTAGCATCAACAACTTTTTCAGTAGGTGCAGGGGTAGGAACTTGTTTCCTTTCATGATTGAGCTGTTGGAGATAGGTCTCCATTGAGGAAAGATTGGCAGATATGGTTGGAATATTATCTTTGAGAGGAACAGAAGAAGGAGTAGTGGAATCAAGTATGGGGGAAGCAAGGAATTGATAGACCATATCAGTTGCAAATGTTCCTGCAGAAGGAACAAATTGTGCTTAACCCTTTGGTTCTTCCTCTTCATCTGTCAGATGAAGTTCTTCTGTCTTCTCAGGAGATTCACTTTTATTTTCCTTCTCTTCTGATTGAGCAGGAAAGACTTGAAGAATGGCTAAGGAGGTATCAAAAGGTGGAGGTTTAGAATAGCGTTTTGCCAACATGGCCAAAGCATTTGCAGCCATCCCTTCTTCTGATGTGTTCTATATTTCTATAGAAGCATTCTTTGCTCATTCTTCTACATCAACAAAGTTTCTAGAAGTAGCTTGTACTAGAGATGCTTCCAGGATAACTTCTTCTTCAACTTGTTCATGCTCCTTCTGAACTCTGTCCTCAGAAAGAGCCTTTACTGGAGAGACGTCCTCTTCCTAGCCATTATCTTCCTCATAGATGAATGATGCAGGAGGCTCAATTTCTGGGCAATCCATTGTTACTTTTACAGAAGGACCAACTTCTGGCTCCTTAATTGATCCTTTTTCTTCTGTAGAGATGACAGTCTCCTGCTGACCTCTTTTTCTTTTTCTACTGAAAGTTTGAAGCATTACCCTCTGCTTCTTGGATCTTGGAGCATTGGGGCCTTTATCCTTCTTCATTTCTACATCTTCAGAATCACTACTCATAAAATTGGAGGGATCTATCTTGGTAATGTGCATTTTCCTGACATTACTCCTATCAAAATAGGCATATTCTTTATAGCTTTCTTCTCCAACTAATGAGACTTTGTGATGCTTGAATAAAATGGTTAGAAGCATACCATAGGGTAGACTAGCATAGGACCTAATTGGGTTGGAAGCAGAAATCATGGTTCTGAGAATTAAGTAGGCAAGGGAAACAGGTTTACCAATAAGGAGATGGTATAGAACAAGTAGGTCTTGATCTGAGACCTTCTCCAAAGTGCCAGCTCTAGGTAGAACAAATAGCAGCATATCTTGTGAAAAAATATGCAAATTGGAGTTAGCCTATTGGACAATAGCTTTGAATCAGGTTGGCTAAGAACCTTATGGACAACTTCTTCTTTGGTGATTCTTGCAGAAGCATACCATTGCTCATCATAGAGATGGTTTGGGCAATGGGGAAGTCCTAGAGCTTTTTCTATAGATTCTGGGGTTAAAACAATGGTGGAGCCTTTAATATCAGCCACTAAGGAGTTTCCATAACTCCTATAATCACTTGCAGAGGCATAAAATGCCTTGACCAATCTAGGGAAAACTGCTTCCTTAATAAGCAGAAAATCACCCCACCCTTGCTTCTGAAGAAAGTGATTTGCATCCCAGCTTTCTTTCTTAACATCATTTAGAAGAAAGATTTTCCCATGGATAATGGTCTTCCATTCCTATTTATCATAAAAGATTTTTAGAAACTCCTTGTTCTGGAATAGATCTTAATTAGCATCATATTCATCTTCTGATGGATCACTCTCATAAGAATGTTATTTCTTTTTGAAGATTCATCTTCATCTGAGAATTTGCTTGACTTTGCTCTTGAACTTTCTTTAGAGGAACTACTGGTCGAAGCATCTATTCTAATGGGTTTGTCTTCCTTGGTTCCCTCATTGCTGCTGCATTTAGCAACCCCAGCCCTTATTCTATCTAATCTTCTAACTCATACTATAGAGGCAGAATCAGTGCTCTTGTTCTTGAAGAGGGAGGAGCAGTGGAAGAAGGTGGTTTGCAAGTTAGAGATGCACAGGCCTAGGAGAGAGTGGTTTGACAGACAGAGATTGAACTTCAAGGACCTCTGTATGTGGAATAAATTGCATTTCTAGCTGCGAGAGATCTTCATGACTGTTGTAAGAACACTCAGATGCATTGGGAGATGAAACATTCTTCCTGTTGGCAATAAACTTGATTCTCATTATTGAATTTCAGAGAGAATGAAAAATAGAGGGTCTTGGAATGTTGAAAGGAGTTGATAAATAAAGCTTGAAGATGGGTCTCTCTTATATGTGAGGGATAAAGAGTAGGTGAGTAAAGCATTCCTTACTAAAGTGGGTCTCTAATATTCATCTCTAACTAACCGTTTGAGATGGGAAATGAGAGAGAGATGAAGTGCGCACAATAATTTAGGAAGACAATTTTTTTTGCTTCCAACGGTCAAAAAAGTTTTTCTGTTTTTTGTGCAATTAAATTGCCTTTCCTTAGCATAAGACAAAAAGTCTCTTTTTGTAGACTTCACTTTATAGCTAAGGTGAATGAGTTGAGTCCCTTTCAAGGTTGAGTGCTCATTAAAAAAATCATTCTTCAATCAAATGACTTTATTGGGTTTTGGGATAGACAATGACCCTTCCTAGGATTTTGGAAAAAGAGAACTGTTCTGACAGATCAAAACTGGAAATGTTGTTGACTCCTTATTTCTCCAGAAGATGTAGTTCCTTCTCAAGAAGAAGTGAACTCCATGATGGTTCCAGAAGAAGGAATATTTCCTTCTCAATAATTCACATATTTTCTAATGAATTTAGCTTAACCATATGTAGTTTTTCTCTTATGAAATTGAATTTATCTTCTACAAGTGGTTTAGTGAAGATATCAACAATATGCATTTTTGTTTCAATAAACTTCAGTTCAATTTCATTTTTCTGAACATGATCTTTTATAAAATGATGTTTTATGTCAATATGCTTTGATCTGGAATGCTGAATTGGATTTTTAGACAAATCAATGTCACTTGTATTGTCACAGAAGATAGGAATTTTAGAGTACCTTATACTGTAATCTTCCATTTGATGTTTTATCCAGATAATTTGAGAGCAGCAACTTACAGCTGATACATATTCAGCTTCTGTAGTGGATAGTGAAATTGTAGGTTGCTTTTACAAGACCATGAGATGAGTGATTCTCCTAGGAATTGACATCCATCACTTATTCTTTTCTATCCATTCTATCTCCAACATAATCAGTATCTCAATATCCTATAAGATCAAAGCTAGAGACCTTCTTGAACCAAAGACCAAGATCAGTACTTCCAGCAAGATATCTAAAAATCTTTTTTACTGCAGTTATATGTGATTCCTTTGGAGAGGATTCAAATCTAGCACATAATCCTACAGAGAATAAGATATCTGGTCTACTTGTTGTTAAATATAATAAGGATCATATCATTCCTCTATATTTTCAGAAACTGGTTTTCCATTTACATCTAAATCTAAGATTGAAGAAGGATGCATAGGTGTGGACATAAGTTTTGCATTTTCCATTTTAAATCTTTTTAAAAGATCCTTTGTATATTTCTCTTGGTAAATGAAGACTCCAGTTTCTTCTTGTCTAATTTGAAGACCCAAGAAGAACTTGAGCTCTCCCATTAAGCTCATTTCAAATTCCTCTTTCATTAATTCAGAAAATTCTTGACACATCTTTTCATTTGAGGAACCAAAAATGATGTCATCAACATAGATTTGAACAATTAGAAGATCCTTCTTAGATTATTTTCTAAATAAAGTTGTATCAATTATTCCTCTTGAAAAACCATTTTTCAGTAAAAAATTGCTTAATCTTTCATACCAAGCCCTAGGTGCTTGCTTGAGACCATACATGCCTTTGGTTAGTTTAAAAACATGATTTTGATGTTTTGGATTTGCAAAACCAGGAGGTTGGTGTACATACACTTCCTCATTAATGTATTCACTTACAAAAGCACTTTTCACATCCATTTGATATAGTTTGAATTTTTTATATGCAGCAAATGCAAGAAGAATTCTAATGGATTCTAACCTTGCTACTGGTGCAAAAATTTCATCAAGTCAATACCTTCCTGTTGATTATATCCTTGAACAACTAGTCTTGCTTTGTTTCTTGTTACTTTACCTTCTTCATTTCTTATTTCTAAAAACCCATTTTGTTCCAATGATTGTATGATCTTCTGGAGGAGGGACAAGTGTCTAGACCTTATTTTTCTCAAACTGATCTAGTTCTTCTTTCATGGCTTCTATCCATGAATCATCTTCAAGAGCTTCATTAATGTTTTTGGGTTCAATTTGAGATAAGAGTGTTGTACTGTCATCATTTCTTCTGGATTGTGATATAGTTCTAACACCTTCTGAGGTGCTCCCAATAATCTGCTAATGGGGATGAGCTATGACTATGATAGCAAGAAGTTTCCACGATCTAGTTTTGGAGCCATACACTGTGATCAAGCACAAAAATTTGGTCAAGACACCCAAAATAGGTGCAGTAGGTCGCAGCCTTAATGGGTAAAAAAGGAAGGGAAATTGAAGGAAAAAGTGGAAGAGAAAGGGATGGAATGGACGCCACTGAAGCAGGAAACCCCCACAGCAGATAAGTCTCAATGCTAGACACCACTGATCCAGGAGAATCAGATAAGTCTCTGGTTGGTTGAGCAAGAACCACCAAGCCTTCTCTACTCACACTTGAGGAGGAAATTGGGCAGAATGCCTTTACTATTCATCAAAGTTGTGAAAATACAAGAGATGAGCCTCCTATATATAGGAGTGGGAGGGGGCGGCCAAGGGAAGGAAAATTACAAGAAAATAAAAGATGAGTGAAAAGATTCTCCTAATGGGATTTGAACCATGATCCCAAGGCTAAGTTGCTAAATCAACTCCTAAGCCAATAAACCCCTCATTTAGCGCCCAAATAGGAAGAAAAGGGAAAATTACAAGTATGTCCTAATTACAATTTAATCCTAAAATTAATCCTAATTAGATGGAGTCTTGTATGTTGACTTAAGTCCAAGTTCAAAGGTCAATGGGATGACCCAAAATCAATGGGTTGGCCATTACGAGGTTGACTCATGCTTGATTCAGCTCCAAGCAATTCCAGCAGCTCCATGCTTGATCCTAGCTTTCCGCTATCAGCTCAGAGTTCCACTGACAGGAGCCTGATGGATTCCTGGCAAGTGTACCAAAAGTCCAACAATAATAGTAGTAAGTAAGATATCGTATCCACAGGGAGCGGTTTTAATTTGTAAAGTTTTAGTGATCAAATTTTCAAGAAAACAATTTAACAATGAGATTTGTTGTATGCAAAACAATAAACAACAGATAACTAAGATGAGAAAAGGATACTTGGATTAGGATTTGACTTCGGTTCATCTCCCCCTCATGTATGCGAATCCCTTCTTTTAATTATGATTATACTTGTAGTTACCTTAGCATTGTTTAACTACAATAATTATAAGGCATTCCTGGCAATTATCGTACCCACAAATTCCCCTGTAACACCATAATTAAACGCCATAAGCTATTCTCTACAGGCATTCAAAGTGGCTTGGCGACCCCAAACATTCCCCGTATTTTGTAATCAGCGCTATCAATTTAATCCATACTTTCCTATCGAACAGCTATGAAGGGTTCTGTCACTCACTGAACACTTCAATCGCAGCGAAGAACTATAGTACAATATGAACCAAACGAGTATCTTTAGAAATCGGAGATTAAGCTTCATAGACAGCTCTATGCTCACCTACCTCTAATACTAGCCGGAGTTCCATTTTTTGTATCTAGAGCACTAGCCTACTACCCTGGCGCACGCGCGGAGGCAATGCTTTACAAACAACATAAAGATACGATAAATTAAAAATGGAGAATAATAATTAAAACAAGAGAATTCTTATACACTTGGGGATTGAATCCACTACATCAAATCCTACTGGAGATATTAGCTACTCATGGTAGCCATTACAAACCACTGAAGAATCTGTCACCTTCTTCAATCCTAGAGCTTCTCTCTGCCTCTGTCTCTCTGTGTTATTGTGTGTTTCTGATCTATGCAAAAGGCCCTATTTATAGAGTGGGAAAACCCTAATTATCCTTCAAGAAGTCAATCTGGATCTAGGTTTAAAAGCTGCTGCGCATCCTACGCTTCATATGCGCTAAGCGCGTATGAAGCGCGGTGTTGATCTGTGGCTGCGCTCCACCTGCGCTTAGCGCAGGTAAGCCTGATTGATCCGTGGTTGCGCTCCACCTACGCTTAGCGCAGGTGAAGCGTGTCATGCGTTGCAGGCTTCCTTTGAATCTTGACCTAACTTCTTGATCTCTTTCTGATCTTGCCTTTGCTTGACTAGTTTTCCTGTTCCTCCCCTTTTTCTGGATTGATTTTGTATTTGATTGGCTTTGGATTTGAATTGGAGAAGTTATCCAAAAGATTCTCTGATTAACTAACTGTTAATCTTCTCTTTGTCTGGTCTTTATGTAAACTTTGAATCTGCAAACACCCTCTTTTCTAATGCTATTTTCTCTCTCATTTCAAATCTTCTGCAAATCCGCATAAAATAACAGATTTCTATTTAAAATAGCATCATATTCAAATTTAAACCAAATAATTATAATTATTATAAATATTAACAAAAGGGATAATTTTGGGCATAAATTAATATTTTGACCTTGATAAGTGTAATAAAAACTATAGGAAAATAACACATATTTTAACACTTATCAAATACCCCCCAACTTAACTTCTTGCTTGTCCTCAAGCAAGACAACCTTATGCAATCAAATTTCCAATCACCCTAGTGTACAATTCTCCAAACATCTACAAGGAAAAATTTTCATTATCTCTTTATTAGGCAGAAGTCACTTTCCATTAACAGAAAAAAAATCAGGATCAAGAGATATTACCATTTGCTCAATCAGAACCAGAATACTTCCAACAGTTAGACTTCTCAGAAATAACAATTAAAAACAATAAATGGTAAATCAAGGAATGCCACTCATACGCACGGGTACTGTTTCCCTTAATGTTTTCACCACAGTTGAAACACTAAGATTGATAGTCGTTTCTAGTTCCTAAGCATGTTCATGGTTAATATGGATCAAAAGGTCTTTCAAGGTTGTAATGAGGCTGGGGCTATAAAAAATTCATGGTTTTTCTGGGTAAACAATGAACACCTAGAATAGAGAGCATCTTTGGATGTTGCTTTTCTTGAATTTCTCTCCTTCCACCATCTCTTTCTTGATTTATTTCACTTCTTTGCAGGCCTCTTTCCTTGTTTAAAGATGCACTCCCCCCAACTTATTCAATTTATTCATTTTTTTCTTTTTGATTTTAGGGGGAGTGATCTTCTTTTTCTTTTTGTTTTCATGTACCTGCTCTTTTTCAACATTTTCTTCCCATTATTTTTGCTTGCCACCTTGCTCTCTATCCCAAAATGTGTAAGGGTCAGGATATAGATATTCATTTTGGCTTGGGTGAACAAGAATAATCAAATAAGGCTCAAAATGGGTTATCAAAAATTGGAAAAATTATATCAAAGGTTGGCTTTTTGGCACTGAGCAAATATATTGAAAAACAAAAATTGCCTTTGTCACTTCCATATTTTCCATAAACAACATAAGATCCAAAAACTCAAGCAATAAAAGTTGACAAACAGCGGTGAAAAACTCTCAATTCAGTGTTTGGGGCTCTCAACTCACCGGTTACTTGGTTGAATTCCTCTATAAAACATTTATTGATTTTAATTCACTACCGTGATAGATTCTCATGTGAAGCATCCTAATCTTAATTGATTATGGAATTAATCACAAGACCCTTTCTTTTTTCCTAATCTGGTTAGTTTAAACTGCCCAATTTAGAAATTTTGAAAATTTTCCTTTTATTTCCTAATTAACCTAATCCTAAAATAAAAATTCTAGAAATCCTAAAAAAAATAAAAAAATAATATACGGAATGTACTGCTGCATAAATGTGTCAGTGCATATATATACAGTACATGCCAAAAGAAAAATAAAATAAAAGAAGAAAGATAAAAGAAAAATAAGAAAAAGAAAAGAAAAAGAAAAGAAAAGCACCAAATAAAAAAAAATCAATGGTCCTGGTCCTGGTGGTCCTGATCCATGTGATCATCAGCAGCAGCTGCTGCTCCAACCCCCTGGAGGAATAGGCCTATTCCCAGGCCACTAAAGATAATCTCTGTACTGCTCAGGTGTCATGCCTGGGTAGGGGTCTGGCCTAATGGAGTATGAATACTCCTGCAGATGAACATGGCCCCTATGAATGGAAGTAAGCTGAGCAAAGAGATGCCGATGATACTGATGGAATAATGGGTCTGCTGTTGCTGGTGTTGGAGGTGGTGGTGGTTCCTGCTTCTGCTCCTCATCCTCCTCCTCATAAGGCATACATAGGCCTCAATATATCCCTTAGTCATAGGGGTGCGGATGCGAATCAAGGGGTTCACATCCACACCCCTAGATCTGCAAAGGGAAGTGATAAGTGCGGGGAAGCCTAAACTGATCCTGGTGGTGGCAGTGCGGCGTGAGATGGTGGAAATAAAATCAGCTATCTTGTGGGTGATGACCCTGGAGATATCTATGGCGCCTCCTGTGAGGATGGTATGAATGAGGTGTGCCACTGGCATCTAAATATCATAGACATGGTTGGTGGGGCTGACATTAGCGAGGATTAGCACAGTCCACATCCTCGCGATAGCCTTCATGTGCTGCCTGTAGATGCGAGCAGCCTGTCCTGATGCATTCCTTTCAAAGGAATACCCTGATAAGCATAAAGTCTGGGCAATAGCCAAATCCATGGGATCATAACCACCTATCCCCACCTCTCTCATCCGGAGTTGATACTGGCACTCCATCAAGTCTATCCATGGGTGCTGGATACTGCAGAAGGGCATTGATTGTGTCGCAATCAAACCTAATCTCCATGCCCCTCACATATGATACTCTATCTGGTCCATGGGCATTGGCATAAAACTCCCTCACCACAGTAGGATCAAAGTGGTTGTCTGGGCTGCTGAGGCGCACCCAGTTCCTCCCGTGGATCTCTGATCTAAACTCCTCAAACTCATTTGGCAGGAGTCTCACAGGTCTCTCTTTAATGAAGTTACAGTCCTGGATGTCACTGTAAGCTTCTGCAGCCTTAGCATCCCGAAACCTGTGAGGATCAAAATCAGCATCCTCCTGTGGTGCCTGGCGGGATCTCTTGCCTCTTTGGGCACTGTTCCTAGATGTACCTGCTCTGGCTGACAATCTTGGTGCGTGTCATCTGCAATATTTGTTACCAAAATTATTTATGCAACAATAATATTATTATTCAAAATTTATTGAACTAAATGGCCAGTTTAAAATCAACAATTAAGATAATCATCAGATCAAACACTTGCACAAATTTTTTATTTTAAAATTATCTCTTCATTAATTAATTAATTTATTAAGAACATTCCAAAATGATCAATTAAAGCAAGCCCTAATTAATTATTTAACAACAAGAGTAGGTAACAAATATTAATGCTCATAAATCATGTTATTAGAAAACATGCATGTAGGCACAATTATTTTATTTTGGTCATGTAAAAATATCACACTTTTTATTTTAGCAACCATGCACCAAAAATAAATAATTTGCAATAAACCATTGAGCATTCTAAAAACCACCAACTAACATGCCAAATAAGTTCTAAATAAGTCCCTAGCATCATGCATACTAAACTTAAGGCTTTTAAACAAATATTTCTATCCTAAAGTATCCTGAAAGCCCAAGTTTCTACCCTAGAGTTTCTGAACAAATAAGGACTTAAATCAAAATTTCAATTGGTGCAAAAGATTTAAAATACTAAAAACATACCTTGTATAGCCTCAGAAATGGTAAAAAGCGGGGGTATGTGAGCAAAAACAACAAAAATGGCAGTTAGAATCTCAGAGAATCTGGGAAGGATTTTAAATTTGAAATTTTTCATCAACTTCCCCTTTATAATAGGCTGAGCGCGCAAATGCGCTGCACCTGCGCTTAGCGTGGGTGCAGCGCGTGTCTCCAGGAGACCAAACACTGCGCTCACGCTTCATTATGCGCTTAGCGCATATGGAGCGTGAGTTCCAGAGAGCAATTGCTCTCCTGCGCTTTAAATGCGCTAAGCGCATCTAAAGCGCACGTACCCAGCTTTTCTTCCTTTTTATTGTTTTCATTCATTCTTTCTCAAATTTTTACCCTTTACTCTACCTTTTCCTAATCTACACAGGTATAGACTCAACAAAAACAAAATAAATAAATAAAATTTTTTTTGCTGGGTTGCCTCCCAGAAAGTGCTTGTTTAACGTCTTCTAGCTTGACGCCTGGTTCTTTTTGTATTTTCATGGTGGCCTCAATTGGAGGATGATGGTTGATTCTGTGCCATTCCTTCCTGTAAACTCCCATCCTCCATGTCACTTGTTCCTTGTTTCATCTTTCTTCTGCCTTCTCCTTCAATGGTTGATATTGATCTTTTCCTTTTTTTGAGCCCCCAAATATTTCTGGCTGTTTCACTCTCATTCTTGGTTTCCCTCAGAAATTTGGAAACCTTCTTTTTCTTCTTTGCTTCTTGATCTTTAATAAAAATCTCTTTCTTTTTGTCTTTCTGCAGCTTTTGTTGGAATTGATAGATCCCATCAGTAGGATCTATTTCAACTTGTTGTCGAGGTTGTAAGATCTTGGGGCTTCCTTTATCAATATGAAAGATGATACTTTCATCATTGGAACTTACCCGGTATTCCCCTTTATCAATATCAACAATTAATTTGGCAGATTCATAAATGGTCTCCCCAATATGAGGGGGACGTCAGCATCCACTTCTTCTGTCTTTGCAATAATAAAATCTACTAAATAAACAAACTTGTCCACTCGAACAGGCAAATCCTCTATTATCCCATAAGGGCTTTGAGTAGACTTATTTGCAAACAATAGTTCTACATCAGCAGGCTTGACCTTCACATCACTCAACTTGTTAAAATACGTAAGCGACATCAAATTGATGCTTGCTCCAAGATCTAATAAAGCATGAGTGGTAGGTAAATTCTCAATAGTCAATGGTATAGTAAACTTACCTGTGATGACGACCTCTTTGGGTATCTTCTTCTCTTCTTCATCTATCACTGCCTCTTGGCTTTCTTCTGTCTCATATTGTTCATGGACTTGTTCTTCTTGGGATGACTGTTCCTCTAGGACAATGTCCTCATCCACCTTACTATTTTCTGACTTGTTGCCATCAGTAGCAATCAAATTACATTGTTCCTTAGGGTTGGTAAGAGTATGTGCTGAAAAGTGGCTCTTCTTGAATTCTCCCATGTCTTGTGCTAACTGGCCGACTTGATGTTCCAACGCCTTGAGTGATGCATCATTGTTCTTTTTGTACCCTTCAAAACCTGATATGAATGCATCAATCTTTTCCTCCAACCTAGAAATCTTGTCATTCACTGAAGGTTGTTGCTGCTGGTAAGGAGTCTGTCTATTCCCACCATTCTGACCCCATCCAGAGTTGGTTTAGTTGTTCCTCCATCCTTGAGAATAGTAATTGTTGTTGTTGGAGAAACTTCCTTGCCCTCTCTGATTTCCCATGAAGTTGACCTGTTCTGTTTGTGTCTCTTGAAAAGAACATTGACCATTTGGATGGTCTCCTCCACAGAAGTCACAGTTCATTGGTTGGATCTGAATTGGTTGGGTATGAACAGTGATGGGATTCTGGCAAGCGAACCAAAACTCCAGCAGTATAATAGTAAGTAAGAGTATCGTATCCACATGGAACGATTAATTTATGCAGACCGTGATCTATTTATCAAGAGAAAGCACAGTTTAGAGACTATAATTGCGGAATTGTAAAGAGAGAGTAAATAATCGAATGGAATTAGAAAGGTAGAGTTAGAGACACTTTACTTGGATTAGGATTGGACTTCATCTCATCTCTCCCCTTGTGCATGTAAAGACTATCTATTATTTTAGGTTTACTCTATAATACTGTAGACAAACTTTATTGCTAAGACCCCGAGTTACCAGCGGCCTCACACACTCAAAGATAATCCATGCGGGCTCTCCTAGGCGACAGACTTACCCCTGTCTTATTTCGCTCTTTATTTTATTATTCCGTTTGTAAGGAAGTAGTTGATAAACGTGGCCTCATACTGTGGACACACCTTTCATTAGAGTACTGTCACTACCCATCACTCACTAAGACACATCCATGTTCCGGTCCGGGATTCACAATCAACTAACTCCTTGCTATCGATACTAAGGCCTAGCCCTGTGAACGCCCTTCGCTAGAGTACTCACACTACCCATCGCTCATTAGAAACGCCCTTGTATCAGTCACGAAGCACCGAGTCCTCTTATTCACTCAGAGTTTGGGTTTCTTCAGAATCCGCTCCCCCATTCTCAGTCCTAATCAAAACTACTTTAGTTAAGACTAGCTTATATCTCCAGACGCAAGCGTGGGAATTAGGAATTAAGCACAGAATAAGATTACCAATATTATAGATAGGGAGCTCATAAATAAAAATATAAAATTTACATACACTCAGGGATAGAATCGATTACATCCAATCCTACTGGAGAGCTAACTACACGAGGTAGCCATACAAACCACTGAAGATGTAGTCACCATCTTCAATTCTTGTGAAGCGCTCCTCCTCTCCTACTCTAAACTTAGCTCTGGTACATAATCACTGAACTATAGACTAGATTACAATGATTGACGACCTAAGACCTTTGAAAAGGTTGCAAGAGGTTCCTCTTTATAGACTAAGGAAAGACAACGCAAATTGGGAAGAGATCCATCTAAAAATGGCAACTTGGACAACATCAGTGTAACCTGCGCTCCAGGCTGCGCTATAGCGCAGGTGTGAGCGCAACTTCCAGAGAGGCTGCGCTTCACCCTGCGCTATAGCGCAGGTGAAGCGCAGCTAGCGTCCTGCTGCTCCAACTTTCTCTTTTTAATTCTTGATCTCTCCCCGAGATTGGTTTTCGCATACTTGTCCTTCCTTGTTTCCCTTTTTCTGATGAAGTCTCTGGCCTCTTGAATGGCTGTAACTTTGGGTCTCCAAGACTTTGGTAAACTTTTCAGAATCTTTCTATTATTGTCTCCAGATTCAAAAGTCCTACCTAAAGACCTTAGTCCAATAGTTATAGTCTGAAACCTCCCAAACATTTGATCTATGGTTTCAGATTCTTCCATCTTGAACATCTCATATTGATGTATAAGCATGCTGATTTTGGATTGCTTGACCGTCTCAGTCCCTTCATGGGCAGCTCCAAGTGTATCCCAAATCTCCTTGGCAGATGAACATCCATGAACCTTCTCATACTCTGATTTGTTCAGAGAACATATCAGATAGAGTTTGGCTTTAGCATTTAACTGAACTCTAGCCTTCTTCTCTAAGGTCCATTCAGCCTTAGGTATTGGCACTCCGTTATGCATGGGCACATAGTCTCCATCAGTGACCACGTCCCAAACATCAATGTTGTTGCTCTCAATGAACAACTTCATACGATCCCTCCAATAGTGGTAGTCCACTCCATTGAATGTTGGGGGTCTTGTGATAGAGGCTCCTTCAGTGATGTACTGCTTGTTGTTGGAAGCTTCCATCTGGATCTTTAGTCCTCAACACTTGTAAGGTGCTCAACCCTGAGTTGAGCACTGATACCAACTGTAGAAACACAAGGAAACACTAGAAGGGGGGGTTGAATAGTGTTTCTTAATAATTGATGGAAGCTTTTCGCAAATGGCTAAGTTTAAAACAGTTTCAGACAGGTTTAAGAGGCTGTCTGAAGTTCCTTAAGAAGGGTTCTGAAAAACTCTTTTAAAAGGTTTCTTGCTTTTAAAATTATCAGAACATTTTTCAACACCCTTAGATTAGTATAAATAAATTGACAAGAGATAAGGGAAAGAAAACTTAGCCAAGGAAATTATCCTGGTTCACTCACTACCACTGTGAGCTACGTCCAGTCCCAATGCCAACTAGCACTTGGATTTTCTCTTAATCTTCACCAAGATTACAAGTATTCTTTTACCGTCAAGCCTCTTTAGGCTCTACAACCAAGTATTCTTTTACAGACAAGCCTCTCCAGGCTCAACAACCAGTATTCTTTTACAGACAAGCCTCTCCAGGCTCAAAGACAATTTTTACAAAGAAATATGTCTAAGCTTTTAAACTACACAAGTTTGAAGCTTAAACAGATACAGTGTACAATAAAAACCGAGGTACGCTCAGGATATACAAATGATGTACAATGAGAATAATTTCAGAGTCTTTTTATAGAGTAAAAACTTGCAGCGTGATGTTCTCTTGGACTTTCTTGTATATTGAATCACTAACTATTGATGGTCTTCATGAAGGGGTATTTATAAACCAATCTTCAATCCGTTGAAACTTCAATCCGTTGAAATACCAACATTTAGAGATAACATTAAATGCTATTTAATCCGTTGTGAGACATGCTTTTGAGAGATTTGATTTCTCTGACACGGTACAAGGTTGCTGCTATAAAGCTGCCACTGTTGTTGTTGCAAAGACTGCGTTGCAGAGATTTCCTCAGTGGTGTATGAAATTCAAAAATACCAGGAAAGGTCTCTATTTTCCTTGCCATAAATATCGTTGAAAAAGGTACGTGCAGCAGAGAACGCTTGACTCAACAGAATTTCAGAGATGTCTTCACAAACTTCAACAAAGAGTGCCACGTCATTAATGAGACTTCAGACGGCTTCAACACTTCAGACAAGTTGAGCACTTCAGACGGCTTCAACACTTCAGACAGGTTGAGTACTTCAGACGGCTTCAACACTTCAGACAGGTTGATCCTTCAGAAGGCTTAATACTTTAGATAAGTTGAAAGCACTTCAGTCAGTCTTTATATAAGTTCAGAATGGCTTTGCTGAAATCATAGATAAATCATTAAAAGTTTATGTATCTATGATAAGTATTTTAACCCAAATTGTTAAGCATTAAAACTTGGGAAGTGAGCTATCTAAAACATCATAATTTACCTTATGATATTTTTGAGACTCAACATTCTCCCCCTTTTTAATGATGACAAATTTGTTTGAAATAAAGAAATTTGAAAGGAGTTTTAAACAAGATAAACAGAGATAACTCCCCCTCAGATCATGATTCTCAAACAAATTCTGATCAATTTCTCCTATCAATCACTCCCCCTGAGACCTGTAATTACTTTAGATTTTATTAGTTTTAATACTCCCCCTTTTGTCATCAATCAAAAGGGAATTTTAGAGCATAATCACAAAATAATCACAGAGAAAATATTGATATAAAAGCATTCAAGAGAATAAACTGAATGTATTATCAGGCAAAAGAGTTCATATATCAAAAATTAACCACTCAAAATGAAATTAACAGCAAACATGGCTAAATATCATAGACTATCCATCTTTCTTCAGCAAAGCCTCTTTCAAAAAGGAGATCACTTCATCCTTGGCCTTGTCAATCTGAGAAATAAGAGCAGTCTTCAATTCTTCTTGCCCACTTCTGATTTGTTGTTGCTCTTGAAGAATTTGATCTTCTTTAGCAACAAGGGTAGCATTCCTTTCCTCCAAACTCTTCACTTTAAGCCTCAGCTTCCTGTTCTCTTCCTCAGGATCCAGCTCTACTTCATATAAAATGATCTGAATGTGCCTGCAGACAAATCTGAGCAGATCGAATCCTTTAGGCAGCCCATAGTCTTCTGGTTGACTCACAGGAAAAAAGAAAGTTCCGATGGGGTTGATTAGCTGCCAATCTTCATTGAAGGGTTCAAACATGGGGAATCTGCCTCTGATATATTGATATTGCACATTTGTGGAGGTACCATAGTTTGTTATGGAGTCAGCATCTGGTCCTGCAGTTCCAGAAGAGGATCCAGCATCCTCTCTGATCTTCCAGTAAGATGACCAAACCCAATTCCTGTAGCTGTGATCTAATCCTCCACCTTGCCTTTTGATCAGATCAGGTAGCTTCTTCCATTCTGATGGAGTTAAAAGTTCAGACTTGTGCTGGAAAGATGGATAAGCCATGGGTTGCTTGAACTTGTCATCAGGGCCTTCTTCCAGGGGGTACCTAGGAACAATTCTGTCAGGTTGCACCAGAATCTCTGTGGTTGGCATGATAGAGATTGTTCTAGGTGGCCTATAGCCTCGCATACCTACAGTCTTCATGTAGTCCCTCTCAAAGAGTTCAGCTTCTGTAGAAAGATGCTTTACAAAACACCATTCTTCATTAGACACTTTGAGACAGTCATCAGAGAAGGGGTTAAGAGAAGCCCACTTATGAGCAGGTGGAAACCCCACTCCTTCTGATCTTTTCAATCTGTCCAGAATAAAGCTGATCTGAACTACTTTGATACTTGGCCCTTTCTTCATCTGCAGTGTGCTTGATAAGTCCATGGTGAAGAGAGATGGGAGGAGCATTTCTGAAAAACTGAAGTTCCTCATATAAGTTGGGGAACTTGGGGACTCTGACCCTCTCAAGGAAAGGTTCCTCATACTTCTTGTGAGGTACTTCAGCAGCTTCATCAAATTGTTGCTTGGTGAAAGGAAAAGCATAAGGATCAAATGTAGACTCTGTGAAGAAGTCCCTACTTTTGGGTCCTAGCCTTATATGCTCAGGCAACATGCTTCCTTTCCATACTTCAGAACTGTCACCTTGCTGATGTTCAACTATGGGGTCTTCAGACTGAGTGGATTCTGAAGATGATGATGGTGAAGATGGTGGTGATGAGGGAGGTGAAGGGGGTGCTTCTTCTTCTTTCTCCTGTACTGTTTTCTTCTCAGGTGATGAAGGTGGTGATGGAGTCACATTATCAAACCTCACCCTCATCCTTTTTACAGGTGGTTTAGCTTTCTCAGGTTCCTTCTCCTTTTCTTTTTCAGCTTGCTTCTCTTCTCTCCTTCTCTTGAAGAACAAGTTTGCTTTGACAAAATTTTGATACTTGCCAGCCTCATCCACTTCCTCCAGTTGACTAGCAATGCTCCTTGTGATTTTGACAGAGGGTTCAGGAGCTGTCTGAAATAACTTGGTTCTTCTTCTTCTTTGCTGAGCACTGGATCTCTTTCTCTTCTTGGACCCTTTAGCAATGGAAGCCAGCCTTTCATCTTCAGCAAGAGCTAGCTAAGAGGCTACTGCAAGTGCATGATCAGTCTTTTCTTGCTCAGCCTTCTTCTCCATTTCTTCTTGCTCCAAGGCAGTAGCAAGTGCTGCTACTTGAATAAGCTCAGGATCAGAAGGACATGCAGCCAGAGGTACTGCTGCCACAGCCTCAACATCAACAATCTTAGCTACCTCTTCCTCATGAGCCTTTCCTTCTATTGCAGAAGTAGGCTTAGGAGAGAGAGTTCTTACACCTTCAGAACTCTGACCCACAATTTCAGATGGCTTTTGCAAAGCCTTCTGAACAGGTTCAGATGTCTGAGTGTGCAAATTCGTAGCTTCTAGAGACACCTTTGTTGAACTCCTGACGGGGAGCTTCTTCCTTTTCTGTTGAGGGAATGGCTTGGAGGGCTTAAACTCTTCTTTTCTGATATCTCCCTGAAGCTCTTTCTCAAGAATTTCAATGGTGGTTCCTCTTTTTGAGGCCTTCTCCATAAGAACACTCTCCTTCAGAGTAGGAGATGGAGGTCGTGGAGTGAGCGTGATCTTCATGCTCTTCAGATTTGCCTCACCAAAGAACACAGGAGATTTATGATCAAACAATCTTTCAAAAGGTACTTTAAAATGCATAAGTACCTTCATGATGAGAGTGTTGTGGGGAAAGTTTCCAGCAGAGTCTCGAATCCTCTTCTGCATATGGAACATGATGATGCTTGGGAGATTGACTTTCTTCTTCTGAATCAGGTGAATCAGACAAAACCTTTCCAGTTCTGAGACATGATTTCTGCTTCCACTCTTAGGGATTATAGCACACCCTAAGATAGAATGAAGAACTCTGACCTTCTCTAGTAAGAACTTGGAATCCATTTCTTTAGGTTCTTCTGTTCCGCACAACATCTTTGTGAACACCTTGTGCCTACCATTCTTCATCTCCCACCCAGGAATGAAGGTTGCACCCTCAGCCCTAACATTTGTGATTGTGGAGAGAATGCCTTCATTAACAAAAACCGGAACTCCTTGAACAGTGGCCTTGATGCTAACATACACTCCCTTAGAGTTAGGTATACCTCTAGCAGACGTCCAGAAGTCTACCACACTCTGTTCATGCCATGAGCAGTTAATGTGGTCGAAGAAAGAGGTCCACCCAGCTCCATCAAACTCCTCAACTAAATCCATACCAATGATACGAAGCTCATCAAGATTCACTCCCTTGGTTCTAATCACATTCCACCAGAAGTCTTCTTGGGTGCCATTGTTGAGTTGCAGAGAAACTTTGAGAGAAAACGGTTGCTTGAGCAGAGAAAAAGATCAAACGAATATTGAGGAAAGAGAATGTAAGGCTTCTTCGACACACTTACTCCTGCATTTATAATCCCATGATGCAATGATGCCCTGTACCGGCTGCGCAGACTTCGGGTAACGTGCGAAGTGGAAGAGACAAAAAAACTTAAAAGAAAAGAATTCAACCGTCTCAGATAGCCACGTCAGCCAGTAACTTCAGATAGGTGATAATTTCAGACACACAAATAAATTTCAGATAACCTAAAATTTCAGACAACCTAAAATTTCAGACATGTCACTGTTTCAGACACACTGAAATTTCAGACGCACTAAAATCTCAGACAACATAATAACATCATACACAATTAATTCTTAGAGAATGCATGTATGTTTAAATTGTTGCGTATGAACTTAAATCTATCTTCAGCCAGGGGTTTTGTGAATATATCTGCCCATTGATGCTCTGTGTCAATGAACTGAATATCAAAAACACCTTTCTGAACATAGTCTCTAATGAAATGATGCTTGATTTCTATATGCTTTGCCCTAGAATGTTGAATAGGATTTTTGGATAAATTAATTGCACTGGTATTATCACAAAGAACAGGTATAGCAGAAATAGGAATATTAAAATCCTCAAGCTGATACTTAACCCATAGCAGTTGTGAACAACAACTTGCTGCTGAGATATATTCTGCTTCTGCTGTTGATAAAGCGATAGTGCTTTGCCTTTTGCTTGACCAGCTGATCATGTTATTTCTAAAGAAATGACATCCTCCACTGGTGCTCTTTCTTTCTATTTTATCTCCAGCAAAGTCAGCATCACAGTATCCTATTAACCTGCAATCTTTGCTCCTCTTATAGCATAGACCAAGATTAGTAGTACCATTTAGATATCTAAAAATTCTTTTAACAGCTTTGTAATGAGTAGTTCTTGGATCTGATTGAAATCTAGCACAGAGACAAACACTGAACATTATTCCAGGTCTGCTTGCTGTTAGATACAACAAAGAGCCAATCATTCCTCTGTACAAAGTTTGATTCACTGGTTCTTCTTTGTCATCCTTGCTCAAAGATGCAGAGGGATGCATGGGAGTTGACATGGGTTTGCAATCACTCAAGTTCAACTTCTTAAGCATTTCTTTTGTATATTTTTCTTGATGGATCCATATACAATCAGAATCTTGCTTAATTTGAAGTCCTAAGAAAAATTTTAGTTCTCCCATTAAACTCATTTCAAATTCTGATTGCATTAGCTCAGAAAACTCCTTGCACAGAGAAGAATCAATTGAACCAAATATAATGTCATCAACATATATCTGGACAAGTATAAAATCTTTGTTAGACTATTTTCTAAAAAGAGTGGTATCTACTTTTCCTCTTTCAAAACCATTTTTGATAAGAAAACTGCTCAATCTGTCATACCATACTCTTGGAGCTTGTTTCAGATCATAAAGAGCCTTTTTCAATTTGAAAACATGATTAGGAAAAGCAATGTCTTCAAAACCAGGGGGTTGTCTAACAAAAACTTCTTCTTCAATGAACCCATTGAGGAAGGCACTTTTGACATCCATTTGATATAGTTTGATGCCATTATTTACAGCATAAGAGAGAAGAATTCTAATTGCTTCTAACCTAGCAACAGGGGAAAAGGTTTCAGTGAAGTCAATACCTTCTTGTTGATTGTACCCTTGAGCCACCAGTCTTGCTTTGTTTCTGACTACGTTTCCTTCTTCAGACAGCTTGTTTCTGAACACCCATTTGGTTCCAATAATTGTTTTCCATGGGGTTTAGGAACAAGTGTCCAGACATCATTCCTAGCAAATTGGTTTAGCTCTTCTTGCATGGCTAGGATCCACCCTTCATCATGCAGAGCTTCATCAATGTTCTTTGGCTCAATTTCAGACAGGAGAGCAAGGGAATTCAGATTCTTGAATTTTGATCTTGTCTTAACTCCTTCTGAAGTGCTGCCAATGATTTGCTCTTTTGGATGATGTGATTTGTATCTCCAGTCAGGTTTCTGAGGTGATATCAGATCAGTCTGAGACTCAACATTTGTCTGAAGAGGTTCAGTGACAGATGGTGCTTCAGACACCTGTTCATCCTTGATGCTGTCATGATTATTCAACTCCATTCCTGCAAAATCATCTTCTAGATCTGATAGTTCCCTATCAGTCTCTTTCTTGTCATTGAATTTAACATGAATTGATTCCTCTACAATTAAAGTTCTAGAGTTATATACTCTATAGGCTTTAGATGTTTCAGAATATCCTATGAAAAATCCTTTGTCAGATTTTGCATCAAATTTTCCAAGGTCATCCTTGGTGTTGAGTATAAAACACTCACAACCAAAGGTGTGGAAATATGATATGTTGGGTTTTCTTCCTTTCCACAATTCATAAGGAGTCTTTTTCAAAATTGGTCTTACCAATATTCTGTTTTGAAGGTAGCAAGCTGTGTTAATTGCTTCTGCCCAGAAGGATCTTGGTAGATTGCATGAGTTGAGCATGGTTCTTCCCATTTCTTGCAAGCTTCTGTTCTTTCTCTCAACAACCCCATTTTGCTGTGAAGGGAATCAAGCATGTGGTCAGGGTGCAGCGGAAATAAATGGATTCCCTCCCTTGTTATAATCGTTTTGCGAAAACACGAATCAAGGCCAAAAGGGATTGAAACGAAAGGTCGTACCTTATTAGGATTATAAACGAGGCAAGTGTAGCCGCGTCTCTATTGGTATCCACACCAACAGCCGGACTAGGGGTCTCTCTTCAGCTCTGCTAGTAGCTTTAGAAAGTAAGAAGCGATTGCTTATGTGTCTCAGGGTAGTGCATCTTATGCTCTATTTATAGAGTGGTGGCTAGGGTTTTAGCCCCTCACTCACTTAACCCTCACACTTATGGGCCTGGCCCATTATGTAATAATTCTAATTAAATTAAATTAGAATTATCCTTTCCTAGTGGCATGTTGTATGCGTGTGACCCAATAGGATTTTAATATTTGGTTATAATATTAAAATAAAACTCTTTTATATTTAATATCATAAATAGTGAGCGGTATCTAGCAACACATCACTATCCAAATATTACGATTATTAATAAAATAATAAATCCTATTTTATTATAATAATTTATATGCTCTGTCCCTTTGTCCAAATATCTAATTGAACACAAGGGCATGGATTGTGTCAACCTTGTATAGTTCAATTTATATTTTCTTGATCCCCAAGTAGACTACAGAAAATAAATATCCCATATTTATTCTCCTGAGCATGGCCATGCATTTTGCAGTCTCACTTTATCAAGAGGCCTACAAATATAACTTCTGTTACATAGGAGGGACAAATCCCATCTAGGGCACTTACATTCCACCACATAATTTATTATATGTCCAAAAATCAACTTTATGATTACCCTGTTACAGGTAACGTTTGATGATAATTAAAACATATAATTCCTTATGTAGGAATCGTAGTGATTTCAGGTCGAAGGACTTCATATAACATTTATCAAATTAAGAAACGTTCATGACACTTATGTAACAACCCATGCAACGTTCTTAAGGTGGGCCTGTCCAGTACACCATTACTCTTAATGTGTACCTATGTGAGCACATGATATCTCATATCCATGATCTGTGAGATGTGATCATCAATGAACTCACATACTAGTCTACATGCATCTTTGTCCTAAGATGATAATTGACTAGGGACTATTTAAAATAGTTCTTCATAAGATCTCACGATCAATTCATCTACTTGATTTGTTATGAAGCTTAAGCTTACTATTCTAAGGACAATATTTATATTCTAAAAGAATTAATAAAATGAGATGCCTTTATAAATAATAATATGATACAAGTGATGGATGTCCAAAAACATATAGGTCTCTAGTGCATACACTAACATGCTGAGGTGTCCTTGCCATAGAGAAATTGTGTGAGATCCCATTCTCATCACAGAACAGTTGAAAGTTTGCATTCTCAAACTCTCCACCATGATCACTTCTGATAACAGATATACAGAATCCTTTTTCATTTTGTACCTTCTTGCAGAATATTGTGAAATTCCTGAAAGTCTCATCCTTGCTTCTTAGGAATAACACCCATGTGAATCTAGAATAGTCATCAACAATGACCAAACCATATTTTTTACCACTAATGCTTTCTGTTCTAATTGGACCAAACAAGTCAATATGTAACAGTTCTAAAGGTCTGCTAGTGGAAACAACATCCTTACTCTTAAAAGAGTGTCATGTTTGTTTCCCTTTTAGACAGCTTTCACATAAAATGTTAGATTTGTAAGAAAGCTTGGGCAGTCCTTTAACAAGGTTGTGTTTTGCTAACTTTGAGATTAATCTCAAGCTGGCATGCCCAAGTCTTTGGTGCCAAATCTGTTTTTCATCTTCAACAGAGATAAAACATTTTACATTTTGACTTGCCAATTCCTCTAGATCAATTTTGTACACATTGTTGTGTCTCTTAGCAGTAAAAAGGATTTGATCAAGAGAGTCTTTGACTATACATCCTTCTTTAGTAATGGAGACCACATATCCACTGTCACACAATTGACTTATGCTCAGTAGATTGTGCTGAAGTCCCTCTACTAGAAGAACATTATTAATAAGGGATAGAGGAGATATACCTACAGTCCCTATTCCTGTGATCTTCCCTTGCTGATTTCCACCAAAGGTGACCTCACCTCTTGCTCTGGCCTAAGGTTTTGGAACAAAGACCTTTCTCCTGTCATGTGTCGCGAGCACCCACTGTCCAGGTACCACTTATGGGGTTTCCTTTGTCCCGTTAAACACATCTGCAACAGGAATGATCAAGTTCTTAGGTACCCATATTCTTTTCGGTCCTTTCTTGTTAGAATTGGGTTTTGCTTTTCCCTTGTGTTTGCACTGAGTCACATTGTGTCCAGGCTTGCAACAGTGAGAACACCCAATAGCTTTCTTTTTGCCTTTAGTAAAATTTTTGAAAATATGAGGTTCAGAAGTATCATGATCACAAAGGCCTAATCCACTTTTGTCAAGAGAATGCCTTGGATTGCCAAGCAATCTGTTAAGGTTTTCTGTTCCTTTGACAAATTTAGCTAAGTCTTTTGTCAGTTCCTCAACTTGTTTCTGAAGTTTTTTATTTTCTTCAGAGACAGTTTGTGAACTGCTGCTTTCAGTCCCAAGAATTTTCTCCTTGAGCATAATATTTTCTATCTCAAGAGCCTCATATTTACTGCACATTTCTGTGTGGGCCTTGGACAGATTCTTATACTCATGGAAGAGTTCCTTGGAACTTTCCATCAGGTCATCATACATCTCTTGAAGAGTTAAGGGAAATACCTCAGACTCTAAGCTATCTGATGAGGGCAGGCTGGCCATGAGACACAGGTTGGCCTCTTCTGAAGTGTCTTCCTCTTCTTCTGAGGTAGACTCATCAACATCCTCCCATGTTGCCATCAGACCCTTCTTCTTCTTGAAGAATTTCTTCTTTTTGAAGTTGTTCTTCTTCAGTCTTGGACATTCAGCCTTCATATGACCTGGCTGTTTACACTCATAGCATATAATTTTGTCATCATGAGAATCCTTACCTGACTTACCTACTTTAGAGGTTGAAGGTTGGTTCTTTCTAAACTTTCCTCTGTTCTACAACATCCTCTTGATTTTCCTGCTTAGAAGAGCAAGATCATCATCTTCTGAGCTATCTTCAGAATCTTCATCTGCTTCTGAAGTTTCCTCAGCTTGCATAGCTTTCATGCTGCCATGCCTAGGCTGTTTGGCTTTGGAGTTTAGTGCCAAAGATTTCTTCTTGATGTCATCTTCCCCAAGTTCAAGCTCATGAACTTTGAGAGATCCCAACAATTCTTACATTCCAAGAGCGTTTAAGTCTCTGGCCTCTTGAATGGCTGTAACTTTGGGTCTCCAGGACTTTGGCAAACTTCTCAGAATCTTTCTATTATTGTCTCCAGATTCAAAAGTCCTACCTAAAGACCTGAGTCCATTAGTTATAGTCTGAAACCTCCCAAACATTTGATCTATGGTTTCAGATTCTTCCATCTTGAACATCTCATATTGATGTATAAGCATGCTGATTTTGGATTGCTTGACCGTCTCAGTCCTTTCATGGGCAGCTGCAAGTGTATCCCAAATCTCCTTGGCAGATGAACATCCATGAACCTTCTCATACTCTGATTTGTTCAGAGAACGTATCAGATAGAGTTTGGCTTTAGCATTTAACTGAACTCTAGCCTTCTGCTCTAAGGTCCATTCAGCCTTAGGTATTGGCACTCCGTTATGCATGGGCACATAGTCTCCATCAGTGACCACATCCCAAACATCAATGTTGTTGCTCTCAATGAACAACTTCATACGATCCCTCCAATAGTGGTAGTCCACTCCATTGAATGCTGGGGGTCTTGTGATAGAGGCTCCTTCATTGATGCACTGCCTGTTGTTGGAAGCTTCCATCTGGATCTTTAGTCCTCAATACTTGTAAGGTGCTCAACCCTGAGTTGAGCTCTGATACCAACTGTAGAAACACAGGGAAACACTAGAAGGGGGGATTGAATAGTGTTTCTTAATAATTTATGGAAGCTTTTCGCAAATGGCTAAGTTTAAAACAGTTTCAGACAGGTTTAAGAGGCTGTCTGAAGTTCCTTAAGAAGGGTTCTGAAAAACTCTTTTAAAATGTTTCTTGCTTTTAAAAATTATTAAAACAGTTTTCAACACCCTTAGATTAGTATAAATAAATTGACAAGAGATAAGGGAAAGAAAACTTAGCCAAGGAAATTATACTGGTTCACTCACTACCACTGTGAGCTACGTCCAGTCCCAATGCCAACTAGCACTTGGATTTTCTCTTAATCTTCACCAAGATTACAAGTATTCTTTTACCGTCAAGCCTCTTCAGGCTCTACAACCAAGTATTCTTTTACTGACAAGCCTCTCCAGGCTCAACAACCAAGTATTCTTTTACAGACAAGCCTCTCCAGGCTCAAAGACAATTTTTACAAAGAAATATGTCTAAGCTTTTAAACTACACAAGTTTGAAGCTTAAACAGATACAGTATACAATAAAAACTGAGGTACGCTCAGGATATACAAATGATGTACAATGAGAATAATTTCAGAGTGCTTTTACAGAGTAAAAACTTGCAGCGTGATGTTCTCTTGGACTTTCTTGTATATTGAATCACTAACTATTTATGGTCTTCATGAAGGGGTATTTATAACCAATCTTCAATCCGTTGAAACTTCAATTCGTTGAAATACCACCGTTTAGAGATAACATTAAATGCTATTTAATCAATTGTGAGACATGCTTCTGAGAGATCTGATTTCTCTGACACGGTACAAGGTTGCTGCTACAAAGTTGCCACTGTTGTTGCTGCAAAGACTGCGTTGCAGAGATTTCCTCAGTGGTGTATGAAATTCAAAAATACCAGGAAAGGTCTCTGTGTTCCTTGCCATAAATATCGTTGAAAAGGTACGTGCAGCAGAGAACGCTTGACTCAGCAGAATTTCAGAGATGTCTTCACACACTTCAGCAAAGAGTGCCACGTCATTAATGAGACTTCAGAAGGCTTCAACACTTCAGACGGGTTGTGCACTTCAGACGGCTTCAACACTTCAGATAGGTTGAGCACTTCAGACGGCTTCAACACTTCAGACAGGTTGATCCTTCAGAAGGCTTAATACTTTAGATAGGTTGAAAGCACTTCAGTCAGTCTTTATATAAGTTCAGAATGGCTTTGCTGAAATCATAGATAAATCATTAAAAGTTTATGTATCTATGATAAGTATTTTAACCCAAATTTTTTAAGCATTAAAACTTGGGAAGTGAGCTATCTAAAACATCATAATTTACCTTATGATATTTTTGAGACTCAACAGAAGTCACTTTCCAACCATAAGAAAAACTAAGGATCAAGGGATATTACCACACATCAATCAGAATAGAAATACAAACATCAGTTAAACTTTCTCAATAATAGCAATTAAAGCAGTAAATGATGAACCAAGGAAATCTCTCATTCTCACGGGTAAGTGTTTCCCTCAATCATTTTCACCACTGTTGAACAACTAAAATTGATAGTCGTTTCCAAGATCTGAACTTGCAAGAGGTTAATATGGATCAAAAGGTCTTTATAAGGTTGTAATGAGGCTGGGCTATCAAGAAATCATGGTTTTTCTAGATATTCAAGGAACACTTTGAATAGAGAGCATCTTGTGATTGTGCTTGGGACTTCTCTCAATTCACCTGGTCATTCTTGAATGGTCACCCTATTTCAGCTTGGCCTCATTGTCTTGAAGAAATTCTCCCCCCAACTTATTCGATTCCACACTTTGGTGCAGAATTTTTTTTTATGTATTTTTTTTAACAAAAACATAACATAAAAATTGTTTTTGTGGGGGATGATCCTTCTTTTGTGATTTCTTGTGCCTTCTCTTGAGTCTCTTGTGACCAACCTCTTGTCCCATTTTGTTGTGGTGCACCTTGCTCTCTATCCCAAGTGTTAAGGGACATGGTATGATCATTAATCATTGTTGGGGTGCATCAAAGGAAATATTCAAGCTCAAATGGGCAATCAAGAAAAGGAATATTAAATCAGGGTTGGCTATTTGGCACTGAGCACAATATTATAATCACAAAATATGCCTTTGTCACTTCCATACCTTCTACTAACAAGACAAAATTCAGAAACTCAAGCAATAATAGTTGACAAGCAGCGGTGAAAAGCTCTCAATATAAGTGTTTAGGCTCTCATCTCACCGGTTATTGCTAAAATTTCCTTGATAAAGCACTTAATGGATTTAATTAACTACCTTGATAGATTCTCTTGAGAAGTACTCTAATCCTAACTGATTATGGAATTAATCACAAGACCCTATCATCTTACCTCTATTGGTTAGTTAAACTACTTATTTACAGGGGAAAAGGAAGAAGTTACCTTGATTCCTAATCCTAAAGTCCTAAAAATTTAAAAAATTTAATAGAAAAACAAAATATACCTGGATAAGTACTGCATAATATATAACACTAGATAGTTAGATACAGTACAAATCAAAAAGAAAATGAAATAAGAAAATAAAGAAAGTAAAATAAGAAAATAAAAAGAAAAAGGAAAAGAAAAAGAAGGAAAAGCACCAAATAGGAAAGAAAAATATCAGTCCTCGTGGTCCTGATCCATGTGAGCTGCTCCATCCTCAGCTCCGGCTGCTCCATCCCCCCTGGGAAAATAGGCCTGTCCCCAGGCCACTGCAAATAGTCATGAAAGAAACCAGGGAGCATGGGGTCCATACCGGCCTGATAGTGGGTGTGCTGAAAGTGTACAGTGGCGCGGTAGAGAGTGGACATCTGAGCCATCTTGTGAGCGTTCTCGACCCTAAGTTCCTGGGCCCAGACTGGAGCTACCATGTCTGCTGCTGGTGGTGGTGATTACTGGACTCCACCCTCTAACTCCTCCGGTGGGATGCAGTAAGCGTCAATGTAGGCTCTAGTCATCGGGGGTAAGATGCGAACCCTAGGGTTCACCTCCACACCTCTAGCTCTGCAGAGTGAGGTGATGAAAGAAGGAAAACTAAGCCTAATCTTGGACGCAGGGGTCCTGTGGGAGACGACAAATGTGAAGTAGATGATCCTGCTAGTGATGACCCGCGAGATATCTATTGCAGCGCCAGTGAGGATGCAATAAATAAGATGAGCCACTAGCATAGTAATGTCAGAGACATGCCCGATAGGACGTATGTTGGCCAGCGTCAGTACTGTCCACATCCTAGTGATACCCCTCATGTCGTGCCTGTGAATCCGGGCAGCCTCCCTCTGTGCATTCCTTTCAAAGGAATGCCCTGGTAAGCACAATAGCTGGGCAGTCTCAAGGTCCAAGGGGTCATTGCCCTGCAGCCCCACAACATCCATCCTCTCGTGGTACTGACACTCCACGAGGTCTCGATCAACAGGGTCTCCCAGAAATGTGTTGATTGCGTCGCAATCAAACCTAATGACCTGTCCTCTCACGTAGGACTCCCTCTCGGCGTTGACGCCGTGCTCTCCTATAGCGTTGGCGTAGAACTCCCTCACAATATCAGGATCGAAATAGTCGTAAGGGCGACTAAGGCGATCCCAGCCTCTCCTGTGGATCTCTGAAGGAAAGTCCTCATGCTCTCCCTCATCGAGCTGGACTGGTCGCTCTAAGATGAACTTACAGTCCGCTATATCAGTATATGCTTCAAAGGATTTGAGATCCCTGAAGCGGTGAGGGTCGAACTCAGGTGCCCTCTGAGGGGCCTTCCTCTTGGCACCCCCTGTGTTCATCCTCGAAGAACTAGGAGCACTCACGTTCTTTGTGCGGACCATCTACAAAAGAGAAATAAATCAAAATTATTTATGCATCATAATATTTTAATTACTCATAATTATGAAATAAATGGGCAGTTTAATTTCAAAAATCAGAGCAATCAATCAAACAATTGTGCATAAAAATTTTGATTTTATTTCTTACCCAATAAATGTCATTTAATTAATTAAGACAAGCTAAAGTGATCAATTAAATCAAGTCCTAAACAGTCTTAATCTGGCAAAAGTTAGAATTGAATTCAGGCTCAAAAATCATGTTATCAGCAACATGAAATATAGCATAATTATTTTTGTAAGGGCATGCAAAAATATCAGAGAAATTAATTAATCATACATGCATCAACAAAAATGATTTGCAGAAATTATTGAGCACTTTAAAAACTACCACCAAAGCAAACAAGAATGTCTCACAAAGGATCCTAACCACATGCAAACTATTTTTAAACATTAATAAACAATTATTTCTTTCCTAAAGGTCCTAAAACTCCTAATCCTCCTATCCTAAGGCTATGCTCAAATAAAATAAAAAATCAAAATTCCAATCGGTTAGAAAGGAAGAAAAGCATAAAAACATACCTGGTGTGAAGTCGGAAACTAAAAAAGAGGCGATATGAGTGAGAAACAGGCAAACAAATGACTCAGAGTATCAGAGAAAACAAGGGAAAAGGAAACGTAGGGAAGTTCGAATGAACTCCCTCGTTTCAAAAATTTGAATTTTGAAGACGTTCCCTTGCGCTTCACCCTGCGCTATAGCGCAGGGTGTAGCGCGCACCACTTCAGAATATGAAGCGTGCCGCTGCGCTTCACCACTGCGCTATAGCACAGAGTGAAGCGCAGAATCCAGAGAGCCAATTAGTTCCAGTGATTTCTGCGCTTCATCCGGCGCTATAGCGCAGGCTGAAGCGCATATATGCAGTATGCTCTCTACTTCTGCTACTCCTACCTGATTCCATGAATTCTTTTTAAATTTATATCCCCAATTTAACAATTTCCTAATTACACAGGTAATTCCTAAAACTAAAAATTAATCAAAAAGAAAAATAAAATGAAAAACAAAACTCACAAACACTGGGTTGCCTCCCAGGAAGTGCTTATTTAACATCTTTATCTCGACGCCTGGTTTCGCAACCTCTTTTATGGTGGGCTCAAGTGGAGGATGATGTTGGACTCCATACCAGTCCTACCTCTGAGTTCCCATCCTCCATGTCGGTCTGTGACTCTTCCTTCAGTGTCACTATCCTCCTCAGTGTCAGATGTTGATCCTTTTCTCCCTTTGAGCTTGAACTCCCAAGTTGTCTCAGGGTGCTTGACTCTCATCCTAGGCTTCCTCAGAAATCCAGAGCCTGGAAATTGTGGAGAACCTTTGGAAATAGCATCAGTTTGATCTAGTTTGGGTATACCCCTGTCAATATGAAACACAATGGTTTCATCCTTTGAGCTTAATGCATATTTCCCTCTATCAACATCTATTATCATTTTTGAAGCCTTCATGAATGGTCTTCCTAAAATCAGGGGGACTTCAGTATCCTTCTCTTCTGTCTCTGCAATGTAAAAATATACTACATATGCAAATTTGTCTACTCTAATTTCAATGTCCTCTATTATTCCATATAGGCTTTGAGCAGACTTATTTGCAAAAAGCAATCTCACATTAGCAGGCTTGACCTTCACATTACTCAACTTATTAAAATAATATAGCGACATCAAATTGATGCTCGCCCCAATATCCAATAAAGCAAGAGTTGAGGGTAGATTACCAATAGAAATGGGTATAGTGAACCTACCTGGGTCAATTGACTTACTTGTTACCAAGACCTTTTCTTCATGAGGTTCCTTTTGTTGGGCTGCTTTTTCTTCATCTTGATGAACAACTTCCTCTTGAGGTAGATGTTCTTTGAAGATGATCTCATCTTCCTCATCAGGTTCCTCCTCCTCTGACTTGTTGCCATCAGTATCAATCAAGTTGCAGTGTTCCTTTGGATTCGTTTGGGTCACTGCAGAGAAGTGTTGCTGCCTGTGCTCTGCCATCTCATTTGCTAATTGACCCATTTGATTCTCTAGAGTTTTGATTGATGCCTCAGTGGTTTTCTTGAATCCTCCAAATCCTTGCACTAATTCATCAATCTTTCCCTCTATAGAATTCAACCTATCATATGTTGAGGGTTGTTGTTGGTAGGGTGGTTGCCTTCCTCCATTCTGATTCCAACCAGAGTTGGTTTGGTTATTTCTCCAACCTTGAGAGTATTGATTGTTGTTTTTGTTGGAGAAATTCCCTTGCCTCCCCTGATTACCCATGTAATTGACTTGCTCTTGCTGTACTTCTTGGGTAGCACATTGACCATTCTGATGGTCTCCTCCACAGAAATCGCAAATCAATGGTTGGGCTTGGACGGGTTGTGAGTAGACAACTTTGAGTTGTTGAGGTAGTGCCTTCAAAGTCTCAGTGAGTGCTTCTATTTGACGTTTGATGAGCTTATTCTCTGCTAGTAGAGCATCACTTTGATTAAGTTCAAGCATCCGCTTTTTCAATTGTGCAGGCTGTCTTCAACTCCGAGCTTGTTGATCATTCTGTGCGAAATTATTGATAATTTCCAAAGCTTGATCAACTTCTGCGGATAAGATTGTTCCTCCTGCTGCAACATCTATGAATGATTTAGAGTCTGAACGCAGTCCCTTGCAAAACATATTCAGTTGGGGTATGTCTTCAAAGCCATGGTTGGGAAACTTGTGCAGCAAAGATTTAAATCTCTCCCAAGCTTCACAAAGTGGTTCATCATCCCCTTGTCTGAAGGTGGAAATATCTGCTTTGGCTTCAATCTGCTTCCCTGGTGGGAAGAATCTTGACAAGAACA
This sequence comes from Sesbania bispinosa, assembly GCA_026901365.1. NCBI lineage: Eukaryota > Viridiplantae > Streptophyta > Magnoliopsida > Fabales > Fabaceae > Sesbania > Sesbania bispinosa. Next base: position 844,605 of record QLOH01000317.1, read on the forward strand.
TCTCCTTAACCACACCCCAACTGGTCAAACTTTGGTTTGGGTGTGATTGTAGCCATTCCTTAGCTTTACCTAACAAAGAGAAAGGAAACAAGCGTAAGTACACAGATTCCAAACTACCTTCATCAAAACCTATAGTACCAATCAATTCATAAAAGTTAGAAAGATGAGAATTTGGATTTTCATGATCCAATCCAGCGAATTGATGGGCGCTAATGAGATTAAGATGTGTAGTCTTCAACTCCAAAGTTCTTGCATTGGGTGGTAATAGAATACTGGAGAAGTGACATGGTCCTTGATGGGAGATGTAGTCTCCTAATGTCCTCCTTCTTGGAGGAGGTTCCTCTTCTGCCATTGTTTTTGGTTCTTCAACAAATAGCCTCCTTCTTCTCCTCCTCGAGTTTCTACCTCTGTTCCTTCGCGACGTCCTTCCGATTTCCGGGTCGAACTGAAGTTGATTAGGAGTCGCCTGACCTCTCAGAAGCATAAACAAGAAACTTGAAAAAGGGTAAGTGTTGAAGAAATTTTTATAATTTTGATAATAAAATTAATATAATAAATACTAGTCCTAAAAAGAAAAATAAATTCCTAAGATAATAATAATACTAAAAAAAAGAAAGAAAAAAGAAAAACTTGATAATTAGACCGCCAAGGTCTACACAAATTGAAGATCGTTCCCCAGCAACGGCGCCAAAAATACTTGATGGGATTCTGGCAAGCGAACCAAAAATCTAGTAGTATAATAGTAAGTAAGAGTATCGTATCCACGGGGAACGGTTAATTTATGCAGATTGTGATCTATTTATCAAGAGAAAGCACGGTTTAGAGACTGTAATTGCGGAATTGTAAAGAGAGAGTAAATAATCGAATGGAATTAGAAAGGTAGAGTTAGAGACACTTTACTTGGATTAGGATTGGACTTCATCTCATCTCTCCCCTTGTGCATGTAAAGACTATCTATTATTTTAGGTTTACTCTATAATACTGTAGACTAACTTTATTGCTAAGACCCCGAGTTACCAGCGGCCTCACACACTCAAGGATAATCCATGCGGGCTCTCCCAGGCGACAGACTTACCCCCAACTTATTTCACTCTTTATTTTATTATTCCGTTTGTAAGGAACTAGTTGATAAACGTGGCCTCATACTGTGGACACACCTTTCATTAGAGTACTGTCACTACCCATCACTCACTAAGACACATCCATGTTCCGGTCCGGGATTCACAATCAACTAACTCCTTGCTATCGATACTAAGGCCTAGCCCTGTGAACGCCCTTCGCTAGAGTACTCACACTACCCATCGCTCATTAGAAACGCCCATGTATCAGTCACGAAGCACCGAGTCCTCTTATTCACTCAGAGTTTGGGTTTCTTCAGAATCCGCTCCCCCATTCTCAGTCCTAATCAAAACTACTTTAGTTAAGACTAGCCTATAACTCCAGACGTAAGCGTGGGAATTAGGAATTAGGCACAAAATAAGATTACCAATATTATAGATAGGGAGCTCATAAATAATAATATAAAATTTACATACACTCAGGGATAGAATCGATTACATCCAATCCTACTGGAGAGTTAACTACACGAGGTAGCCATACAAACCACTAAAGATGCTGTCACCATCTCCAATTCTTGTGAAGCGCTCCTCCTCTCCTACTCTAAACTTAGCTCTGGTACATAATCACTGAACTATAGACTAGATTACAATGATTGACGACCTAAGACCTTTGAAAAGGTTGCAAGAGGTTCCTCTTTATAGACTAAGGAAAGACAATGCAAATTGGGAAGAGATCCATCTAAAAACGGCAACTTGGACAACATCAGCGTAACCTGCGCTCCAGGCTGCGCTATAGCGCAGGTGTGAGCGCAACTTCCAGAGAGGCTGTGCTTCACCCTGCGCTATAGCTAGCGTCCTGCTGCTCCAACTTTCTCTTTTTAATTCTTGATCTCTCCCCGAGATTGGTTTTCGCATACTTGTCCTTCCTTGTTTCCCTTTTTCTGATGAAGTTTCTATATTTACTGAGCATCTTGTATTTATTTGGGAAGCTTGTCTGCAGGATCCTTGATTGATTGGCCTTACTTTCCTCATTTATGATCTTCAATCAGCTTTAATTCCTCATTTAAGTGTCCTCAATCAATCTCATATCTTGCAAATATCTTCCTCTTTAATGTTATTTTATCTCCTCAATTAAATCTTTATAATATCCTGCAAAATAAGCACAATTTATATTAAAATAGCATCATATTCCAATACAAGACTCATAAATATAAATTATTAAATATTTAGAGAAAAAGGGATTAAATATGGGCAAATTTACCATTTTAACCTTGATAAGTGAACTGAAAAGTACTCTAATTTATCAACTATTTTTCACTTATCAAACAGCTTTTAGTTGCTGAGGGAGTGCTTCTAAAGATTTTGTAATTGCCTCTAGTTGCCTCTTAAGCAATTTTTGTTCAGCCAAGATGGCATCACTAGAATTGAGCTCTAGCATTCCCTTTGCCTGCATTTGTACTGGTTGCCTTCCATGTTGAGCCTGTTGGTCATTATGAGCCATGTTTTCAATGATCATCGCAGCTCTTTCTGGTTCCACGGACAAGATAGTCCCTTATGCTGAAGCGTGAATGAAGGATTTGGAATCTGGTCTGAGTCCATTGCAAAAGATATTCAATTGGGCAATATCGTCGTAACCATGATTCAGGCATTTTCTTAGCAGGGTCTTGTATCTTTCCCAGGCTTCACAAAGTGGTTCATTTGCTCCTTGCATGAAAGTGGATATTTCTGCTTTTGCTTGGATGTGCTTTCCTGCTGGAAAGAATCTATTTAAGAACTTTTCTTCCACAATTCCCCAAGCATGTAAGCTTTGATTTGGATGAGACTTCAACCAATCTTTTGCTTTACCTATCAAAGAGAAAGGAAAAAGACGTAAGTATATAGATTCTAAGTCTCCTTCTTCAAATCCCATAGTTCCTATCAATTCATAAAAATTAGAAAGATGATTATGTGGATCCTCATGATCAAATCCTGCGAATTGATTTGCATTTATGAGGTTGAGATGAGCAGCTCTCAACTCCAAGGTCCTTGCAGTTGTGGGTAGCATAATGCTAGAATGATAGCGAGGGCCTTGATTTCTGACATAATCCCCTAAAGCCCTTCTGGTTTGTACTCCTGCCATGTCTTGAGGTTCGTCTGCTATTATCCTCCTTCTTCTTCTTTTGTTTCGACTTCTATTCTCCCTGGTTGTCCTCTCGATTTCTGGATCAAAATTCAATTGCTTTGGAGACACCTGGCTTCTTAAAAGCATAAACAAAGAAGCTAGAAATAGGGTAAGATAACAGATAAATATATTTTTTTTCAAAAATAATAATAAAGTACGAAAATTAAAATTAAAATAAAATTTTAAAAATTTGGCCTCCTAAGACTATACAAATTGAGACACCGCTCCCCGGCAACGCCGCCAAAAATTACTTGATGGATTCCTGGCAAGTGTACCAAAAGTTCAGCAGTAATAGTAGTAAGTAAGATATCATATCCACAGGGAGCGGTTTTAATTTGTAAAGTTTTAGTGATCAAATTTTCAAGAAAACAATTTAACAATGAGATTTGTTGTATGCAAAACAATAAACAACAGAAAACTGAGATGAGAAAAGGATACTTGGATTAAGATTTGACTTCGTTTCATCTCCCCCCCCCCTCATGTATGTGAATCCCTTCTTTTAATTATGATTATACTTGTAGTTACCTTAGCATTGTTTAATTACAATAATTATAAGGCATGCCTGACAATTATCGTACCCGCAAATTCCCCTATAACACCATAATTAAACGCCAAAAGCTATTCTCTACAGGCATTCAAAGTGTCTTGGCAACCCCGAACATTCCCCGTATTTTGCAATCAGCGCTATCAATTTAATCCATACTTTCCTATCGAACAACTATGAAGGGGTGTGTCACTCACCGAACACTTCAATCGAAGCGAAGAACTATAATACGATATGAACCAAACGAGTATCTTTAGCAATCGGAGATTAACCTTCATAGACAGATCTATGCTCACCTAACTCTAATACTAGCCGGAGTTCCACTTTTTGTATCCAGAGCACTAGCCTACCACCCAGGCGCAAGCGTGGAGGCAATGCATTTCAAACAGCATAAAGATACCAATAAATTACAAATAGAGAATCATAATTAAAACAAGAGAATTCTTATACACTTGGGGATTGAATCCACTACATCAAATCCTACTGGAGAGCTTAGCTACTCATGGTAGCCATTACAAACCACTGAAGAATCTGTCACCTTCTTCAATCCTACAGCTTCTCTCTGCCTCTGTCTCTCTGTGTTATTGTGTGTTTCTAATCTATGCAAAAGGCCCTATTTATAGAGTGGGAAAACCCTAATTCTCCTTCAAGAAGTCAATCTGGATCTAGGTTTAAAAGTTGTTGCGTGTCCTGCGCTTCATATGCGCTAAGCGTGGTTGATCTGTGGCTGCGCTCCACCTACGCTTAGCGCAGGTGAAGCCTGATTGATCTATGGCTGCGCTCCACCTGCGCTTAGAGCAGGTGAAGCATGTCATGCGTTGCAGGATTCCTTTGAATCTTGATCTAACTTCTTGATCTCTTTCTAATCTTGCCTTTGCTTGACTGGTTTTCCTGTTTCCCTTTTTCTGGATTGATTTTGTATTTGATTGGCTTTGGATTTGAATTGGAGAAGTTATCCAAAAGATTCTCTGATTAACTAACTGTTAATATCCTCTTTGTCTGGTCTTTATTTAAACTTTGAATATGCAAACACCCTCCTTTATGATGGTACTTTCTCTCCCATTTCAAATCTTCTGCAAATCTGCATAAAATAACAGATTTCTATTTAAAATAGCATCATATTCAAATTTAAACCAAATAATTACAATTATTATAAATATTAACAAAAAGGGATAATTTTGGGCATAAATTAATATTTTGACCTTGATAAGTGTAATAAAAATTATAGGAAAATAACACATATTTTACACTTATCAGTGCCATCATTCCCTCCCCCTTGAAGAGAATTTGTCCTCAAATCTGAAAGTTCAAAGAGAGCATAAGGCGTAGAAGAGAATAGTTGGAATGGATGACAAAGAAGAGGAGAAGATGGAGACTTCCCTTTAAGACTCGTAAGTCCTTGCTAGGTCTTCAAATCATGGACATCCTCACCCAACTTTAGCCAACAAAAGAAGACTCATTATTCCCAAGCATTTAGTCTCTAATGCTCATAACAATAATACTTGGGAATCGTGTAGGGAGTTTTGGGAGAAGAAAGAGTAGAAGAAGAAGTAGTGTTGCTATTTCCTCCTTCCTTGATTAGCAGCTCCTTTCCTTGTTCCCCTTCAAAACAACTAAGGTCAGCAATCTTAAATTGATGAAGTAGTAACATTGCTTCCATTTTATTTTTTTTTTCTTTTGTTTTCACCTTTTCTACCATCACACTTGATGTTTCTTCCTCCCTTTTCTTTTTTTTTTTCTCACCTTCTATTTTCAGTTTCTTAATTTTCTCAAGTTTTATCTCTCTCTTCATGTGAGCTTGATCCTCACATATTTCTTGGATTGACATTGGCCTAAAAGTAATTTTAGCTCCATCATGTTTAAAAGATATTTGATTAGAGTAGCCATCATGGATGATCCTCTTATCAAACTGCTAAGGTCTACCCAACAAGATATGTGTGGCATCCATAGGTACAGTATCACATAAAACATTATCATCATAGTCACCTATGGTAATAAAGATGAGAGTTTGCTTATTTACTTCCCTTTTCCAATCATCACATATCCAAGATAACTTGTATGGTCTGGGGTGGGGAGTGGTAGACAACCCAAGTTTCTCTACCATTCTTGCACTTGCAATGTTTGTGCAGCTTCCACTATCCACAATTAGGGAACAAATTCGTCCCTCAACCATGCACCTAGTGTGAAAGACAGTTTTTCTTTGTTCATCCTCTCTAATGATTTGATTTCCTAATGATCCTTTTACCATGCAAAGCCTACCCTCGGTTTTAAAGACTTCTTTCTTAATATCATTTTCCTCTTCACTAGATTCATCCTACTCTCCATTTTCCTTTATCAACATCGCCCTCTTGTTTGGGCATTGGTAAGCTATGTGTCCCTTTCCAGCACACTTGAAACATTTGATGTTTCTTGTGGAAGTAGAGGGATCCTCATTTGGTATTTTGGAAGGAGGTGGGTTAGAAGAAACCCTAGAACCCTTAGGTTCTTCCTTCTCTTGGCCTTTTCCCTCATCTTTCTTTAGGGTTTCTTTGATTCTAGTTGTGTAACTAGAGTTACCTCTTTTATAGCTACCCTTTCTCTTAAGTTGAGTTTCTATTTTAATGGCTTGGTGTACCAAGTCCTCCATTTCAACATAAGGGTGCAACTCCATGATGGGTTTCTGGCAAGCGAACCACAAATCTAGCAGTATAATAGTAAGTAAGATATCGTCTCCACAGGGAACGGCAATTTATGTAAACCGAAATCGTATTTATCAAGAGAATTAACAGTTTAGAGTGAATATGATTGCGAAAGTGTAGATAACAGGTAAGATCAATGGGAATTAGAAAGGTAGAGTCAGAGATACTTTACTTGGATTAGGATTGAACTTCATCTCATCGCACCCTTCATGTATGTAAAGACTATCTATTATTTTAGGTTTACTCTATAATACTGTAGACAAACTCTATTGCTAAGACCCCGAGTTACCAGCGGCCTCACACACTCAAAGGTAAACTATGCGGGCTCTCCCAGGCGACAGACTTACCCTCGGCTTATTTTGCTCTATTTGTTCAGTTTGTAAAGGATTAATTGAAATACGTGGCCTACCAAATGAATGTATACCTTCGCTAGAATTAGGGATGACAATGGGTAGGGTTTGGGTAGGGTACTATAGTACCCGTCCCCATACCCGCGTTTTAAAAAAATACCCGGACCCGGACCCATACCCGCGTGGGTAGTGATTCTAGTACCCGTACACTTACCCGCTGGGTACTCAAGTACCCGTACCCGTACCCATTACCTGCACTTTTGTTAACTATAAGAAAATAAATTGATTAGAAAATAAAAATTAATTAAAAATTAAATAAAAAAATTTATAGATCATCCAAGTTTAACCTATAAAACAACTATCATATGTGGAAGTGGATGGGAGATTAAAAAATTGGGAGGAGAAATGAAAATCAGATCATGTTTTGCTACTTTTAGTGTGTAGGACAAAATTATAAAATTTAAATTAATTGAATGAGTAATATATATTAATATTTTTTGGTGACTATAATATAGATTAACATTAACTATTTTTTTTAAAATATTAATTAATAATATAAACATATATATATTTATTAAATTAATTATATGTATATAAATTACATTAATTATATATATTATATAAGTGCGGGTATGGGTAGGGTAGGGTACCATAGTACCCGTACCCGCACCCGTACCCATTAAAAAGTGCGGGTAATTACCCATACTCGCACCCATACCCATTTGGTGGGTAATTACCCTACCCATTGTGGGTAATTTTTGCGGGTACCCACTGGGTCTGGGTCCAATTGCCATCCCTAGCTAGAATACTGTCACTACCCATCGCTCATTAGATATATCCATCTCTCGCTTCCAGGATTGACAATCAACTAACCCTTTGCTATCGGAATACCAAGCCTATTGGTCGGATGCCCCTTCAATTAGAGTACTCACACTACCCCTCAATCATTAGCAAAACACCCCTTTTTCGGTACAGTGGCAACCGATTCCTCCTATTCAATCAGAGAGTGAGTTTATTCAAAATCCGCTCCCTCACTCTCGCTCCTAGCCAGAACTGACCCAGTTAAGACTAGCCTATAACTCCAGGCGTAAACCGCGGGAATTAGGAATAAACAAAAATAAGATTACCAATATTATAGACAGAGAGCTCAGAAATAATAAATAGAATTTACATACACTTGGGGATAGAATCGATTACATTCAATCCTACTGGAGAGTTTAACTACTTGGAGTAGTCATACACGCCACCGAAGATGCTGTCACCATCTTCAATCCTCGTGAAGCACTCCTCCTCTCCTAATCTAAACTTAGTTACAGCACATAATCACTAGACGAGATTACAATACTATACTCCACACTGTCTAACTTGCTAACTTCTGGACTGATGCAAGAGGTTCCTATTTATAGATTAGGAAAGACAAAGCAAATTTGGGAAGAGATCTTCTTAAAAAAAACAGGGGAAGCAATCTGCGTGTTCTGCACTTTGATAAATACAAATTATACACTTTAATCATCCCTCAAATTTAACCTTTTAATGCATTTTTTATGCTTAATTAACAAGTCATAAGCATATTATGCCAATTCAGGTTCATATTGGGCTCAATTACATTTTTCAGCATTAAACTGTTTTCGTATTTCAAGCATAACGTGCGTTCTAGATATCTAAAAATTATGTTCTTTATAGTGTAGGAAAGATAAAAGAAAGCCCTACAACTTTGATGAAGAACCCAAAAGCTGAATCGGATGGCTAGTGAGTCAAAATGGGCTTGGAAGACGGAATAGTCAGCATCATATGAAAACCTGACCAACACTCAATGATTGGGCCATAACTTGGGCTAGAAAACTCCTTTTGGGCTCAAACCAGCGGCATTTGAAAGCTAAGATCCAGAGCTTGATTTCATATGAAGACAACTCTCTTGGATTCTGTCAGATTGGGGATGATATGCTCGGTGAAAGTGGGAGACAAGTAGATGAATGATAGCTAGAGTAGGTGAATAATTCAAAGTAATGGACAAATGCATTAGGTAATTGATCAATAAGTTCATTTGTGGACAAAACATGCTTAGTCATGGCTGAGTGATCATGTTTGGAATGGCATCTTTTCCCCTCCTATAAATAGGAGGGCTTGCTAAGGAGAAGGGCATCCCAAGTTGTAGTAGAAATTACTAAGAGTTTTATTTACTTTTGTTCATCTTTTTGTAAAGTCTTCATGGAAGGCTAAGTTTTTATTCAATTCAAGGAGTCAAGCTTATTTTCATATTGGTTTTGAGGTTTGATCTTCATTTACATGTTGATTGAATTACATCTACTTTGCTTTTCTACTCCACTTGCTTCAATTCCATATTTCTTTTATCAAAGCTTGATTGGTTAACATGTTTTGGTTATGAAATTTGTTATTGATGTATGTTGTACTCTTGATTGGTTAATCATCATACAATGAATGAAAAGCATAGAGTGAGCAATTAAATTGAAGGTTTTCATTTAATTATTTACTTCAATTGGTTCCGTTTACAAAATTGATTTAGATCTAACATAAGATTTCATGGTTATTTGATCTTGTTAATCTTAATCAATTGAATTCTGGAAATTATTTCAGTAGTGAATCCAGGATCATTGTAGGGGTTCCACATGATTCTATGTTGATAGATTTAATCTCTTGAATGCATGTTATAAATAACCAATGATTTACCATGAAAATAGCCTCTGAATTCCTTGGATTGATGTTGTCTTGAATTGATTCAACCTTTGCTTTTAACTTGATCTTTATTTTCTTCAGTTTATTCCAATCAATCAAAACCCCCCAAAGAAGGATTAATTTGAGTGGATCTTCAGGGTTCGACCCGGTTTATACCATTCTACTACAAGTAGTTTGCAGATCGGATAATTATAATTATAATTTTGTGCAGGTTCGACAACTGTCACACTTCAAGCTGCGCCACAGCATAGGCTGTCGTGCAGGTTCCAGAGAATTGCGCTTCACCTGCGCTATAGCGCAGGGTGAAGCGCAGCTAGCGTCTGCAGCTTCAACTTTCCTCTTTTAATTGTTGATCTCTCCCCGAGACTGGTTTTCGCGCGTTTGTCCTTCCTTGTTTCCCTTTATTTTCTGATATCTTTGTATTTATTGTGCAATCCTTGTTTATTTGGGAAGCTTGTCTGCAATATCTTTGATTGATTGGCTCCGATCTCCTCGTTAATGATTCAAATCTGCTTCAAATCTTTAATTAATTATCTTCAATCAATCTACAATCTTGCATAAATCCTCCTCATTTAATGTCATTTAATCTCTGAATTAAATCTTTGCAATAATCCTGCAAAAATCAGCAATAAATCTATTAAAATAGCATCAAATTCAAAACTAGGATTAATAAATACAAATTATTAAATATTAAATAAAAAGGGATAAAAATGGGGTAAAATTATCATTTTATCCTTGATAAGTGAAATAAAATATATACTAATTTATTAACTATTTTCACTTATCACTCCACTATGTCATTATGTCAAAATTAAGTCCATTGATAAACCTAGCCATAGTTGCTTCACTATCCTCAACTATGTTTGCCCTTATCAAAGCAAGTTCCATTTCTTTAAAATATTCATCTACACTCTTAGAACCTTGCTTAAGTGTTTGGAGTTTAATGTGCAACTCCCTAGTGTAATGTTGAGATATGAACCTCTTTCTCATGATGGACTTCATTTCCTCCCAAGAGGAAACCAAAGGAGCATTTGCACCTTCTTCTATCAACTTGAACCTAATGCCACCAAACCAAAGCATAATTTTTGAATTCAAGAGAGGCTATCTTAACTTTCTCTTCTTCCCTATACCTATGGAAACTAAAGATTTGCTCTATTTTAAGTTCCCATTCTAGGTATTGTTCTACATCATTCCTTTCATTGAAGGTTGGGACTTCTATTTTGACTCCCTTGAACCCTTGAACCCTTGTTCCCTTTGAGGTTCCTCTTTCCTTCTATATTCCCTCTTATGCCTCATATGGGTATCCTCATAGTATTCTTCTCTATCCCTCCTAGGCTCTTCCTCATAGTACTCTTCTTTATACCTCCTAGCTTCCTCACGCCTCCTAGGCCTCCTATGTTCTCTATTCTCTACTTCCCTTCTCCTAAGAGTATGACTTGAATGTCCCTCTCCCTCACTACTCTCAGGGTGGTATCTATCTTCACTTCTCACTATGTTGTATCTACTCTCACTTCCTCCTTCTCGAGAAGAATGTCTTCTCTCCCTCCTATTCCCACTTAATTGATGTGAATCCAACCAGGTAAAATTGAAGAGGAAGTTGGCTGAGTTTATTTCTTGTTTCAATTATTTAAATAAATGGCTGAATCAATTTCATCACATGGGGTGGTCAGTTAAGGGACTTGAAGGCTAAATTATGATTCAAGAGACAAGGGGAGTTACAAAATAATTTGACAATGAAGAGTTGTTACAACACTTAAAGGGGCGGCCAGCATTTAACACATGGGAGGTTACAAATTGATGGAGCAACTAGCAATCAATTTTGGGGCTGTTATGTCTTCCATTTGGAGCGGCCAATTCATGGCTAAATCATTAGCCTTTTTATTTCTTGTTGGTTGTTACAAAACTATGTGTAAATATGCGGCCACATGTGGGTAAATTGTAGGCTGATTGTTAATGCTTTGCTGGTAGTTTTCTCTAAGTTTTTAATATCCATTAGTAGAATTATTAGAGGTAGTAATCTGGCTGAATGCAAAGAGCCTTGCATGGTGCGCATGGACTATAAATAGTACGTACAAGGCATGCAGAATTGTTAAGACAATTTTTGATTCAGAATTTTTATTTCATATTGGAGAGTGTTTCTCTAATTTTCTTGTTAATTCAAGAATTGAGTTTTATCAAAGGTCCTTCATCCCTTTGTGTGTATAACTCTTAGGCTTATCTTCCATCCTTGGAAGTGTTACGTCTTTCAATTTCCATTCCATCTTCTTACCTTTTTCCATTTTCTTGTTTTAACCATTTCCCAAATTTCCTAATTATGAGCATTCCAACCTAGATAGATCCGTAAAACGAATCCACCCCCCTTGGATTCTCGTCATTTGGTATCAGAGCTTCGGCTTTGGGTTCGAAATGGCGATGGAAATTTACTATACAAGGTGTTTAATCGAAGGCCACCCATGTTTATTTGCATACGATTACGGAAGCGACAACAATGTTGTGAGTCAAAGATTGGTGGAGAAACTCCACCTACCAACGAGCTTTCATTCGAATCAAGCGTGGATCACATTCATTGTGGGGCAGTGTGAAAAGAAGTATTATATGATATCACTTTCATGGACTCTTGTCATATGCTTTTAGGATGGTTATGGCTTCTTTATAAAACACTCAATCTTGATGAACACTCGCTTTCTTGAGGCATGAGGGACGTAAGATTAAGTTGAAATTTCTGACACAAAGCCGAGCCAGTGAGTATCAATGTAAGTTGAAGGAGAAAATAAAAAAAGAAAGAAGAGAAAAAGAAGAAAAGGAAAGGTAAGAAAAGGAAAGAGAAAGAAAAAGAAGAACAGAGAAAGAGGGAAGAAAAAGAAAAGGAACTAGAGAAAAGGAGCGAGGAAATTTTATTTGTTAATGATTTTTCTTCTATTATTTCTGATGTTATTATACAGGAACAAAAGGATGGATCTTTGAATGAAACACACCAACTTCCATGTTTGAAGAGAAAGTTTGTCAACATTGTTCCTCAAGCATCACTGTACATCCAGCCCACTTTGGAAGCCAATTTCAAGAGGATTTTGCAAATGAAAACATGGAAACGTTTGCTTGGTTATATAATAATCATACAACACATTTTCAAAAGCCTTTTGGGACTACAATATTTCTGTTTGGAAAATCAAATTTGTAGGTCCAACATAAAAGAAGAATTTCTCTTGAATCCGGTTTTGGGGTTTGTGCACTCCAGAGGAAGACTTCTTTGAAGCATGAAGAAGATAGGAACAAATATGATATTCTACAAGTTGTGTTTGATCCAGGAGGTTGGGATTTTTTGTTTTAATTTATTAGCAAATAAAATAAGTAGGAAAATAAAGCCTTATGATTTGGGATGAATCTTCTCGAAGAAGGAGGGTATGATGTGAATCCAACCAGGTAAAATTGAAGAGGAAGTTGGCTGAGTTTATTTCTTGTTTCAATTAATTAAATAAATGGCTGAATCAATTTCATCACATGGGGCGGCCAGTTAAGGGACTTGAAGGCTGAATTATGATTCAAGAGACAAGGGGAGTTACAAAATAATTTGACAATGAAGAGTTCTCACAACACTTAAAGGGGCGGCCAACATTTAACACATGGGAGGTTACAAATTGATGGAGCAACTAGCAATCAATTTTGGGGCTGTTATGTCTTCTATTTGGAGCGGCCAATTCATGGCTAAATCATTAACCTTTTTATTTCTTGTTGGTTATTACAAAACTATGTGTAAATATGCGGCCACATGTGGGTAAATTGTAGGCTGATTGTTTAATGTTTTGCTGGTAGTTTTTCTCTAAGTTTTTAATATCCATTAGTAGAATTATTAAAGGTAGTGATCTGGCTGAATGCAAAGAGCCTTGCATGGTGTGCATGGACTATAAATAGTACATACAAGGCATGCAAAATTGTTAAGACAATTTTTGAATCAGAATTTTTATTTCATATTAGAGAGTGTTTCTCTAATTTTCTTGTTAATTCAAGAATTAAGTTTTATCAAAGGTCCTTCATCCCTTTGTGTGTATAACTCTTAGGCTTATCTTCCATCCTTGGAAGTGTGACGTCTTTCAATTTCCATTCCATCTTCTTACCTTTTTCCATTTTCTTGTTTAAACCATTTCCCAAATTTCCTAATTATGAGCATTCCAACCTAGATAGACCCGTAAAACGAATCCACCCCCCTTGGATTCTCGTAATTAATTCTTGCCTAAGTTCATTCATCTCATTTCTCATCATTCTAGCCATGTCTTGAATTTCATGTTTCAACTCGGCCCTACACCTTAGAGTTCTAGGTGAAGGAGGTGGCGAGTTCCTACTACACATTGTTTTTAAGTTTTTTTATTTTTAAATGGACCTTTCCACTCAACTTAGTGCTTACACTCAATGGAATGTAACACTCGTGTATGTCACTCTTTTTTGCTTTTTCTATAATGGAAACACTCTTGCCTCTTCTACTCAAGTAAGGTTGGATTGATCTCGCAAAGACCAATAGTGAGACTTAATCTTAATCTTTCCTAAATAGAAGTGCAGAGCAAAACGAAAAAGCTACTGAAAGGACTAGGAATTTCCTAAGACAAAACAAAAAATTAATATAGACAAACTAGAAAAGCAGGTGTGACACCCTTCTACCCCAAATACTAATACAATCATCAACTTGAATTATAAGGAAAATTAAAGTCAACACCGAGGTAAAAAGGTTCACAAATCCTCTTTTAAACAAGTACTTAATCCAAATCCAATGTCATTTTCATAAAAGAGAAAAATCAATGTTTTCAAAAGCTAAATTATCAACATAATAAAAACATAACTTGGCCATGAAAGACCCTTAAAGTAATCCTTATAAATCTCTACATATCAAAATAAAGAAATAAAACTCCTAAATACTAAGCTTCGATGTCACACATATCAAAGTGAGACCCCATCCCTTCAAAATTCAGCACAGTGAGTGCCCTCTTCATCACCTAAGAAAACCACAGAAAGAGTACGGTGAAGAATGGAATACATACATATACATGCAATACCGAAGGCTACCCTTATTCCCACCCATCACCATACATGTCATCATTCATCTCAACTCATATACTATTTATTTCACACATCAGGTTCGTACAAATATAAATCACACTTTCATACAATCTCAATTAGGGCATATGCTCACACCATGTACATGTACAACATCTATCCTAAGAGTCATGATTTGGAACTCCGCACAATGGGCGAACCTCATCAATTCCCTTAGTTGTTACCAATGATGGCCCTACCGTTAACACCACACGGTAGGTTGCACCCCCTCTATGGGCCCGTGCAAAGACATTTGCCCTCTCCCACCAGTACCCATTCACCTCTTATGGGTCGGCGAGTCACATAATAAAGCACCCCCTCTATGGGCCCGTGCATCGAATGTCCCCCATCATGGTCACCACCCTTTGTAGGGCATGCATCTCATGTATCACACCTCATATGCTCATGCTCAATGCATCAACATCATTTATACATTTCTCATACAACATCGTCTACTCAATTCATTCCACACCACATCATGGATAAAATACACATAGAACATCAATATAAGATAGTCTCATAACAATACTTCGTACCACAGTCAATACATATTGTACATCCAATTCAACCTCATCAATTCTGCAACACAATTCTTATATTAGATAAACATCCATCACATAAGTAAAGGATCACCACATTACATCAAACAACACTCACATCTCAATTTTGGACCTGGTAATCGATTACCAGAAGTCTGTAATCGATTACCAGAAGCAAATACCTCATTTTTTGGCCTGGTACCCTGCAATCGATTACCAGAGGACTGGTAGCCTGGTAATCGATTACAACATGCTTGTAATCGATTATCAGGGGCTCAGATTCACGTTTCAGCCCAGAAACACCTGGTAATCGATTACAGACTGGTGTAATCGATTACGAGCAACCCGATATGCGACTGCACCTGCGTTTTTGCCCCCCTTTTAACCCTCTTCTTCAATCCCTACTCCAATCTTTAAGTTCCTAACTTGTTTAGCCTCTTTTTACCGATTAAACTCAATGAATTCATCAATTATTCCAACGGATTACTACTAATTTAACATCTAATCGATTAATTATGAATTCTCACCCCCAAATTCTAATTTGACCCATTTTAGACGTTCTCGCTTACAACCCTCAAATTCATCAAGGAACATGCCATTATACATCACACAAAACAATTTTCAATGCAAAACATGGGATTCACAGTTCATATTTCGAATTTAGAGATCCCAGAGGGACTTATGGTTGCCCTCACTACCCAAGCACTCCTGCATACACATATAGTAGAACCCCTTCCCCCCGTACCTTAGAGATGACGATCGAAAACGAATGGAGAACTCCCTTGATGATCTACTCTGCGGCACCTTCTCCTTGTGGAGTCGCTTCTCCTCTCCCTAAGGTTTGGTTATCTGACATTTGAAAACAGATAGGGTGAAATAGGTAACCCTTCTCTTATTTAAATACTTTTTTTTGTGAAACAAGGGGGGCTAAGCCCCAGAAACAGAAACAAAACAGAAAAGCAAAATTACAAAGATCTAGGGAACCAAGTCCCTCTATAATCAGCAGCTAAACACAAAGAGATGAAAGCTGGAATATCATGGAAAATACAATCAGAATCATTAGAGGCCAATTGGAGGCCATAGGCAGCAAGATTGTTTGCTACTTGATTAGTCTCACGCATGGTATGCTGGAAGTGGACTAACCAAGCTCTTTGCACCAAAGTCTGAATGTCAAAGAGAAGAGAATGCAACGGGTGAGACTCCGGGCAGCCAGCATTGAGAAGACGGATCACATGAGCAGAGTCAACCTCAACTATTAGATTGTTGTACTTATTTCTCCAAGCAAATTGAAGACCCTTTAGGATTCCAATCAACTCAGCTTCAAGGGGAGACACATTCTGAAGGTGAGTGGCGTAAGCAAGAATGAAGTTGCCATGGTGATTTCTAAAAATACCGCCACAAGCTCCCTGATAAGTTGAAACAACAGATGAACCATCAGAGTTAAGCTTGATCCAACCAAATTCCGGACGCTCCCAATGAACCCAATTGATATGGGAGTTACCCAAGAGCATATGCTGCTGTTGAGGGAGAACAAAAATCTGAAAAGCTTCAGCAAGACTACGCCTAATAGAAGAGCATGTTGATTGGATATTCAGCACCAGGCCATAAAAAATATGAGCATTTCGACCAGCCCAAACACCTGCAGCTGTAAAACCAAAAATCAGAGACCATCTCTTTCGAGAGTAAGTCCCATGTAATGCTGACAAATTAAAAGAAATCCAATCATGAAGGTTAAGATTGAAAAACTCCCTTTGTTGTCTGTAAGGAACAAAATGCATCCAAGCTTGTTTGGCCCAACTGCAATCTCTTATAGCATGAAGAGTTGATTCAGAATTATGGTTGCAAATGGAACACGTGTCTTGGTTAGTCAAACGACGTTTGACCCGAGAAGAATTTGTGAGCAAAGCATCACTAGCCAAAAACCAAAGGAAAGCTTTAATTCTTTGGGGGCCAATCCAAGACCAAATTTCATTGAAAACAGAATTATGAGGATTTATCTGATTATCATGAAGAGTCTGAATGGCTGACTTGATAGTGAAAGATCCATCAGCAGAGGCAGCCCAAGTAACAAGATCGCATGGGTTATCGCTATTAATTCTGATCATTGAGATTTCATCAATGATATGAATGGGGAAGTGGCTTGCAAGAAGATCACGGTTCCATTCACCAGAAGGCAAAATAAATCAGCAACTCTAGCATTTATGTCAATTTGATCATTTGTAATACGCCACTGGTTTAAAGAACCCAGATTAGGCACCCAAGGGTCAGTACAAAAATTTATCTTCCTACCCGAACCATCCCCTTTTTAATTAAATAATATGATTTCTAACTAATAATAATAATAAAGATAATATTAATACTATTACTTCTTCATTTTATTTTATTTTATTTTATTTTAGAAATATTAGGATGTTACAGCAGGCACTCAAGAAAGCTTATACACAAGAATGGAGTGCAAACAAGACAAGACAAAAGAAATTTCCAAGAGAATTGTTTTTGGTATGTTTTTGAAAACGAGTTTCCAAACAGTCGTTTTTGGAGAAAACAACTATTACAACTCAAAAATACTATATACAAGAAAATGAAATGAAAATTACAGTAAAAGATCAATTGTATTGTTAGGCTTTCTTTTTGTTGTTTTTCTCTATTTATTTTTTGAATTTGTTACTTTTTGGGTGTCTTTTGACTTTTTCCATTGTTGTTGACTTTTGCACCCTTTTTGCTTTTTACACCTATTTTTGTATTTTTTGGCAATATAGTTTTTTCTTGAATTCTTTTTGCTTCTTTTCTTTTTCTTTTCTTTTGCCCCAACAAAAAACTACAGAAATTTGTACAAAATTACAAAAAATAGAAACCTAACTAAAATATTTTTTTCAAGATTTTTGAACTACAACTGTTCCAAAACGGTACCAGGAAACAAAACAGACAGGCTGAATTCTAAAAACTATAAAATAAAACGGTATGGTAACCTGATTTCAAAAAATTTGAAAAACAAATTGCTTAGCACTTCCTTGTTGATCATACAAACACAAAACAGTGTCAGAAACGCGCTTGGTTCAATTTTAAGATGAGAATTAAATTTTGAAGGAAAATCAACAATTGGAATTTATTGATTTTTCTTCCAACTTTATGAACCAAAAAGTAGCTTAACGGTGAGCGTTTTGCACAATCAAACATGGAAATTCCAAGATAGAGATAGCATTCAATTCAGATTTGCAATCAGAATGCCAAACATACAAAAAGAACAGGAGTAGAAAATTGAACTAAACAGTGCCAAAAAATGCGCAAAAATGGCAAAAAATAGGAAAAAATTGCGCAAAATAAATGACAAGAAAGTAAAGGGGGAAACTGAAATGAAAAGGATGGGGAGGAAAAAATGAAAATGGCAGAATGTAAATGGCAGAAAGTAGAGGGGGATGTCAAAAATTAAAAGGATGGGGAGGACAGAAAGTAAATGACAGAAATGTAAAGGGGATGACTGAAATTAAAAGGATGGGGAGGACAGAAAATAAATGGCAGAAATTAAAAGGATGGGGAGGACAGAAAGCAAATGACTGAATGTAAAGGAGATGACAAAAATTAAAAGGATGGGGAGAATTTGAAATTAAATTGCAGAAAATTAAAAGAGGAAAGTAAAGAGATGAACAAGTGATATGGGGGATGAACAATTAATGGTGGAATGGGGAGAAAATGAAGGTGAACGATCTTTGGAAAATGAAGACAATAATGCCTCCACTTACCACACTCCACCACAAACAAGCAATTAGACACACAAGCAGTTCAAGAACAAGTATGAACAACTATGGAAAACTTGAGCAAGCAATTAATCAAACACCTAGAGGGGGGTATTGCGCGACCCAAACAGCCCCTATGCTAGCTCAAACCACAGAAACAGACAGGCAAACAGAAGCTGCATAGAAGAGCATCTCGGGCTCAAAACAGTTCAAGAGTCCAATAGTTACAAGAGAATTGAGCTTGAATACATCGAAAAAAAATAACATAATGAACCGAAAATTCCAAACCTCTTGGGTGCAAAACCCGCGGCAACAAGTGAGGAAATGGATTCTAATCAGCTCCAAAATCAAGTAGCTCTGATGACCAATTGATAGCAGGAAGTTTCCCCGATCTAGTTTTGGAGCCAGACACTGTAATCAAGCACATAAATTTGGTCAGGACACCCAAAATAGATGCAGTAGGCCGCAACCTTAATGGGTAAAAAAGGAAGGGAAATTGAAGGAAAAAGTGGAAGAGAAAGGGATGGAATGGATGCCACTAAAGCAGGCAACCCCCCACAGCAGATAAGTCCCAGTGCTAGACACCACTGATCCAGGAAATCAGATAAGTCTCTGGTTGGTTTGAGCAAGAACCACCAAGCCTTCTTTACACTTGAGGAGGAAATTGGGCAGAATGCCTTTACTATTCATCAAAGTTGTGAAAATACAAGAGAGGGGCCTCCTATATATAGGAGTGGGAGGGGGGTGGCCAAGGAAAGAAAAATTACAAGAAAATAAAAGATGAGTGAAAAGCTTCTCCTAATGAGATTTGAACCATGATCCCAAGGCTAAGTGGCTAAATCAACTCCTAAGCCAATAAACCCCTCATTTAGCGCCCAAAATGGGAAGGAAAATTACAAGTATGTCCTAATTACAATTTAATCCTAAAATTAATCCTAATTAGATGGAGTCTTATATGTTGACTTGAGTCCAAGGTCAATGGGTTGACCCAAAATCAATGGGTTGACCATGATGAGATTGACTCATGCTTGATTCAGCACCAAGCAATTCCAGCAGCTCCATACTTGATCCTAGCTTTCAGCTGTCAGCTCAGAGTTCCACTGACAGGCGCCATCAATAATCTTTCTTACTCAATAAGTGTGAGCTCTAAGAATTTGAGATGTACCATTCTTCGTGGGTACGACAACCCTTACTTTTAACTATTATACTACTGTGATATTGGTACGCTTGCCAAGATCTCAACAGCTACATCAATCATTTTGAATAGAAGCATTTATTTCATTTCCTCCTCTTGTGATTTGAGAAGGCTAGTGGTTCTTGCTCAAACTATGGTGATTCTTATCCAGCTCTGTGAGCCGGTGGCGAATCTTCACTAAGGCTTATCTGCTGAAGGGGTTTCCTTCACCAGTGGTGCCAATCTCCACCTATTTCCCATCCATTTTCTCTTTTATTTCTCTTCAAGTTCTGCATCTATTTGCTGGTTTTGTGCGCTGAATTTACTACTTCTTTTGGTGTTCTAACTGTTTCTTTTACTCAATTTTAGATCCACAATTCAACTGTTATCAATTGGTCATCAGAGCTTTGTTGAATTGAACACGTTTGGAGCTGTTTGCTGCACATATAGGCGTTGTTTGGGGATGTTTTTGCTGTAGTAAATTGTTCAATTTCATGTGTAATTCTTCATCTCTTTTTTGTAATTTCGATCCTGAACTATTCTCGAGCCCGAGGTGCCTTTCTGCTGCTATCAGCTTGCTTGATTTGCTTGCTAATTGCGTGATTAGAGGGGCTGTTGGTGTGCTAATTCAACCTCATTAGGTGTTTGATAAAATGCCTATTCTAATTGCTCATAACTTGTTCTTGAGCGATATTAAATTTTAACTGCTTGTTTGTGGTGGATTGTGGTAAGTGGGAGCACTGTTGCTTCCATTTCCAAAGATCGTTCACCTATAGTTTCTCCCCAATCCACTTTATTTTCTTGTTCATCCATATTATTCATGTCTTTACTATTCCACTTTTATTTTTCAGTCACTCTCATCCTTTTAATTTATGCTTCCCCCTTTACATTTATGCCGTTTAATTTTCTGTCCACCCCACCCTTTTAATTTCTGCTCTTCCCCTCTATTTTTTGTCATTTATTTTCTGTCATCCCCACCCTTTTAATTTAAGTTCTTTCCCTTTAAATTTGCACAATTTATTCCTCTTTATTTTGCCAATTTATGCGCATTTTTCGGGCTTATTTTGTTCATCTTGTTGATTGTTTGTTTGTATGTCTATTTACTATTCCAATTGCAAATCTGAATTTACCGCTAGCAAATCCTTAGGAAACGCTGTTGAGACAAGCTCACCCTAAAGAAGTTTTTAATATGTCAAACTAAGTAAGTTCAAATATTCAGATGAGATGCATCTTGTATTACTAACTGTGTGTTCAAGTATGGCAGAGACCTTGTACATCTTGAGTTATTTCAGGAAACCATTGAGACGGAAAAGATTACCAATTCACTTGAAAGAACCAGATTACATGCAAGGCAACACAAGATCAGAAACCATGCAGAAGCATAAGCTTATAAGGCACAATCAGAATCAATAAACAGATGCAGAAGCAATCAGACACATCAATAAGACAAAGAGAAACAATTCAGAAAATAACGCAGCATGAGATGCACATGTCTATTGTTCAGATGTCATTCCAAGAATAAAAGAGATCTCAGCATGAAGCTTTAAAGAGACTCAAGGACACCTTGAGATGCAAGCTAGGAACAGATGCTAGTTCAGCTTGAGATGCAAGAACAGCTTAAGACGTCGTCTCAAGAACAGACGCAACAAGAAGAGATCTCACTAGAGATGCAACAAGAGCACAACAGGATCTGGACTTAAGACAGAAAGCATTCTCAGTATCAGGTGACAGCAAGTCAAGTCAACTAAGAAGCATGCAAGGACACTGACACAGTACTTTAGACTGAAAAGCTGCTCAGAACCTACTGAAAAGACTGTGACTGATGCTGCAAGCTCCAACGGACTCCAACAGCCATAAATGGCTAGTTTCTCAAGTCCTGGTATAAAAGAGGCATTGTTGGAAACTGAGAAGCGAGAGAGATTGCCTATACATCTGTGAAATCATCAAGCAGCTTATCACATCTCAACAGACATCTCAAGTACATCCATCAGCTGTCTGAAGATCAGACTCATCTCATCTTGAGATTGTTTATCTGTCTCTTTCATCTCATCTCTGTGTGTATCATTCAATTACTGTAATCAGAGTTGAGACTCAGTCTAGCTCATTAACTTCTATATCCATACTGTGTATGAGCTTAGGCTAGACTTATCATAAACACTCATCAGTATCTTGTCTCACTTAAGATAGGAGTGTGCCTAGTCTTAGAGTGAGGGTGTGTGTCCTGAAGAGGCTGTAAGAATACTTGTGACTCAGCTAAGATAGGAGTGTGCCGAGGCTTAGTGTGAGTGGATCGTCTTGAAGAGGCTGTAAGAATACTTGTATTGGCTGGTTGTCAATAGTGGAAAATCTCACAGGTTGTGGGGACTGGACGTAGCCCAAGGTGTGGGTGAACCAGGATAAGATCTCTATCTCTTGTCTCTTACCTTGCTTACACATCTAACTATACTGGAATCAGTAAGACATCTTGATAATTAAAGAGATAACTTAATTAGTAATCAATATAAGTATTAATCACTAGATCAGACTAAGCTCACCACTAAAATTGTATAAGCTCTCTCTTGTCTTAACAGAGACTCCAAGTTAATCAACTTGAGAGCAAGTCTCAACTATCAATTTTAGTGTGGAACTGCAGGAACAGACTTGGAAGGTTTCTATTCAACCCCCCCCCCCTTCTAGAGACGTTCAGCCAACTTCAAACGTGTGGTTGTACACACAAAACAATTAATTTTGTGTTGGGTATTGCTTGGCAAAATAGTAAAAGTTTCATCAAATTCAATTTTGAAATTTCCACTCTTAAACCAAGTTTAATCCGTTTAAAAATCATCAAGCGCGTTGTTTTCCATTTTTGATCACATGTATGAAATTAAGGAAATTCTATGCTTTTGGTAAAAATTGGGATTCAAATTGCCAAAAGTTTTGTGAAAATAATTTTTAGAAACTAAACTCAATTCTTGGGAATTTGGCAACATCTTTTTGGTTCACTTTTTAGGGAGATTATACGCCAATTTTTCTCTTTTAGAATAGGGATTTATTTCATCTTTCTATAATTCTGAAGTTGGGGCAAAAGACAAATTGCATAATACCAAAAAGAATAGAAAAGTTAAAACGAAAAAGAAGGACAAAAAGAGTATCAAAAGAAAAGAAAAGAAAAGAAAAGAAAAGTCAATTCATGTAGAGGAAAGTTCCTCAATAATTAAAAAAAATGAAGTAAGAAAAGTGCCCAACACTTGCCGCTTGTCACGTGTAATTTTTCCATTTGGTTGTATTCAATTCTTTCCCTTGTAATTGCAGTTTTCTAAAAATTGGCAACTTTGGTTCATATCGCTTGAATCAACAAAATACCAAAAACATTCTCTTTTCAATCATTTGTGTGTCTTCTTGTTGTGTTTGTTTGGCAATTCTATTCTAGTGTAGCCTTCTTTCAAACCACCTTTGTTTGATTGTCATAATCCACTCTTAGTTTTTTTCTTTTTAGTTTTTGTTTTAAGCAATCCTAGAAAAACCTTAAGTTTCGTTCGTTCCAACTCATTCGTGCTTGGGTAAGGGTAAAACTTTGGTTTTTGTAAGACCTATTTAAGCCTTAACTGAGTAGAAGAAGAAAGAGTGAACACGTTTTAGAAAAAGCCTTAAAAATAGTTAAACACGACTGAATACATTCCTTGAGTGTATACACTTAGTTGAGAGGAAAGGTCCTAAAATCATTGAACTTAAAACTGAATTAGAAGACATGGAAGGTTGGAGGATATGGGTAAGGGAAAACTTAGGCTTTGTTTGGTGGGAGTAGAGAAATGGAGAGAAAAGAAATGAATAGAAGAGAAGTGGGAAAAAGATAAATGGAGGTGAAATAGAGGAGAAATAAGGGTTGTTTGGTGTGAGTGAAATGAGTGAGAAATAGAAGAGAAATGTGAAAGTAGGTTGTTTGGTGTGAGTGAAATAGGTGAGGAATAGAAGAGAAATGCGAAAGGGGTTGGTGTGGGACCCACCATAAAGTGCATTTCTCCTCATTTCTCCACAAATTTGGAGAGAAATACAAAAGGCATGGGACCCACCGAAAAAGTGCATTTCTCCTCATTTCCATTGTGCCACCAAACAAGGGAAATAGGTCTATTTCCCTCCACTTCCACCCATCTCACTTCTCTTCTCCCCCATTTCTACTCAAACAAACAGGGGTTTAATGTTGAGGAAAGACATAGAAATCCCTTTAAGAGAGGAAGATACCCAAAGAGAGAACCTCTTTCACACTAGGTGCCTAGTTGAGGGTAGATATGTGCCATAGTTGTAGATGGAGGGAGTAGTTGTAATCGAGCAAGCCAAAGGTGAGTAGAAAACCTCAACCTGCCTACTACCAAACTCCCTCAACCATAAACACTTCAATGGGCGAATAAAGAGGAAGAAATAGCGGTTGATAGGCAAGTGAGCATTAAGTTTGCCATAAGACCTTTAGAACATACTCACATCCTTTTAGGACTACCTTGGTAGTATGATAGAAGGGTTAAACATGATGGGTTCACCAATATCATCAAATTCCTTCATAAAGGCAAGAAAATCATCCTTGATCCTATGTCCCTTAGTGAGATTAGATAAGACCAAGAAGCTCTTAGGGAATTCATTAAATGAGAAATTATAGAAAGCTAAATTAGAAGTAGAAGCCTTAAAAGAAATCAACAAAGAAAATGTAGTTGAAAATGTAAAGAAAATCCTAATGGTAAAATAATATAAGATTAGAAAAGTGTTGAGTCTCAAAATATTATTAAGTAATTAATAATGTTCAAGTCTCGTAACCCTATGTTTTAATGAATAACAAATTTGGTTAAAATATTCTGAGAAATAGTACAAATTCTCTTAAGGGCATTTTCTATTTTTTAGCAACCCTATGAAGAATCAACCCTTTGAAGTGGTGCAACCTTCTAAAGGAAAAGAACCTACTGAAGTACATCAACCCTCTGAAGAGATGTACTATCTGAAATAAGAAGACCTGCTGAAGACTTTCTACATGGCATTTCTCTAAATTCAGAAGGCTTTCTGCTCAAGACTTAAATGCACCCTCAACATCTTTTCCAAGCTTGTCTCTTTTAAGGAAAGCTCACATAGACACTTTGAGCGTTTTGAATCATTTTTCCAAAACGGGAAACATCTGTATCATAGTACCTGAAAATGTGTCAGAACTGAATAAATGTTCGCACACCTGCACTGCTCAAATCAGAAGCTATCAGAAGATTGTCTCACAATGGTTCTCACAACATTTAATGCTATCTATCAATGGTGGTTTTAGAATTCTTCAACGGGCTTAATTTCGTTCCTATATATAACTTCGTGAAGAACTTCAAAGCAAGAGAGAAGACATAATATCAAGCCAAAAATATACGTTGCTTTCTCTCTATTTTATTGTACAACAAAATTCATTTATCCTGAGTCTTACTCAGTTACCTTGTACAAGTTTGTTTTAGTTTGAGTTAGGAACTTGTTGTAGTTCAGTTACTTAAACAAAACACTTTTTAAACACTTTCAAGTGTCTGAGAGCCTGGAGAGGTTTGGTGGAAGAAAGAATACTTGTAAGTTGAGCCTAGAGAGGCTTGTGGATAGATAATACTTGGTTTAGAGCCTGGAGAGGCTTGACTGTAAAAGAATACTTGTTGTTGTAGAGCTTGAAGAAGCTTGATAGAAAAGAATACTTGTAATCTATGAGATTAATGGAAACCCATAGTTGTTTGGCTTTGGGACTGGACGTAGCTCACAGTGGAAGTGGGTGAACCAGTATAAATCTTTGGTTAAGTATTCTCTTACCCTTAACTTTTTATATTTCGTTTATACTAACTTGGAGGGTTCTGAGTGTACTGTTGTATAACGTTGAAACTGAAAATCAAACTCATTTTATTGAAAAGTAAGTTTGCAAAACAGTTTTATTAAACCTGTTGAAGTAACTTCAGCAAGTACCTTACTCCCAGTTTCAGCAAGTTGCTCAAGTATCTTTGTTAAAATTACTGCTTGTTAAAGGTTTTCCTAAATCAGTTTGAAAATTATAAAACACTATTCAACTCCCCTTCTAGTGTTTCCTGTGGTTTCTACAATAAGAACTTAATAGTGAAAGACCTTGGTACTTGCTCTTATGTAAGGAACAAGGAGAAGTAGAAAAAGACCCTTTTGAGGATCTTGATCTTCCTCTCGAAGTCTCACAACTTTTAAGAGAATCTGAAGACATATTTCCTAAGGATATTCCAAATGGGCTACCACCCATTAGAGGAATTGAACACCGAATTGATTTGGTGCCCGGAGTTGTTATACCCAATTGACCAGCTTATAGGACTAACCCCACTAAAACCCAAGAAATACAAAGACAAGTCACAGACTTAATTAGTAAAGGTTGGGTTAAGGAATCTCTTAGTTCTTGTGTTGTCCCAGTTTTGATAGTACCAAAAAAGGACAAAACTTGGAAAATGTGTACTGATTGTCGTTCTATTAATAATATAACGGTCAATTACAGGAATCCTATTCCCCAATTGGATGATTTGCTTGATGAGTTACCTGGTGCATGCATCTTTCCAAAAAATATATTTAAAAAGTGGATTTCTTCTAAGGTGTGATTTCTTCTAAGTTATTTCTACGGTTGTGTTTGGCTTAACACCTGATTTCCCTTCTAAATTCTCTTAAAACTCATAGTTATTAATACATTCCCTAGTTATCAAAATTCACACTCAAGCCCCCAAGTTCTCATACTACTTCTAACCTCCTTTTCCTTAGCCGGATTCACAGCTTAAGGTTTCCACGGTATTTCTAGATTCTATTTTTCGGGATGTTATAGAAGGTGCAGAGAAAACACTAACGGTGGAGAAGAGGAGACAAAACACCGAGTTAGGAAGTGGTCAAATGGGGAATGAATGATAGAGACATTTTAGGTATGCAATTGGGGTCCATGTTGATGCTGATAGAAATAACTGTGAAGTCTATAAATCAGTTTGAATAATCAAACTTGAATCAAAGACTTAATATCCTTAAGTTTTAATGATTAACAAATAAGATTATATAAGAACATAATATTAACAAATAAGATAAGAACTTATCAAATAAGATTATAAGAATATGTAAACAGGTTCTACTGAGAAATATATTGGTTTGTTAATTGTGTTTCAGGTTGGAATACGCATTAGAAGAAGAAGATCAGAATCAAGAAATTAGAAGAAGATCAGAATAGAAGAAGAAGAAGAAGAAGAAGAACAGAATCAAAAATCAGAATATCAGGATCAGAAGAACAAATGCAGAATTTGAAAAGAAGAAATCTACAAAGCAAAGACTACTATCTGAAGACATGAAGACCATATGAAGATCATATGAAGACTATCTGAAGACATAAAAACAGTAAGACATGAAGACCATATGAAGCTCATATGCAGACTATCTGAAGACATGAAGACTAACTGAAGACATGAAGACTATCTGAAGACTTGAAGAAAATAAGTATAAAGGAAGCTCGTCAATCTGAAGCATTTACATCGTCTGAAGACCTGAAGAGCAGCTATCATCTGAAGATATGAAGTCAATCTGAAGCAGTCTACGGACAGAATCAAGAATTGATTTCTTGAAGACATTGCTAAGTGTAAAGAACACTCTTCCAAATGAACTACACTTATTTCAGTATAAAAGCTAGACATGTTTTTCTACCTCGACCAAAGTCTTGCACAAATAAGAAAACTCTGCAAAGACTTTCTGCAACGCCTGCTGCACCTACAACAAAAGGGATTTGCGTGCGCAGACCTACAGCACCTGCACCTGTTGCTGCCCAGAATTGATCAGAAGACTAAATGAAAGCAAGCAGAAAGATGTTTGAATCAAACATATTAAATTCAACATCTTTATTCATCTAAATCTCAGAAGAAGAAGAAAATGCAAAGAAGAACAGAGCTGCAATCGTCTGAAGAAAATAAGAAATGTAATATCAGAAGAAAAGAGCTTACCAAAGCATCTCAAGTTTGAAAGTATTATATGAGATAAGCACATGTTGAAGCTGATGAAATTACAACAAGATAAAAGCAACCATCTGAGTATATGTGAAGATTAAAGAAATCAATTGTCTGAACATATAAACTCTCCAAATGCTTGGAACTTTTCAACATAGAAGAAATCAATACAGAAGCTAAGACTATATGATTCAATGAATATAATATCATATGTCTTTATTCAAAGAGGAAACTATAACAACAGCTATTAGACAAGACACCTCACTCAAAGAAGAAAGAAGAAATGGTGTCAGGAGCAAGTGAAAAAGAAGTATATGCAGAATAGGCAAAAGGACAAATCCAACGGATACCTCCTCATATACACTCCTAAGGAAATCAGAGGAAATCTGAAGAAAGCTGATGAAAGCAAAAGACAGCAGAAGAAAATCAAGAGAGAGAAATAGCACAAATATATCAGGAAAATCTCTCAACAGAGCTCATGTACAAAAGTGTCAGAACAGGACTGTCTGAACACTTATTTGCTTGAAAAGAAGCAACCGTTTAAGAAGCAATTATACAACGGCTATATGAGCCACATCATCAACACCTCAACGGTATTATGAATCATCTTCAAACGGCTATATTCCAACAGAACATATAAATAGCCTCAAGATCAAAATTGAAGATGTTGTTGCTGTTCAATAGAACAACCAACCACGATGGCCAAAATGACAATGAACCAACAATGGTTTGAAGCCACGAACATACCTTGGTTATTCCAATGATACGGGTGAGAACCATCCTCAGACTGATGGTCAGTCTGAGAGAACCATCCAAACCTTAGAAGACATGTTAAGATCCTGTTCACTAGAAGAGTCGGGCAGTTGGGATAAGTACCTACCACTAGTAGAGTTTTCCTACAATAACAGCTTTCATAGTAGTATAGGCATGGCTCCATATGAAGCCCTGTATGGTAGGAAGTGTTGGTCCCCTGTTTGTTGGCATGAGGTGGGTGAGAAAGCCCTGTTGGGTCCAGATTTGGTTCAGGAAACTTCTGATAAGATTAGGATGATTAGGGAAAAACTTGTAACTGCCCAGAGCCGTCAGAAAAGTTATGCAGATAAAAGGAGGAAAGAACTAGAATTTGAGCAAGGAGAACATGTATTTCTTAGAGTAACTCCTGTCATTGGTCTAGGGAAGTCTGTGAAATCCAGAAAACTGAGTCCTCGATACATTGGTCCATTTCAAATCTTGCAAAGAATTGGTCCTCTTGCATATGAATTGGCTCTTCCACCATATCTTTCCAAAATTCATAATGTTTTTCATGTGTCTAAGTTAAGAAAATATGTGTTTGATCCTTCTCATATCTTGTCTTCTGAACCAATACAACTAAAGGACAACCTCACACTACCTGCAAAACCTATACAGATTGTTGACAGAAGTGCCAAGACTCTGAGGAATAGAAATATTCCTTTGGTTAAGGTAGCCTGGGAAGGTTTATCTTTGGATGAAGCTACTTGGGAGAAGGAAGAGGTTATCAAGAATCATTTTCCTATATTGTTTGAGTAATGGTAAGATTTCATATCTCTCACTTAGTAAATTTTGGGGGCAAAATTTCTTTAAGGGGGGGTAGAATGTAACATCCCAACTTTTGATAAGTTAATTGTGAGATTTATAGATTAATAATATGGTTTGAATCTTATAAACTAAGTGAAAGGAGTAGGGAT
The DNA here is from genome assembly GCA_026901365.1 of Sesbania bispinosa. NCBI lineage: Eukaryota > Viridiplantae > Streptophyta > Magnoliopsida > Fabales > Fabaceae > Sesbania > Sesbania bispinosa. Next base: position 874,277 of record QLOH01000317.1, read on the forward strand.
GGGTAAGGTTAAGTCAAGTAACTCATTTTGAACTAAACCCTTGAGTTTGGGCCACTGGTAATCGATTACTGGGAGCTGGTAATCGATTACCAGAGAGTTTGGAATATGGTAATCGATTACAGGAGCTAAGTAATCGATTACCAGAAGGTCTGGCCCCTTGTAATCGATTACATAACCCTTGTAATCGATTACCAGCAACCTGGAAACTCAGTAATCGATTACCAAAGATGGTAATCGATTACCAGGTTCCCAGAATGGGTTCTTAGGCTAATTTTGCCTTCAGTAATCGATTACCAGGGTTTGGTAATCGATTACTGAGCGAAAATATATATACCCAGGACGCGAAATTCATCAGAATTTTGGGAGAAAACCTAGTTTTAGAGAGAGAAAGTGTGAATCTAGAGAGAGGAAGTGCCAGAACGAAGTAGGAACGTCAGATCGGAGCTAGGAATCACAATTCTTCCATCTAATTACTCGAATTGCTACATTTGGTGAGTAAATTCTCACTTGAATTGTTAGAATTAGGAATTGGTCTCCAAAACCCTTGAACCCACTTCTCTCTCTCCCATTCTCTGATTATACTTGATTATTGATGTTGATTGTGTTTGTGTTTGATAATTGATTACTGGGGAACGATTTTAATCGGTTAGAACGGATCGATTCTTGATTATCGTTAGTTTCGAAACTTTCGAAACTCTCGAAAGTTTCGAAACTCTCGAAAAGTCGAAACGTTCCGTTTTCTCCAATTAATCTTGTTCCAAAAGATGGAACTAAGGATTGAGAATTTATTTCGAATTTAGGAATTGATGAATATGTAGACTTGGTGACAATTGAGTGTCGAATTACGCTCGTTTCGAAAGGTTCGAATTATCAAAAGTGTCGAAATTGACGAAATTCGCGATATTTATCAATTCTTAATTGTCGAATTAGTTATTCAATCTAGTTCTGAAAGATTACTGGACTTCGGTCAATTACTGGACTTCGGTCAAATACTGTAGAGTGGGATTCGTCCCCTGGGGAGATATCCCCTGTAGTCTGAGTTCAGGTCTAACTCTAGACTGTGATTGTACATGGCCTATCGGGCAAGCATTTTAAGCATACCATTGCATATGTTAGATGGAGACTGTTATAGTAATTTAAGGCCTGAATTGTCATGAGATATATGTTCTGCATACATGCATTGAGATTTGCTCACTGAGATTGTATCTCACCACAAGTTATGTGGATTTTGTTTAGATGTTCAGGTTCCTTCTTCCCAGTTTAATGAGCCTCGGAGTTGATTTTGGAAAGCTGAAGACTTAGTATTTTGTTGTATATATTTAGTGGATGACTTTTGTATATGCTCTTTGTAGTAGTTAGACTTGCTTTTTATTTCGGAATTATGACCTAAACTTGTAGTAACCTTTTGGATTAGAATTGTAAAATGGACTGTATGACCTTTCACTGTTGGGTAGTTAACTTGATGTGGTTAAAAGACTTTAATTTCTTTATGGTTTGATGTAAATTATCCTATTATGTTGGAATTGCGATAATTTATAGAACAGGTCGATATTTAAAGTATAACATTCTAAATTCTGAGTTAGGAATTTGGTTTCCAACGGACTAAATTCCTGCTTGAGAATTTAGGGTGTTACACCTAGTCTTAGAGTGAGGGTGTGCGTCCTGAAGAGGCTATAAGAATACTTGTGACTCAGCTAAGATAGGAGTGTGCCTAGGCTTAGTGTGAGTGGATCGTCCTGAAGAGGCTGTAAGAATACTTGTATTGGCTGGTTGTCAATAGTGGAAAATCTCACAGGTTGTGGGGACTGGACGTAGCCCAAGGTGAGGGTGAACCAGGATAAGATCTCTGTCTCTTGTCTCTTACCTTGCTTACACATCTAATATACTGGAATCAGTAAGACATCTTGATAATTAAAGAGATAACTTAATTGGTAATCAATATAAGTATTAATCACTAGATCAGACTAAGCTCACCACTAAAATTGTATAAGCTCTCTCTTGTCTTAACAGAGACTCCAAGTTAATCAACTTGAGAGCAAGTCTCAACTATCAATTTTAGTGTAGAACTGCAGGAACAGACTTGGAAGGTCTCTATTCAACCCCCCCTTCTAGAGACGTTCAGCCAACTTCATTTGGTATCAGAGCTCGGCCTCTAGGGGTTGAGCACAACTTTGTGTGAAGAGGATAAAGATCCATGGCTGGTCCTAGCACAAGTCTGTTCATTCCTGAAGGAGCTTCAACAAACAAACCTCCTGCCTTTGATGGAACTGATTACTACTACTAGAAAGACAGGATGAGACTGTTCATTGAATCTCAGCATGCTGATCTATGGGAAATCATTGAGATGGGCCCCTATATGCCATACATCACAGATGAACTAGGACTCAGGGCAGCCAAACCCAGAGATCAATGGACAGATGCTGAGAAAGCAAGGTATGTTCTAAACTCAAGAGCTAAATATCTGCTAACCTGTGCTCTTAGCCGCAGTGAATATGACAAGGTAGCAGGATGTGTCTCTGCAAAAGAAATATGGGATGCTCTTGAGATGGAACATGAGGGAACAAATCAAGTCAAAGAAGCCAAGATCAACATACTGGTCAGACAGTATGAGCTTTTCAAGATGATTGAAGATGAAGGTATTGGAGACATGGTAAGGAGATTCATTTTCATAACAAATGACCTGAAATCTCTAGGAAGAACATATTCAAATCAGGACATGGTAAGGAAAATCCTGAGAAGTCTGCCCAAACCTTGGAGACCAAAGGTAACAGCCATCCAGGAAGCTAAAGACTTGAGCATCCTCAGGCTGGATGAGCTTCTTGGATCTCTAAAAGTACATGAGCAAGAGTTAATGGAAGAAGATCTCATCAGACATCCCAAGTCTATAGCACTGAAAGCAGCTTCCAGTAACTCAAAAGGCAAAAAGATTAGCTCTTCTCAACAAACATCACTCAACTCATCTCAAGACTCAGAAACAGAAGAGGATGATGAGGATGAAGATGATATTGAGATGGATGATGAGTTAGCCTACATCTCAAGGAAGATCAGACGTATGTGGAGGGCCAGAGGGACTGGAAGAAAGAGTTTCCCCTCAAGAAGAGGAGAAATAAAGACTGACAAGAAGGGACAAGTTATATGCTTTGAATGCAAGAAGCCTGGGCATATGAGGTCTGAATGTCCTTAACTCAGAAAAGAAATGAAGAAAAGTTCTAGGAAGAAGGCAATGATGGCCACCTGGGATGACACAGATGAGGAAGAGGAAAGTCAAGATGGACAATCAGCTAACCTATGTCTCATGGCAAAAGGAGACTCATCAGATGAAGAGGTAAATGAATCTGACTCTGAATATTCTGTTGATGAACTTAAGTCTGCTTTTGAGAATCTTCTGTATGATTCAAATCTTCTTGCATCTAAGAGCTCTTTACTTAAATCTGATTTAAATACAGCTCTTGAGAAGGTAAAATTTCTTGAAAAAGAAAATGAAGATCCGAATCATAAAAACAGCAGTCTCATGTTGTCTCACATGAAATTATCTGAACAAGTAAAAGCCAAGACTCAAGTTCTCAATGGGCATAATCTAAAGGGTTTACAAGAAGAAAATCTACAGCTTAAACTCCAAAACAGAACTCTCATAAATGACCTAGCAAAATTTGTTAATGGAACAAAAAACCTTGAGAGACTCATTGGATCTCAAAACGGAATTTTTGATAAAGCTGGGCTTGGTTATGAGAGATCTTCAAATGAAGTTTGGTACAAAGATTTCTTCATACCTGCAAGAAAGAAAAAGAAAGAAAGATGCTCTTGTTGTAGTAAATATGGCCATAAAGTCACAGACTGTTACATGAGACAAGTAGCATCTGAGAGAAAGGCAACTAACCATGCAGGACCCAAATACAAGTGGGTACCCAAAGCTAAATCTCTTGTTGTAACAGATGTACCTGGCAGCAGCAAAGACCAAGAAAGAGTGGGTACTAGACAGTGGATGTTCAAGGCACATGACAGGAGACAAAAGCAAGTTCCTGTCACTTAAAGAGAAGTCTTCTGGAGTTGTCTCCTTTAGGGACAATAGCAAAGCCCAGATCAAGGGCATAGGTAAAATTGGTAAGGCCAACACAGCTCAAATTGAGAATGTATATTATGTTGAAGGTCTGAAACATAATTTGATGAGTATTAGCCAGTTGTGTGACAATGGTTATCATGTTAATTTCCAGCCTACCTTTTGTGAGATCATAGACTCTAAAACTGGAAAAATCATTTTCTCTGGAACAAGAAAGAAAAATCTTTACTCAGTCACACTTGAGAGTCTGTCAGATCTCACCTGTCTCATGTCTCATGATCATGAGAGATGGCTTTGGCACAAAAGGGTTGGACACATTAACATGAGAACTATGAGTCAGCTTGCTAGCCAGTCTCTTGTCAAAGGATTACCTAAGGTAAAATTTGACAAAGACCTGAAGTGTGATCCTTGCATAAAAAGCAAGCACAGCAAATCAAGTTTCAAACCAAAAGACTGTGTCTCAACTATAAGACCTCTTGAGATCCTCCACATTGACCTATTTGGACCAACTAAAACAGCAAGTCTCAGTGGTAAAAAGTATGGTTTTGTCATTGTGGATGATTTCTCAAGATTCACCTGGGTTCTGTTCCTATCTAAGAAAGATGAATCATATGATTCATTTAAAACCTTTTGCAAAAAGATTCAATCTGAGAAAGGATACAATATTGGATCTGTTAGAATTGACCATGGAGGAGAATTTGAGAATTCTAAGTTTAAAAAATGCTTTGATAAAAATGGCATAACTCATAACTTCTCTTGTCCAAGGACTCCTCAACAGAATGGTGTAGTTGAGAGGAAAAATAGAAGTCTTCAAGAAATGGCTAGAACTTTGTTATGTGACTCTGGAATTGAAATGTATTTCTGGGCTGAAGCTGTAAATACTTCTCGCTGCATTTTGAACAGAGTCACCATAAGAAAGATCTTGAATAAGACTCCATATGAGCTATGGAAAGGTAGGAAACCTTCAATTTCATATTTTCATGTGTTTGGATGTGATTGCTATATTCTAAATACAAAAGATCAGTTGGGAAAATTTGAAACCAAATCAGATAAAGGAATCTTTCTAGGATATTCACTAACTTCTAAAGCTGACAGAGTATACAACCTAAGAACCAAAACTACTGAAGAATCTATGCATGTAGTATTCAATGAAGTACAGGGAAATACTCAGAAAGAAGTTGATGAGGAGATAGAAGAACTGATAAAAGATCTGAAGATCTCAACTCAGGAAGCTAAAGAAAGACTCTCATCTGAACAAAAAATGATAAGATCACCTCTGTCTGAACACAGAAGAGAAGGCCAGTCTGAAGGAGTACCTCTCAGAAGCAGTCAATCTGAACCCCCTCATGATCTTCAAGAGGAAGATAAATCAGATAATCAAACCAGATCTCAAGAAATCAGACAAGAAAATGTTGAGATACAAAATGAGCATGCATCTCAACTACCCAGAAGCTGGAGACTAGCAAGATCTCATCCAAGAGATCAGATACTTGGAGAAACATCAGACAGAGTCAGAACCAGATCTTCCTTCAGAGACACAGAGAATATAATGGCTCTTCTATCTGACATAGAGCCAAAAGATATACATGAAGCCTTAAATGATAAATCCTGGATCAAGGCCATGGAAGAAGAGCTAACTCAGTTTGAGAAAAGCAGGGTCTGGAATCTGGTTCCCCCACCATCTCATCAAACCATAATTGGAACCAGATGGGTCTTCAGAAACAAGCTAAATGAGAAAGGTCAAGTCATGAGAAATAAAGTCAGACTAGTGGCTCAAGGTTTCAACCAACAAGAAGGAATAGATTATGATGAGACCTTTGCACCAGTAGCAAGACTTGAAGCAATCAGGATTCTGCTAGCCTTTGCAGCCTTCAGAAACTTCAAATTATACCAGATGGATGTGAAAAGTGCATTCCTAAATGGAATCATAGAGGAAGAAGTTTATGTAAGGCAGCCCCTTGGGTTTGAAGATCCTAATCATCCAGAACATGTGCTTAAGCTATCTAAAGCTCTGTATGGACTCAAGCAAGCTCCAAGAGCTTGGTATGACAGGTTAAGTTCTTTTTAATTAAGAATAATTTTACAAGGGGTAAGATTGATACTACCTTATTTAAGAAAGAAATTAGCAAAGATTTATTAATTGTTCAAATTTATGTTGATGAAATTATTTTTGGATCAACTAATGAGTCTCTATGTCAAGAATTCTCAAGTCTTATGCAGGGAGAGTTTGAGATGAGTATGATGGGTGAGCTGAGATTCTTCTTGGGACTACAAATTAAACAACTAGCTGATGGGATCTTCATCAGTCAAGAAAAATATACAAGAGATCTTCTCAGCAAGTTTAAAATGAGTGAGGCCAGACCAATGAAAACTCCCATGCATCCATCAACTCAAATAGATCAGGATGAGGGAGGTAAAGTTGTATCTGATAAACTATTCAGAGGTATGATTGGTTCTCTTATGTATTTAACTGCCAACAGACCAGACATACAGTTTGTTGTAGGTATGTGTGCAAGATTCCAATCTAATCCCAAAGAGTCTCATCTTACTGCTGTAAAAAGAATATTTAGATACTTGACTGGGACTACTAATCTTGGCCTATGGTATGAGAAGGGAAAGAGCTTTGATCTCATAGGTTATAGTGATGCTGATTTTGCTGGAGATAAGACTGACAGAAAGAGCACCAGTGGATCCTGTCAATTCCTAGGAAAGTGTCTCATATCCTGGTCTTGCAAAAAGCAAAACACTATTTCCCTATCTACAACAGAGGCTGAGTATGTCTCAGCAACTGCATGTTGTACTCAAGTTCTATGGATCAAATCTCAGTTGCAAGATTATGCAGTCAGGTACTCTAAAATTCCTATCTATTGTGATAATACAAGTGCCATAAATCTTGCAAAGAACCCTGTTCATCATTCTAGATCCAAACATATTGATATAAAGCATCATTTTATAAGGGATCATGTGCAAAAAGAAAATATTGAGCTAATTTTTGTAGATACAAAGAGTCAGCTGGCTGACATCTTTACAAAACCTTTAGTTGAGGAAAGATTCAATGAGAACCTAAAATTGCTAAATATATGTTCTCTTGAATAAAAATAAGTAGTTGAGACAAGCTATACCATGAGCACTGTGACTAGAGTCTCACCAGAAATGAGACTCAAGTGTCATCTGTTCAGAGATGTGAAGCTCAAACGCATCTGTCACCAGACACATCTCATGACTCATCTCAACTTGCTCTCATGAATTTTGTGAGACGTATCCATGTGCAAAAATGAAGGGGTTGAGTCGTTGCTCAACGGCTAGTAACTGCCCACTACCTGGCAAACTTGCCGTTATCCTATAAAAGGCAGAGCCAACTACCCACAACTGCCACAGTAACTCCCCACTAATGTGCAATTACTGGCTCTCTCTCTCTCTCTTCCCAGTAATCAGACTATATAAGTCTAACCTCACATTCAAACTCTCACGTTTTCTCTTCTCTCAAATGCGCATCAAAATCACAGCTCTAAAACTTCCTTATTCTGAATCATCATCTTCATCTTCTCCAGATAAGATGTCTTCCTCTGAGAAATCACAATCTATGAGTGTTCACTCAAGCCAAGAAACCCTATCTCGCTCTCCATCTCCACAACCTAGCACTGAAACAGAGCCTTCACAAACCACCCAACCTTCACAACCCTCACCATCCTCTAAATCCACATCATCCAAGAAGAGTACCCCACTGCCTCCTCGTATGAAATCACAGAGGATTGCTGGCCAAGTGACTCAGTCTGCTGCACCCAGATCCCCTGTTCACATTGACCTTACACAACCTGGATCTTCAAAGAAAAGAAAGGAGAAAGTTACTGAAGGAAAGAAGATTTCGTTTCAGTCTGACCTCTTCTCAAACAAAGAAGTTGAAGAAAAGTTTACAAAGAGATTTTCTGAGAAGACAATCATCATTGGCAGAGTCATCTCTACTCAAGAACTGAAGGACGAAGGATGGGATCTGACCCCTTATCTGGAAAAGCAAGGATGGCAGAACTACTTGACCATGACTGACTACGTCTTTCCAAAGTTGACCAGAGCTTTCTATGCCGCCTGCTACAAAGCCAAAGGATCATCTGAGGAACAGCCCCACATCATCTCTGACATCAAAGGAGTTCATATTGAGCTCACTGAGGAGTCTCTAGGAGCAATCATCCAAGCACCTGTGACTGAAAACAGGTTGTATCATGAAGATCAATGGTGGAACAACATTGGAATTCCTTCTGCAAGTGTGGGTACCTCTCTGTTCAAAGGAGGACTCATCTCAGATGCTTCATCATCCCTTAATCCTTTTGGCAAAGTCCTTTTTCATCTGGTTGCAAAGTGCATCATGCCAAGGGCTGGCACTTTCAACAAAGTCTATCACCAAGACTTGATGGTGATGTACCATCTCAAGCATGGAATCCCCCTCAATCTGCCTTTCCTCATCTTGAGACACATGGAACACGCCTTCCACAACTCCAAAATCAACGCCTCTCTCCCATTTGGCATGCTCACTACCATCATCATGAAGCACTTTAAGGTGGACTTCAGCAGCTGTGACAGGTCTGATGAGAGACCTGGGTATATTGGAACCAAGAACCTCAAATCCCTGAGTCTAGATGGTAAGACCATTCCCTCTCCTACTTTTCCTTTGACTAACTCCACAGCTACTGTGCCTACTACCACACAGGCCTCTCCTTCTTCAAAGATGTCTGAGGCTAAAAAGAAAAAGAAGAAGAAGGCATCAAAAGAAGCTGCTGAGGGATCTCAAGAAGGATCTGAGATCCCTATCAAAGAGAAAAAGAGAAAAGTTCAACCTTCCTCCTCTGCAGAAACAGAGAAAAAGAAGAAGAAGAAAAGAAAATCAAAGACTGAACCCACTCCCCAAACACAAGAAACTCTTGGAGTAAATGAGCCACAGCTAGAGCAAGTGGCAGAAGAAGAGGAAGTAAGACATGAAGAAGAAGTGGCCAGAATTGAAGAAGATGTGGCCATTGGTGAAGTAAATGTTGCTGGTGAAAATGAACATCAGAATATAGATGAGACCCTGATCCTCTCACCCCAACATCTGTCAACTCCACAGTCTCCTGCACCAGAACAGATCACTGGAGAAGTTTCCCCAGTAAGTAAGATTGTTGCTGAGACACTGGTCAGCTTAGAAAAGGATGCAACTGCATCAAGTCATAACACAGCTCCAGAACAGCAACCTGAGCCAGAGACAGTGGAAGTCACACATCCTCAACCAATTTCCCCTGTAAGACCTCAGCCAACTTACTCTACTTCATTCCCTACTCCTAGAAAGTTCTTCGTTGAGACCATATTCAATACTTCACCTCTGCCAAAATATGACCAGTCTGCACCATCTGCTGCAAGACCTCAACCAGCTGATCCACCCTCTTCTGAACCATCCATCCCTACACATCTCTCCAATTCAATTAATACCTTTCTGAATCAACTTCAAGAGGAGCAACAGCAGTATCAGCAAAACCTCAACACCAGGTTGGAGGAAAATCAGAAGAAAATCTTGAAGAAGCTGCATCAACACAAGAAGAGGCAGGATGCTCTATTTACTGGTTTTGATACTGTTCTTCAAGCCATGCATGCAACAAATGAATTTCACAAGCAGCTCAACAGTCATATTACCCACCTGCCTCCATTACCTGAGTTCCCACAAACTGTGTTGAGGCCATCAGGACCTGACTCTGACCCATCCTCTTCCCACTCATCCTAGCTTACCTAGCTTTTCATGTTTTGATAATGTCAAAAGGGGGAGAGTAGGTTAGATATGAGAGTCTTAGTTAGGATTTATTTTATTTCAGCTATATGTTTGTGAGGATTGATCTGATTGATGCTAGAGATGCAGTCAGCATCTTTTCAGTATTTTGATAAGATGCAGTGGCATCTTCTGTTTTGTAATCATCCTCATTATCTTTGTGATTAATGAAAATTGACTCTCTAATTATGCAGTATAATTTTGTCTGATATCTTAATACATTAATCAAAGCTCTAATCAATAAACAGAAAAGGAAGCTATGATTCAGGGGGAGTTCTTCCCATATTGTTACCTCTGTTTAAGTATGAGATTGCACATTTTAAAAGAGGAATGAAAATCATATCCCCATGCATCTTTCTCCAAAATCTCATCAGATATATAACTTATAGTTTGCCATCATCAAAAAAGGGGGAGATTGTTGAGACAAGCTTACCCTAAAGAAGTTTTTAATATTTCAAACTAAGTAAGTTCAAATATTCAGATGAGATGCATCTTGTATTACTAACTGTGTGTTCAAGTATGGCAGAGACCTTGTACATCTTGAGTTATTTCAGGAAACCATTGAGACTGAAAAGATTGCCAATTCACTTGAAAGAACCAGATTACATGCAAGGCAACACAAGATCAGAAACCATGCAGAAGCATAAGCTTATAAGGCACAATCAGAATCAATAAACAGATGCAGAAGCAATCAGACACATCAGTAAGACAAAGAGAAACAATTCAGAAAATAACGCAGCATGAGATGCACATGTCTATTGTTCAGATGTCATTCCAAGAATAAAAGAGATCTCAGCATGAAGCTTTAAAGAGACTCAAGGACACCTTGAGATGCAAGCTATGAACAGATGCTAGTTCAGCTTGAGGTGCAAGAACAGCTTGAGACGTCGTCTCAAGAACAGACGCAGCAAGAAGAGATCTCACTAGAGATGCAACAAGAGCACAACAGGATCTGGACTTAAGACAGAAAGCATTCTCAGTATCAGGTGACAGTAAGTCAAGTCAACTAAGAAGCATGCAAGGACACTGACACAGTACTTTAGACTGAAAAGCTGCTCAGAACCTACTGAAAAGACTGTGACTGATGCTGCAAGCTCCAACGGACTCCAACGGCCATAAACGGCTAGTTTCTCAAGTCCTGGTATAAAAGAGGCATTGTTGGAAACTGAGAAGCGAGAGAGACTGCCTATACATCTGTGAAATCATCAAGCAGCTTACCACATCTCAACAGACATCTCAAGTACATCCATCAGCTGTCTGAAGATCAGACTCATCTCATCTTGAGATTGTTTATCTGTCTCTTTCATCTCATCTCTGTGTGTATCATTCAATTACTGTAATCAGAGTTGAGACTCAGTCTAGCTCATTAACTTCTATATCCATACTGTGTATGAGCTTAGGCTAGACTTATCATAAACACTCATCAGTATCTTGTCTCACTTAAGATAGGAGTGTGTGTAGTCTTAGAGTGAGGGTGTGCGTCCTGAAGAGGCTGTAAGAATACTTGTGACTCAGCTAAGATAGGAGTGTGCCTAGGCTTAGTGTGAGTGGATCGTCCTGAAGAGGCTGTAAGAATACTTGTATTGGCTGGTTTTCAATAGTGGAAAATCTCACAGGTTGTGGGGACTGGACGTAGCCCAAGGTGTGGGTGAACCAGGATAAGATCTCTATCTCTTGTCTCTTACCTTGCTTACACATCTAACTATACTGGAATCAGTAAGACATCTTGATAATTAAATATATAACTTAATTGGTAATCAATATAAGTATTAATCACTAGATCAGACTAAGCTCACCACTAAAATTGTATAAGCTCTCTCTTGTCTTAACAGAGACTCCAAGTTAATCAACTTGAGAGCAAGTCTCAACTATCAATTTTAGTGTGGAACTGCAGGAACAGACTTGGAAGGTCTCTATTCAACCACCCCCCCTTCTAGAGACGTTCAGCCAACTTCAAACGTGTGGTTGTACACACAAGACAATTAATTTTGTGTTGGGTATTGCTTGGCAAAATAGTAAAAGTTTCAACAAATTCAATTTTGAAATTTCCACTCTTAAACCAAGTTTAATCCGTTTAAAAATCATCAAGCGCGTTGTTTTCCATTTTTGATCACATGTATGAAATTAAGGAAATTCTATGCTTTTGGTAAAAATTGGGATTCAAATTGCCAAAAGTTTTGTGAAAATAATTTTTAGAAACTAAACTCAATTCTTGGGAATTTGGCAACATCTTTTTGGTTCACTTTTTAGGGAGATTATACGCCAATTTTTCTCTTTTAGAATAGGGATTTATTTCATCTTTCTATAATTCTGAAGTTGGGGCAAAAGACAAATTGCATAATACCAAAAAGAATAGAAAAGTTAAAACGAAAAAGAAGGACAAAAAGAGTATCAAAAGAAAAGAAAAGTCAATTCATGTAGAGGAAAGTTCCTCAATAATTAAAAAAAAATGAAGTAAGAAAAGTGCCCAACACTTGTCCCTTTTCACGTGTAATTTTTCCATTTGGTTGTATTCAATTCTTTCCCTTGCAATTGCAGTTTTCTAAAAATTGGCAACTTTGGTTCATATCGCTTGAATCAACAAAATACCAAAAACATTCTCTTTGCAATCATTTGTGTGTCTTCTTGTTGTGTTTGTTTGGCAATTCTATTCTAGTGTAGCCTTCTTTCAAACCACCTTTGTTTGATTGTCATAATCCACTCTTAGTTTTTTCTTTTTAGTTTTTGTTTTAAGCAATCCTAGAAAAACCTTAAGTTTTGTTCGTTCCAACTCATTCGTGCTTGGGTAAGGGTAAAACTTTGGTTTTTGTAAGACCTAATTAAGCCTTAACTGAGTAGAAGAAGAAAGAGTGAACACGTTTTAGAAAAAGCCTTAAAAATAGTTAAACACGACTGAATACATTCCTTGAGTGTATACACTTAGTTGAAAGGAAAGGTCCTAAAATCATTGAACTTAAAACTGAATTAGAAGACATGGAAGGTTGGAGGATATGGGTAAGGGAAAACTTTAATGTTGAGGAAAGACATAGAAATCCCTTTAAGAGAGGAAGATACCCAAAGAGAGAACCTCTTTCACACTAGGTGCCTAGTTGAGGGTAGATATGTGCCATAGTTGTAGATGGAGGGAGTAGTTGCAATCGAGCAAGCCAAAGGTGAGTAGAAAAACTCAACCTACCTACTACCAGACTCCCTCAACCATAAACACTTCAATGGGCGAATAAAGAGGAAGAAATAGCGGTTGATAGGCAAGTGAGCATTAAGTTTGCCATAGGACCTTTAGAACATACTCACATCCTTTTAGGACTACCTTGGTAGTATGATAGAAGGGTTAAACATGATGGGTTCACCAATATCATCAAATTCCTTCATAAAGGCAAGAAAATCATCCTTGATCCTATGTCCCTTAGTGAGATTAGATAAGACCAAGAAGCTCTTAGGGAATTCATTAAATGAGAAATTATAGAAAGCTAAATTAGAAGTAGAAGCCTTAAAAGAAATCAACAAAGAAAATGTAGTTGAAAATGTAAAGAAAATCCTAATGGTAAAAGAATATAAGATTAGAAAAGTGTTGAGTCTCAAAATATTATTAAGTAATTAATAATGTTCAAGTCTCGTAACCCTACGTTTTAATGAATAACAAATTTGGTTAAAATATTCTGAGAAATAGTACAAATTCTCTTAAGGGCATTTTCTATTTTTTAGCAACCCTATGAAGAATCAACCCTTTGAAGTGGTGCAACCTTCTAAAGGAAAAGAACCTGCTGAAGTACATCAACCCTCTGAAGAGATGTACTATCTGAAATAAGAAGACCTGCTGAAGACTTTCTACATGGCATTTCTCTAAAGTCAGAAGGCTTTCTGCTCAAGACTTAAATGCACCCTCAACATCTTTTGCAAGCTTGTCTCTTTTAAGGAAAGCTCACATAGACCCTTTGAGCATTTTGAATCATTTTTCCAAAAAGGGAAACATCTGTATCATAGTACCTGAAAATGTGTCAGAACTGAATAAATGTTCGCACACCTGCACTGCTCAAGTCAGAAGCTATCAGAAGATTGTCTCACAATGGTTCTCACAACATTTAATGCTATCTATCAATGGTGGTTTTAGAAATCTTCAACGGGCTTAATTTCGTTGCTATATATAACTTCGTGAAGAACTTCAAAGCAAGAGAGAAGACATAATATCAAGCCAAAAATATACGTTGCTTTCTCTCTATTTTATTGTACAACAAAATTCATTTATCCTGAGTCTTACTCAGTTACCTTGTACAAGTTTGTTCTAGTTTGAGTTAGGAACTTGTTGTAGTTCAGTTACTTAAACAAAACAATTTTTAAACACTTTCAAGTGTCTGAGGGCCTGGAGAGGCTTGGTGGAAGAAAGAATACTTGTAAGTTGAGCCTAGAGAGGCTTGTGGATAGATAATACTTGGTTTAGAGCCTGGAGAGGCTTGACTGTAAAAGAATACTTGTTGTTGTAGAGCTTGAAGAAGCTTGATAGAAAAGAATACTTGTAATCTCTGAGATTAATGGAAACCCATAGTTGTTTGGCTTTGGGACTGGACGTAGCTCACAGTGGAAGTGGGCGAACCAGTATAAATCTTTGGTTAAGTATTCTCTTACCCTTAACTCTTTATATTTCGTTTATACTAACTTGGAGGGTTCTGAGTGTACTGTTGTATAACGTTGAAACTGAAAATCAAACTCATTTTATTGAAAAGTAAGTTTGCAAAACAGTTTTATTAAACCTGTTGAAGTAACTTCAGCAAGTACCTTACTCCCAGTTTCAGCAAGTTGCTCAAGTATCTTTGTTAAAATTACTGCTTGTTAAAGGTTTTCCTAAATCAGTTTGAAAATTATAAAACACTATTCAACTCCCCTTCTAGTGTTTCCTGTGGTTTCTACAATAAGAACTTAATAGTGAAAGACCTTGGTACTTGCTCTTATGTAAGGAACAAGGAGAAGTAGAAAAAGACCCTTTTGAGGATCTTGATCTTCCTCTCGAAGTCTCACAACTTTTAAGAGAATTTGAAGACATATTTCCTAAGGATATTCCAAATGGGCTACCACCCATTAGAGGAATTGAACACCGAATTGATTTGAAGCCCGGAGTTGTTATACCCAATTGACCAGCTTATAGGACTAACCCCACTAAAACCCAAGAAATACAAAGACAAGTCACAGACTTAATTAGTAAAGGTTGGGTTAAGGAATCTCTTAGTTCTTGTGTGGTCCCAGTTTTGATAGTACCAAAAAAGGACAAAACTTGGAAAATGTGTACTGATTGTCGTGTTATTAATAATATAACGGTCAATTACAGGAATCCTATTCCCCAATTGGATGATTTGCTTGATGAGTTACCTGGTGCATGCATCTTTCCAAAAAATATATTTAAAAAGTGGATTTCTTCTAAGGTGTGATTTCTTCTAAGTTATTTCTACGGTTGTGTTTGGCTTAACACCTGATTTCCCTTCTAAATTCTCTTAAAACTCATAGTTATTAATACATTCCCTAGTTATCAAAATTCACACTCAAGCCCCCAAGTTCTCATACTACTTCTAACCTCCTTTTCCTTAGCCGGATTCACAGCTTAAGGTTTCCACGGTATTTCTAGATTCTATTTTTCGGGATGTTACAAAAGGTGCAGAGAAAACACTAACGGTGGAGAAGAGGAGACAAAACACCGAGTTAGGAAGTGGTCAAATGGGGAATGAATGATAGAGACATTTTAGGTATGCAATTGGGGTCCGTGTTGATGCTGATAGAAATAACTGTGAAGTCTATAAATCAGTTTGAATAATCAAACTTGAATCAAAGACTTAATATCCTTAAGTTTTAATGATTAACAAATAAGATTATATAAGAACATAATATTAACAAATAAGATAAGAACTTATCAAATAAGATTATAAGAATATGTAAATAGGTTCTACTGAGAAATGTATTGGTTTGTTAATTGTGTTTCAGGTTGGAATACGCATTAGAAGAAGAAGATCAGAATAGAAGAAGAAGAAGAACGGAATCAAAAATCAGAATATCAGGATCAGAAGAACAAATGCAGAATTTGAAAAGAAGAAATCTACAAAGCAAAGACTACTATCTGAAGACATGAAGACCATATGAAGATCATATGAAGACTATCTGAAGACATAAAAACAGTAAGACATGAAGACCATATGAAGATCATATGAAGACTATCTGAAGACATGAAGACTAACTGAAGACATGAAGACTATATGAAGACTTGAAGAAAATAAGTATAAAGGAAGCTCGTCAATCTGAAGCATTTACATCGTCTGAAGACCTGAAGAGCAGCTATCATCTGAAGATATGAAGTCAATCTGAAGCAATCTACAGACAGAATCAAGAATTGATTTCTTGAAGACATTGCTAAGTGTAAAGAACACTCTTCCAAATGAACTACACTTATTTCAGTATAAAAGCTAGACATGTTTTTCTACCTCGACCAAAGTCTTGCACAAATAAGAAAACTCTGCAAAGACTTTCTGCAACGCCTGCTGCACCTACAACAAAAGGGATTTGCGTGCGCAGACCTACTGCACCTGCACCTGTTGCTGCCCAGAATTGATCAGAAGACTAAATGAAAGCAAGCAGAAAGATGTTTGAATCAAACATATTAAATTCAACATCTTTATTCATCTAAATCTCAGAAGAAGAAGAAAATGCAAAGAAGAACAGAGCTGCAATCGTCTGAAGAAAATAAGAAATGTATTATCAGAAGAAAAGAGCTTACCAAAGCATCTCAAGTTTGAAAGTATTATATGAGATAAGCACATGTTGAAGCTGATGAAATTACAACAAGATAAAAGCAACCATCTGAGTATATGTGAAGATTAAAGAAATCAATTGTCTGAACATATAAACTCTCCAAATGCTTGGAACAGATTTCAACATAGAAGAAATCAATACAGAAGCTAAGACTATATGATTCAATGAATATAATATCATATGTCTTTATTCAAAGAGGAAACTATAACAACAGCTATTAGATAAGACACCTCACTCAAAGAAGAAAGAAGAAATGGTGTCAGGAGCAAGTGAAAAAGGAGTATATGCAGAATAGGCAAAAGGACAAATCCAACGGATACCTCCTCATATACACTCCTAAGGAAATCAGAGGAAATCTGAAGAAAGCTGATGAAAGCAGAAGACAGCAGAAGAAAATCAAGAGAGAGAAATAGCACAAATATATCAGGAAAATCTCTCAACAGAGCTCATGTACAAAAGTGTCAGAACAGGACTGGCTGAACACTTATTTGCTTGGAAAGAAGCAACCGTTTAAGAAGCAATTATACAACGGCTATATGAGCCACATCATCAACACCTCAACGGTATTATGAATCATCTTCAAACGGCTATATTCCAACAGAACATATAAATAGCCTCAAGATCAAAATTGAAGATGTTGTTGTTGTTCAATAGAACAACCAACCACGATGGCCAAAATGACAATGAACCAACAATGGTTTGAAGCCACGAACATACCTTGGTTATTCCAATGATACGGGTGAGAATGTAACCCGTGGAAACCAATGGTTGGAGAACAAGGCTGGAGCTTAAAGTCAGTATCTACCTAGCCAATTCTCAGAGGATATCATTCCTCATATTAGAGACAGAGATTGTACCTAAACTTAAACACTAGTATCACTGTCTTACCCTTGTACTTAGAATTCATTCATTATATCCTGAGTAATACTCAGTTAACCTCTAGTATAGGAAGAGATTAAGTTTAAGTTTCGTGGAAACTTAAACTTAGTTTAATTTGAAAACACAATATGTGTCTGAGAGCCTGGAGAGGCTTGGTGGAAGAAAGAATACTCGCTGTAGAGCCTGGAGAGGCTTGATAGAAAAGAATACTTGTTAGAGCCTGGAGAGGCTTGGTTGACAAAGAATACTTGGTTAGAGCCTGGAGAGGCTTGGTAAGAAAGAATACTTGTTGAGCCTGGAGAGGCTTGTCTGTAAAAGAATACTGCATGAGTTGCCTAGAGAGGCAGTTGAAAACAAAGTAATACTCGTGTTGGCCTGAAGAGGCTGTGAATAATACTTGTATCTGTGGATTTCAGATAGTGGAAAATCCAGTGGTGGTTTGCCCTGGGACTGGATGTAGCTCACGGGTTTAGTGGGTGAACCAGGATAAATTCTTGTCTAAGTCTTCTTTCCCTTAAACTCTTTTACTTTCCGTTTTCGTATTTATTAAGGGGATTGGAAAGTATTTTTTTATAATAAACTCTAAGTAAACAATTTCAATAAAATGAGCTTTCTAAGAAATGCTAAGTACTCTAAGTAATCTACTTGCTACGATGTGGGTGCAGTTGCCCCCACAAGGATTTTTATTTTATTTTCTCTCTCACATGAACATATATATAGCTCCATTATTTTATAGTAATATTTTTGTTATCACACTTAATTTTTATCCAATGAAGAATTAGAGGGGAAAAACAATATCACTCAATTTAAGTTTCATTCATCTCAATTCATGAAACTAAATGTGAAAATTATCAAATATTGAAATGATTAGAGAAACAATTAAAAATATCATCTGAAGCCAAAGGGCATTGTTAATAATAAAAATTACGATATATATTCATACTTTGAATAATATTATATGGAAAAATATGTTTTTCGTCCCTATAGTTTTGGTCAACTTTGGTCTTTGTCCCTGTATTTTAAATCCTTAGTTTTTTGTCCCTGAACTTTCTAAACCCCCAAATCATGGTCCCTGACCGTTAATGAGATCTGTTAACCTAATGAGTTGGGTAACAAAAGTTATATGTTAGCCTCAATAAAGGCCCCAAATAGCTTACTGTTAGAACCACAGGCAACACTAGAAGGGGGGTTGAATAGTGTTTTAATGTTTTTAAAACATTTTGGAAATCTTTGATTAAACAATTGTATGAGACGATCAAAGTACAAAACTAATCTTAAGATCAGAGTTAGTTTCAAAACATGCGGAAGATATGTAAGATAAAGATAGAAAATCTTTCTCTTAAACTTAAGATTGTTTTGATTGAAAAGCTTCTCAAAATATCTTCTAAAGATTATTACACAGAGTATCTTCAGAACAGTTTCTAAAATACTTCAGATGATCAAAGATCATCTGTTTCTAGCTTCTGAACTGAGCTCTTTTCAGACTCACTTCAGACAGTTATTCGAGAAGTTCTTCAGAGTACATTCTTAGTAATACTCTCAAACGACATAAGAGATGTTTTATGTGATGTTTGTTTGAAAGCTTATTTTATTGAAATCGTTGTATTAAGTTTATTATGAAAAATACTTTTCAATCCCCAACATAAATGTAAAGACTGTAAATAAAAGAGATTAAGGGAGAAGAAAACTTAGGCACAGAATTTATCCTGGTTCACCCACAAACCCGTGAGCTACATCCAGTCCCAAAGGCAAACCACCACTGGATTTTCACTAACCACAACACCACACAAGTACCGTCTCTTCAAACAACCACGAGTACAGTCTGTCCAGACATAACACAAGTACCGTCTCTTCAGACACAACACAAGTACCGTCTCTTCAGACACAGGGTTACCCAGACCCAACCAACACAAACATTTGTCACACCAGGTCACCAAGACCTAGCCAGGGTCATACACAGACCCAACCAAGTATTCTTTCTTCCACCAAGCCTCTCCAGGCTCTCAGACACTTATCCAAGTGTAGAGTATTTTACTACTCAACCTAAGCTAGAAGTTCGCTAGAACCTCTCAACTCAAATTCTTCTTGTACATAATGATTACTGAGTACACACTCAGGATACAAACATTACAAACTAAGTACAAGGATAGACAGTGATACAAGTGTTTGAATTAAGTACAATCTTTGTCTTTACTATGAGGAATACCATCCTCTGAGAGTAGGCTAACTAAGATGTGAAATAAGCTTCAGCCTCATTCTCCAACCATTGGTTTACATGGGTTACATTCTCACCCGTATCATTGGAATACCAAGGTATGTTCATGGCTTCAAACCGTTCCTGGTTTGATAGTCATTTTGCTCAGCATGGTTGTCTTCAGACCAACAACCAACTTAATTGATCTAACAAATCAACTGAACAACATGACTAACTGACAACCAAATCAGTAGCCTGATTGATCCAGCAGAGACCAACTTGATCCACTCTGATCAACCCTTGTTGACTGATTGGTAGCCAGCATCAACCAGCTTGGTTGATTGTTTAACCAACTTGATTGATCTTACCGATCAACATCTTCAAACTCTTTCTTAAGGCTATTTATATGTTCTGTTGAATATAGCCGTTGAAGATGATTCATAATACCGTTGAGCTGTTGATGATGTGGCTCATATAGCCGTTATGTAATAGCTCCTCAAACGATTGATTCTTCTTAAGCAAATAGGTGTTCAGACGATCCCGTTCTGACACTTCTGTTATGAGCTGCTCTGTGAGAGATATTTTGATATATTTATGCTTGCTTTCTCTCATGATCTGCTTTTGCTTTCTTTAGCTTTCTTCTGCTTGCATCTGATTTCTTCAGCTTTCTTCTGATTTTCTTAGGAGTGTATATGAGGAAATGTCCGTTGGATTTGTCCCTTTGCTTATTCTGTATATACACCTTTTTCATTTGCTTCCTGAAACCATTTCCTCTTTCTTCTTTGAGTGAGGTGTCTACTCCAAAAGCTGTTGTAGCAGTTTCTTCTTTTAATAAAGATATATGATATTATAAGCATTTAATCATATAGTCTCTGCTTCTGTGTTGAGAGCTGTTTCATGCATTCAGAGAGTTGATACGTTCAGATGATTGATCTCTTCAATCTTCACATATACTCTGATATTGTTATTTTATCAGCTTCAACATGTGCTCATAAATGTTTCAAGCTTATTTCAATTCTCCCGCTTGAGATGCTTTCAATAAGCTTTCTTTCTTCTGATAATTTTTTTTCTTTGATTGCAGCTTCATTCTTCTTGTATCTTCTTCTTCTTCTGATATGAATAAAGATATTGAATTATATGTATTTTATTCAAATCATCTTTCTTGTTGCTTTTACTCAGTCTTCTTTTCCGTTCTGACCGATGGCAGGCACTGGTGCAGTAGGTCTGCGCATGCAGATCCTTTTGTTGCAGGTGTAGCAGCATTGCAGAAAGTCTTTATAGTATTTCCTTATTTGTGCAAGACTTTGGTCGAGGCAGAAAAGCATGTCTGGCTTTTGTGTGAAATCCATCTGATGGAGTAAGCTTTACACCTTGTAACGTCTCCAAGAGATTATTTCTGGATTCTGACACGTTCAATCTTCAGATACATAGTCTGCTTCATATTGTCTTCATTTCTTCAGATGATAGTTGTTCTTCAGATAGCTGCGTCTTCAGATGACAAACCTTCTTCAGATTGATGAGCTTCCTTATTTCTTTTCTTCAATAGATTTTCTTCAGATGATAGCCAAGCTTCCATTACTGTCTTCAAGTCTTCAGATAGTCTTCAGATCTTCCGAGTCTTCAGAGTCTTCAGTTCTTCAGACGAAATCTGTCTTCAGTCGATTGCTTTTTCAATCTTCTCTTTACTTGGAATTGCTTCAACTTTGTTGTGGATTTCTTTTTTTCGGATTCTGCACTTTGTTCTTCTGAACTGGATTCTTCTTTTGCTGATACTGTTCTTCTAATCTTCTTCTTCTGATATTCTCCTTCTGATCTTCTTAGTCTTCTTAGTCTGATCTTCAAATGAATATTCCAACCTGAAACACAACCAAGAAACCAATACATTTCTCAGTAGAACCTGTTTACATAATCTTATTAAGTTCTTATATAATCTTATTTGTTATTAATATTATCTTCTTATAATCTTATTTGTTATTCATATTATCTTCTTATAATCTTATTTGTTAATCATTAAAACCTAAGGATGTTAAGTCTTATAGTCATGTTTGAGTACTCAAACTGATTTATAGACTTCACAATCTCCCCCTTTTTAATGATGACAAATAAGTTATATATTACTGACAAAATGTACATAGAAAAAGAAGCGAGAGATGATAAACAAATTAATTGTATTACTCCCCCTATCTATGTTACTCCCCCTGAGACAAGCATTGATTCTTTTAGTTATTAATTGTTATCTTCTGAACCATTAGATGTTAGTCTTCACGACTTAAATCTTTTTAGATACCAATTAAATCTTTATATACCAACTGTTAGATGTTTTAGATACCAATTATTAGTTATAAACTTTAGTTTGTTATCTTCTGATATTTCTTACAGTATTTTATATTTCTCCCCTTTTTATGCTTCTTCCTTTTTAGCATCTTGTAATCCTTTTTAACATTTTGTTAGTTTTATATTTCTCCCCCTTTTGTCATTAATTAAAAAGGTTTGGTGATATAATTCTCCCCCTTTCTTACATTATAGCTTGTTAGATTGTTTCACTCTTTATCTTGTATTAACAGAAAATTGTTAAACTCATGCTTATACCACTTTATACTAACTGTTATACTAATCAAAACAAAGTTTTATTAGATTAAATTGTTACAGTTACTCAGATACAAGGTTTTGAAGAGAAATAAAGCACAAAAAATAAAGAAATACATTTTCTAAAAAAAACATTTGATATGTACAAAACCAAAAAACGGAAAATACATTTAACATTGCTAACTCCGGAGATTCCTTCGAAGGCCTGAGGCATAGCCTTATCAGACTTCATCTCTCTCAAAACACCTTCACTCCTTCGGCTGAAAAGCCTCAGAGGTGCCTCTTAAGCCAGCAGTCTCCCTTGTCAACCGTGCATATTGCACACAATCCCCTTGTGACGCTTGAAATAAGAGAGACGCATCATTTAGGACAGTGTCTCGACCATCAGCCACCACCTTAATTCCAAGAACCACTTTGTCAGTAGTTCTCTTGATAAGATTGGCTGTGCTGGGATCTCCCAGTGGTCTTCCAGTCCCACTGTGATGCAACAAGATCACCATGGTCCAAGTATAGAGAAACGGATTTTCAGATGAACCCTTTCCCTTACTCTTCATTCCATACATCATCCAAGATGATTTGATCTTTGCCTCAACGTGTTTCAAAAATTCTTCTGCTATTTTCCTTTGCTTCTTCATTGTCCTTCAGAGAGCAACACACTCAGACTCTTAGGCAAAGCTATAAAGAAACTTTGAAGAGATGAGTTTGTGAAAAAGGCTCCTGTGAATTTATAGGACTTTGAAGCGAGGGTAAAATAGAGAAGTAAGAGGATTGAATTTCTTGAATTGTTGTTCACGGGATATCTATGGGCTCGGGTCGCTTTTATGATGACAGTTTCAAACCTTGGGAGTATGAAACATACATCATTGATTGGTCATTGATGAAGTACCATAGGAAACTGAGTCATTAGCATTGATAATGTAAATTTTGGAAAACGTTTTTCGAAAGAGTAGAAAAAACAGATGCAAAAATATTTTTGAAAACATACTTAGAAGATTTTTTCGAAGAAAAGAAATGAAATGAAAAGAAAGTTAAGAGAAAACATTTTTGTAATACTTTTTCGAAAGGAAAGAAATGAAATAAAAACCTTGTTTAAGGGAAAATATTGAAAACAAAACATTTTACGCAAAACAGAAGAAGAGCAAATAGAAAGTTTTATAAAAGCAAGTATCTGAGAAACTTTTAAAATTTGATTATCTTAGGTTTTTACTTGTTAAAGAATTAAAGGTTTATTATCAGATTTTAAAGTTTTTACTGAAAGACAATTTTCACAGATATTTAAGTTTTAGAGTGAAGTGATGTTACCAAAGATCTGGTTATTGTTCTCTGGATGAAGAGGTGCTTTTCTTTCATTACTCCTTTCCTTGAAGACTTTTTCTCCTTCTGAAGTTGCTTGATGTCTGCACGTTCTATCACGTCTTTTGTCTTTTGCGCTCCAGAGAATCTTTAAACAATCACCTTAACCTATCCTCAAGGATTAAGATAGACTTTAATGACTTACGTATCGACCGCCTTAGCATTCTTTGACCCACGATTTCAGTAAGTTCATAGAGAACCTTTTGAACAGGTTTAGAGAATAGGGATGTTACTAAGTCAAGATTATCTTCTCAAAAGTTGAGTTAGGTTTGGCGCATAGAGTGTTAATCATCTAAACATTGTTGACCCACAATTTCAGTGAGTTCATTTTGAACTTTCTGAACAGGTTCAGACAATGGAGATGTTATCACACTATCCATCCTTTTAGATGATGTTTCCTTCTGATGATCTTATTCAAAAACCTATTTTTCTGAAACATACACAAACTAAAAATACCTTTCAGTAGCACCTGATAGAGTTTGTTAATTATTAAATATTCTTAAATTGCTGATTATATTTTACTAAATTTAGAAATTATCTTAGAGAAGAGATTTTAATTCTGTTTTTATCTTATTAAGTTAATTAAATTTATCTTTTTAGGAATTCAATTTGTTAATTTGATGAAGAAAGAATTATGTTAATAATATAACTAACTATGCACAGATAGAAACACATAGAAATCAAACAGAAAGACTTAAGACAAAATGGAATATTAATATTATAAATAAGATATAGATACAAAGACTCAAAAACATAACACGAGTGTATCATTGATCATTAGGTTGGTTCTCATTCGCTTTTTCCTTTTCAGCCCTAAGCTCTTGGAGCTCTTTCTCTGCAGCACTCAATTTCTTTGTTAGCCGAGTTATCTTATCATTTCTCTTCTTCACATTGTATGCACCCGATGTCATCCTTTTCCTTTTATGAGACTTCAAGTGAGTATCTTCAGTTCCTACTTCAATGCGTGGAGCAAAAAGAGGATGAATGACCACTTGATTCTCAGGAGCTTCTTCTCTTTCAATAAGAGTCCGGTCTAACTCAGCATATGCAGTCGGAGTGAAGAAGTCAAGAGACGGTTGATCAAAGAGACTTTCCATAGAAAATCCCTTGTGCAAGAGAATTTTCATAATTAAAGTGTTGTGAAGATAGAGATTCTTATTTCTCATCTCATCTCTGAAACACATCTGATACATTAGTATCCATGGGAGATTAATTTTCTTCTTTGACAGCAATAGTCCCAAAACAAACCTCTCCATCATGCTTATAGTCAAATTGTTTCTTCCTCTGGGAAGAATGCAGCAGTTTAGTACAGCAAGGAGGGTTCTGGGTGTGCTCAGAAGTTGAGAAGGTCTGAAAGGGGCAATCCTTCTTCTTCCAAAAAGATGTTGGTCAAGAACAAATGTTCCACCATGAAGAGATTCCCATCTTTGGAAGTATTGTTCCCCACTGTCAGGAACACCTATAACTTTAGCAATAAGTTTGGTGTCCCCAAACAGAGATCTTCCCATTACCTTCGTTTTAATCCAAGTTCTGTTGGGATCAGATATGATCTTGATGTTGTCCCAAAACTCCATTACACTTTCCTCATGCCAGGAGGAGGAAATGTAGTTGAAGTAAGGAGTCCATCCAACAACATCAAAATATTCAGAAATCTTGTAATTTGCCTCGTCATATTCTGAGAGATTTACCATCTTACATGGGATGATTCTCTCATCAAAAACTGAGGGAGCAAAGTTACTCGATAATACTGAAGTATTTGCCATGAATACTATGGGACAGTTGATCTTTCTGAGATGAGAGTGCTTGAAGAACCTTGGCCTTTTAGAGAAAGGATTTGAATGAAGTGTAATTTCCATGTTGATCATCCAATCCTTTTATATAAGCAAGAGAGCGTGCTTCAGGCATTCATGAAAGGCGGTTGTGTGCACTGTACCGGTGTGGGAAGTAGTACATCGTGCCGATTTAGAGAAACCGTTTAATGATTCAATGATTCACATTGCGTCGTTTCACATTTATCAACAAAATAAATAACACATATGACTCTTCAAATACTTAAATAAATATACACATATATTCATGCAGATAATATTCTACTAAGCATGCGCGACTGTTCAACTCATGTATACAATCAAGAAGAAAAGAATATGCAACAAATATATACAGAAAACAGATTATAAACATCAGGCAATATACATCTAAGACACTTAGCATGCAATAAATTATTTTCACACAACTATATATATATATATACACACATACACATACACATAACGATTTCAATCAAACAAAACATGCAACATATATTTACCAACAGTTTCAATAAAATAAAACACGCGACAGTTAAGTAACTATACTTAAATTTAAATTTAAACTAAGATAGGAAAGGTGTTACCCGTTTGTGCTCTAGAGATATATACACTTTCCTTTTCCAGTTACGTCATGCGCTTCAATTCCATGATTAATGAGTTTTGGAAAATTAATTTTCCTATTCTCATTTTCATTCTTCATAGTTGCTTCAGCTTGGTGAGATTTCCATCTTCTGAGGATCTACTCCTTCTGCATTTGTTAGATGCTCAACCCGAAGGTGAGCTCTGATACCACTTGTTAGAACCACAGGCAACACTAGAAGGGGGGTTGAATAGTGTTTTAATCTTTTTAAAACATTTTGGAAATCTTTGATTAAACATTCGTATGAGACGATCAAAGTACAAAACTAATCTTAAGATCAGAGTTAGTTTCAAAACATGCGGAAGATATGTAAGATAAAGATAGAAAATCTTTCTCTTAAACTTAAGATTGTTTTGATTGAAAAGCTTCTCAAAATATCTTCTAAAGATTATTACACAGAGTATCTTCAGAACAGTTTCTGAAATACTTCAGATGATCAAAGATCATCTGTTTCTAGCTTCTGAACTGAGCTCTTTTCAGACTCACTTCAGACAGTTATTTGAGAAGTTCTTCAGAGTACATTCTTTGTAATACTCTCAAACGACATAAGAGATGTTTTATGTGATGTTTGTTTGAAAGCTTATTTTATTGAAATCGTTGTATTAAGTTTATTATGAAAAATACTTTTCAATCCCCAACATAAATGTAAAGACTGTAAATAAAAGAGATTAAGGGAGAAGAAAACTTAGGCACAGAATTTATCCTGGTTCACCCACAAACCCGTGAGCTACATCCAGTCCCAAAGGCAAACCACCACTGGATTTTCACTAACCACAACACCACACAAGTACCGTCTCTTCAGACAACCACGAGTACAGTCTCTTCAGACACAACACAAGTACTGTCTCTTCAGACACAACACAAGTACCGTCTCTTCAGACACAGGGTCACCCAGACCCAACCAACACAAACATGTGTCACATCAGGTCACCAAGACCTAGCCAGGGTCATACACAGACCCAACCAAGTATTCTTTCTTCCACCAAGCCTCTCCGGGCTCTCAGACACTTATCCAAGTGTAGAGTATTTTACAACTCAACCTAAGCTAGAAGTTCGCTAGAACCTCTCAACTCAAATACTTCTTGTACATAGTGATTACTGAGTACACACTCAGGATACAGACATTACAAACTAAGTACAAGGATACACAGTAATACAAGTGTTTGAATTAAGTACAATCCCTGTCTTTACTATGAGGAATACCATACTCTGAGAGTAGGCTAACTAAGATGTGAAATAAGCTTCAGCCTCATTCTCCAACCATTGGCTTCCATGGGTTACATTCTCACCCGTATCATTGGAATACCAAGGTATGTTCATGGCTTCAAATCGTTCCTGGTTTGATAGTCATTTTGCTCAGCATGGTTGTCTTCAGACCAACAACCAACTTAATTGATCTAACAGATCAACTGAACAACATGACTAATTGACCAACAGGTCAGTAGCTTGATTGATCCAGCAGAGACCAACTTGATCCACTCTGATCAACCCTTGTTGACTGATTGGTAGCCAGCATCAACCAGCTTGGTTGATTGTCTAACCAACTTGATTGATCTTGCCGATCAACATCTTCAAAATCTTTCTTAAGGCTATTTATATGTTCTGTTGAATATAGCCGTTGAAGATGATTCATAATACCATTGAGTTGTTGATGATGTGGCTCATATAACCGTTATGTAATAGCTCCTCAAACGGTTGATTCTTCTTAAGCGAATAGGTGTTCAGACGATCCCGTTCTGACACTTCTGTTATGAGCTCCTCTATGAGAGATATTCTGATATATTTATGCTTGCTTTCTCTCAAGATCTGCTTTTGCTTTCTTTAGCTTTCTTCTGCTTGCATCTGATTTCTTCAGCTTTCTTCTGATTTTCTTAGGAGTGTATATGAGGAAATGTCCGTTGGATTTGTCCCTTTGCTTATTCTATATATACTCCTTTTTCATTTGCTTCTTGACACCATTTCCTCTTTCTTCTTTGAGTGAGGTGTCTACTCCAAAAGATGTTGTAGCAGTTTCTTCTTTGAAAAAAGATATATGATATTATAAGCATTTAATCATATAGTCTCTACTTCTGTGTTGAGAGCTGTTTCATGCAATCAGAGAGTTGATACGTTCAGATGATTGATCTCTTCAATCTTCACATATACTCTGATATTGTTATTTTATCAGCTTCAACATGTGCTCATAAATGTTTCAAGCTTATTTCAATTCTCCAGCTTGAGATGCTTTCAATAAACTTTCTTTCTTCTGATAATTTTTTTCTTTGATTGCAGCTTCATTCTTCTTGTATCTTCTTCTTCTTCTGATATGAATAAAGATGTTGAATTATATGTATTTTATTCAAATAATCTTTCTTGTTGCTTTTACTTAGTCTTCTATTCCGTTCTGATCGATGGCAGGCGCTGGTGCAGTAGGTCTGCGCATGCAGATCCTTTTGTTGCAGGTGTAGCAGCATTGCAGAAAGTCTTTGCAGTATTTCCTTATTTGTGCAATACTTTGGTCGAGGTAGAAAAGCATGTCTGGCTTTTGTGTGAAATCCATCTGATGGAGTAAGCTTTACACTTTGTAACGTCTCCAAGAGATTATTTCTGGATTCTGACACGTTCAATCTTCAGATACAT
Organism: Sesbania bispinosa; assembly: GCA_026901365.1. Taxonomy (NCBI): domain Eukaryota; kingdom Viridiplantae; phylum Streptophyta; class Magnoliopsida; order Fabales; family Fabaceae; genus Sesbania; species Sesbania bispinosa. Next base: position 902,984 of record QLOH01000317.1, read on the forward strand.
AGCCTGCTTCATGTAGGAACACAGGGAAACACTAGAAGGGGGGTTGAATAGTGTTTCTAAATATTTTAAGAAGCTTTTCGAAAACAGATTTAGAAAACAGATTTTCAGACAGGTTACTAGTGGGCTGTCTGAAGTTTTTAGATAGCTGTCTGAAGTTGGTTTCAGACTGCTTTAAAATGGTTCTAAACGAAGTTTCTTCTTTTTAAAATATTAAATAAAATATTCAGTCCCCTTAATTAGTTTAAAACTGAAATGACAAAGATAAGGGAAGAGAAACTTAGCCACAGAATTTATCCTGGTTCACTCACTACCACTTGTGAGCTACGTCCAGTCCCAATGCCAACTAGCACTTGGATTTTCTCTTAATCTTGCAAGATTACAAGTATTCCTTTCTAACAAGCCTCTTCAGGCTCTACAACCAAGTATTTTTTTTTTCAGACAAGCCTCTTCAGGCTCAACAACACAAGTATTCTTTTTCAGACAAGCCTCTCCAGGCTCAAAAGCAAATACAAATGAGAGAAGTGCTTAAGCTCACAAACTATATCAGTTTTGAGACTTAAACAGCTACTGATTGTACAGAAATTACTGAGGTATGCTCAGAATAAAAATTTGTGTGTACAAAGAAGATAAAATCTATCAGAGTGTTACAGCGAAAAACTTGCAGAGTTTTTGTTCTTTTGTTATGCTTCTCTCTCTATACTAGTCTTCAAATGAGGGGGTATTTATAACCAAATGATTGAATCATTGAAGACTCTCAGGTTTGTGAAATCCATGCTAGCCGTTGTGAGACAGCTGCTGCAGTACAGAATATTCTCTGACATATTCTGATATTCCCTGACAATTTCTGACATTTTTACAAGGTTTGCTCCTGCCAAAAAGGTGCTCTTTGTTGCTGCTGCAATTGCTGCGTAGCAGAGGACACGTTGTGACAGAGCGCGTGCTTGAATTGCATTGCACAGGTGCCAGCTGTTTGTAACAGAGAACATGCGTGAAAAACGTGCAGAGGTGCATGGATTATCACAACTTCAGACAAGAGATGCCATGTCATCAAAAGCTTTCAGACGGTTTTGATGCTTCAGACGGGTTGATCATCTTCAGACAGCATCAGCTTCTTCAGACGGGTACAACACTTAGTCTTATAAAGTAGGCTTCTTGCTGAAAATCACAGATAAACATTTAGACAATTGTATCTTATGAGAAACATCTTAAGTTGAATTTGTTGATCATTAAAACTTAGAGAAATTTCAGTCTTTAAAACATCATAAACCTCTTCATGATATTTTTGAGACTCAACATTCTCCCCCTTTTTAATGATGACAAATTTAACTTAAATCTGCAAAGTTGAGAGATTAAGATTTAGCTCCCCCTAGGACAAATGTATTCTTTTAGATGCTTTTATAAAGAATTTTCTCAGAAGTTCAGACAACTTTGGACTGTTTCATGTACTCCCCCTGAATCCTGTAATCACTTCAGATTTTGTTAGATTTAATACTCCCCCTTTTGTCATCAATCAAAAGGGAAATATAGATCAATAACAATAACCTAGCAATAAAACAAACAGGATTGTGAAGAACAGATAAAGTAAAAACAAGTATCAGAGCAAAGACCTCATGAGATGTATTAAAAATAATGTAAGGATTAAACAGACAATCAGCACTTAAAAAAGAAATATGAACATAAGACAATGGCAATAAATTAGTCCTTCTTCTTCAGCAGGGCTTCAGACAGAAAGGAGATCAGTTCTTCCTTCGCCTTGTCAATGGCAGCTTCAATAGAAGATTTCAACTCTTGTTGCCCACTTCTTATCAGCTGCTGCTCATGAAGAATTTCTTGCTGATTCTGAATAACTTTTTGAGCCTTCTTTTCTGAGACAGCACATCTTCTTTCAGATTCTTCACATCTCTTCTCAAGTGCCTTGACCTTGGATTTCAGCTTCTGGTTTTCTTCAAACAGGTCAGGTTCAAACTCAACTAGGATGAGATGAAGGTAGGGACAAACAAATCTCAAAACTCCAAAACCAGGCTGTAAGCCATATTCTGAAGGATTGTAGACTGGACAGAAAAAGGTCCCAACATACTTCAGAAGCACCCAAGCTTGGTTGAATGAATCTGCCTGTGGGGGAAAGTGATCTCTTAAGAAATGGTACTGAACATTTGTGAAGTGTCCAACACCCATTGCAGATTCAGCATCAGGACCACTACACCCAGAAGAAGACCCAGCAGCTTCTCTGATCTTCCAGTAAGATTCCCACATCCAGTTTTCAAACAGGTGATTCAAGCCTCCTCCTTCTGATATGATAAACTCAGGAAGACCTTCCCATTCTGAAGCAGTCATGGCTTCAGACAGGGGTGCTGATACAGAATAGACCTTAGGACCCTTCAATTTTTCATCTTGACCTTCTTTGAGGGGATACCTAGGAACAATCCTATCAGGTTTCACCAAGATTTTGGTTGAAGGCCTGATTGAACTGGTTCTAGGAGGCCTGTAGCCTATCATTCCAACTCCTCTAGCCAAGTCTCTTTGGAACAATTCAGCTTCAGTGTTCAGCATTCTTACCATTAGCCATTCTTCATTGTTAGCTTCCATGAGTCTTCGGAGAATGGATTGATAAGATCCCATGTATGATTAGGAGGGACAACACCCTTCCTTATCTTCTCCAAACCATCAGCATTGTTGGAGTACAAAGCCATTTCATCAGACACAGTCTTCTTAGTGAAACCCTGATGAAATGAGACAGCAGGGGCTGTTCTAAAGTGATGCAGCTCTTCAGACAAATGCTGGAATTTTGGCAAAGGAAAAGAGCCAAAGGAGGTTCTTGTCAGTCTCTTGCATAAGGCTGCAATCTCAACTGAAAGGTTGAATTGATGAACAGATGAAGGTGGTGATGGAGGTAAAGGTGTGTGAGGTGGAGATGATGATGGTGAGGAAGGTGATGAAGGTGAAGGTAATGAGCTATCAGATAGCTGTATGTACAGAGGTGAGGGGGGTTTGGATGGTGAAGATGTGGGTTCAAGAACTTGGTTTTCTTGAGGTGCAGGGGGTTCAGACAACAGGTTGTCTGATGGTATGATGGGTGTAGGTGATGAGGGTTCAGATGGTATGAAAGGTTCAGAGGGTAATGTAATTAGTTGTAAGGTTGGTAGAGGTTGGGAGGTAGGTGGAGAAGGTTGCTTTTCTGGTGAGGTGGGTTTAGATGAGGATTGAGGTTGTTTTCAGGTGATGAAGGAGGTGAGGGAGTTACATTATCAAATCTCACCTTGATCCTTTTGTAAGGTTTGGGAGCAGCAACATCTTGAGCTTTAGCAGCTCTTTCTTTTGCTTCCTTATCCTTGGCTTCCTTATCCTCCCTTTCTCTTTCTTCAGAGGAAAGAGCCCTTCTTCTCTTGAAGTATTGATTAGCCTTTACAAAATTTTGATACCTTCCAGCAATGTCTGCTTCTTCTAGGTGAGAAGCAGTACTTCTGGTAATCCTAACTTCAGACACTGTCTGAAGTAGTTTACCCTTCTTCTTTTTCCTCTGAGGTGCACTTGACCTCTTTCTTTTCTTTGAGGCTTCAGCAATGGCTGCTTGCTTGTCATCCTCAGCATAAGCAAGTTGTGAGGCTATTGCAAGAGCTCTGTCAGTTCTCTCTTGCTCTTCTTTCAGTTCTAACTCTTCTTGTTCAATGGCAGTAGCCAAAGCAGCAACCTGAATCAGTTCAGGGTCAGAGGAGCATGCAGCAAGAGGTTGAGCAGCAACTGCATCAATATCCACATCCTGTCCTTCCATTATAGAAGTAGGCTTTGAAGATTGTGCAGGTTCAGGCACCTGACCCACAATTTCAGACAACCTTTGAGAAGGTTTCTGAACAGGTTCAGATGCTTGAATCTGTACAGATGCAGAAGCTATCTTAGCTGAGCTTCTTACAGGTAGCTTCTTCAGCTTAGGTTGAGGTGACGCCTTTGAGGGCTTGAACTCATGTCTTCTGATATCTCCTTTTAGTTCATTTTCCAGAATCTGCACAGTGGAACTTCTCCTCTGAGCTTTCTCCATCAGCAAACTTTCTTTCATGGTTGGCGAGGGAGGCCTTGGAGTCAGCTTAATCTTCATGCTCTTCAGATTTGATTCACCAAACATAGGAATTGGGTGGTGATCAAAGAGCTGGTGAACTGGAACTTTAAAATGCAACAACACCTTGGTGATGATGGTGTTGTGAGGAAAACTTCCAGCAGAGTCTCTCAGCCTCTTCTGAAGGTGGTACATGATGATATTTGGAAGATTTATCTTCTGCTTCTTCAGAAGGTGAATAAGGCAGAATCTCTCCAGTTCAGACACATGGTTTCTGCTGCCACTTTTAGGGATTACAGAGTTCCCCAAGATAGCATGCAGAACCCTAGCCTTATCTGACATATTCTTAGCATCCAGACTAGCAGGAGAGGGAGTTCCATACAAAAACTCAGTAAAATGTTTCTGACCTCCATTTCTTGATTCCCAGCCAGGATAGAAGACACCCCCTTCAGTCTTGACACCACAGACAATGGCCAAGATGTCTTCATCAATAAAGATAGATGTACCAAGCACATTAGCCTTGATGGTGGTGTAGATGCCTTGAGGGTTAGGGATTCCTCTGGCTGTGGCCCAGAAATCAAGTATACTCTGCTCATGCCAATGTGAACGATTTTTGTTGAAGTATTCAAGCCACCCAGCTGCTTGAAATTCTGCATGAAGATCCATTCCTAGTGCTTCAAGCTCTTCCAGAAAGACACCCTTGGTCTTCACAATATTATCAGCTCCAGACTTCTTTGGTGCCATTGTTGAAGGATGGAAAGAACTTGAGAGAGAAAATGCTTTCTTGAAGATGAAGAATAGCAAAGGTTCTGAGAGAGTAGAGAGCTGCAACGTACCAAGGACTCACTGCCTTACAGTACTTATAGACTTCTGAGGCAATGATGGCAGAAACTGGCTGCGCAGACATAGGGTAACGTGCAAAGTGGATTTAAATCGTCCCTTTATTGCCACGTCATTTGTTCATTTCAGAACAAGTGCAAGATTTCAGACATCCAGTTAATTTCAGACGACCAAAACTTCAGACAGGTCACATGTTTCAGACAGGCTGAAGTTTCAGACACATCATTTTTCATACACACTCACAATGCATGAATGTTCAGTTTATCTCTGATGAACTTAAACTTATCTTCAGTTAGAGGTTTTGTGAATATATCAGCCCATTGATGCTCTGTATCAATGAACTGAATATCAAAAACACCTTTATGAACATAGTCTCTAATGAAATGATGTTTGATTTCTATATGTTTAGCCCTAGAATGTTGAATGGGATTTTTAGATAAATTAATGGCACTGGTATTATCACATAACACAGGTATAACAGATATTGCAATATTAAAATCTTCAAGTTGATACTTCACCCATAATAGTTGTGAGCAACAGCTGGCTGCTGAGATGTATTCTGCTTAGCTGTTGATAATGCAATTGTGCTTTGCCTTTTGCTTGACCAGCTGATCATATTTTCTCCAAAGAAGTGACATCCACCACTGGTGCTTTTTCTTTCAACTCTGTCTCCAGCAAAATCAGCATCACAGTATCCTACTAACCTGCAATCCTTACTTTTCTTATAGCACAGACCAAGATTAGTAGTACCTTTAAGATATCTGAAAATTCTTTTTACAGCTTTGTAGTGAGTGATTCTTGGATCAGATTGAAATCTAGCACACAGGCACACACTGAACATGATGTCAGGTCTGCTTGCTGTTAGATACAATAATGAACCAATCATTCCTCTATACAGAGTTTGATTCACCGGTTCTTCATTCTCATCTTTATTTAGAGATGCAGAAGAGTGCATTGGAGTTGCCATGGGTTTGCAATCACTTAGGTTGAACTTTTTAAGCATTTCCTTTGTATATTTCTCTTGATGGATCCATATACAATCAGAATCTTGCTTAATCTGAAGTCCAAGGAAAAACTTTAGTTCACCCATTAGGCTCATTTCAAATTCAGATTGCATTAACTCAGAAAACTCTTTGCACAATGAAGAATTAGTTGAACCAAAAATAATGTCATCAACATATATTTGGACAAGTATAAGATCCTTGTTAGACTGTTTTCTAAAAATAGTTGTGTCAACTTTTCCTCTTTCAAAACCATTAGTTGCAAGAAAACTGCTCAGTCTTTCATACCAAGCTCTTAGGGCTTGTTTCAGACCATAGAGAGCTTTCTTGAGTTTAAAAACATGTTCAGGAAAAGTTACATCTTCAAAACCAGGGGGTTGTCTAACAAAAACCTCTTCTTCAATGAAACCATTGAGGAAGGCACTTTTGACATCCATTTGATATAGTTTGATGCCATTATTTACAGCATAAGATAAAAGAATTCTAATTGCTTCTAACCTGGCCACTGGGGCAAAGGTTTCAGTGAAGTCAATACCTTCTTGCTGGTTATAACCTTGAGCTACTAGCCTTGCCTTATTTCTGATAACTTTGCCTTCTTCAGACAGCTTGTTTCTGAACACCCATTTGGTTCCAATAATTGTTTTCCCATGGGGTTTAGGAACAAGGGTCCAGACATCACTCCTAGCAAATTGATTTAGCTCCTCTTGCATGGCTAGGATCCACCCTTCATCATGCAGAGCTTCATCAATGCTCTTTGGCTCAATTTCAGATAGGAGAGCAAGAGAATTCAAATGTCTGAATTTTGATATTGTCTTAACTCCTTCTGAAGTGCTGCCAATGATTTGCTCTTTAGGATGATGTGACTTGTATCTCCAATCAGATTTATGAGGAGGTATCACATCTGTCTGAGACTCAACATTTGTCTGAAGAGGTTCAGAAACAGCAGGAGCTTCAGACAGGTGCTCATCCTTCAAATTGCTGTGATCATTCAGCTCCATTCCTGCAAAATCATCCTCTAGATCTGATAGTTCCCTATCAGTCTCTTTGTTATCATTGAATTTTACATGTATGGTTTCTTCAACAGTTAAAGTTCTAGAGTTATACACTCTATATGCTTTAGATGTTTCAGAATATCCAATGAAAAATCCATTATCAGACTTTGCATCAAATTTTCCAAGATCATCTTTGGTGTTCAGTATAAAACATTCACATCCAAAGATGTGGAAATATGATATGTTGGGTTTTCTTCCTTTCCACAACTCATATGGAGTCTTTTTCAGAATTGGTCTTATCAATATTCTGTTTTGAAGGTAACAAGCCGTGTTAACAGCTTCTGCCCAGAAGGTTCTAGGTAAGTTGCTTGAGTTGAGCATGGTCCTTGCCATCTCTTGCAACCTTCTGTTCTTTCTCTCAACAACCCCATTCTGTTGAGGTGTTCTTGCCACAGAGAAATTGTGTGAGATCCCATTCTCATCACAGAACAATTTGAAATTTGCATTCTCAAACTCCCCACCATGATCACTTCTTATGACAGAAATACAGAATCCCTTTTCATTCTGTACCTTCTTGCAAAATATTGTGAAATTCTTAAAAGTCTCATCCTTGTTTCTAAGGAATATCACCCATGTGAATCTAGAATAGTCATCAACAATGACCAAACCATATTTCTTTCCACTAAGACTTTCTGTTCTAATGGGACCAAACAAGTCAATGTGTAAAAGTTCTAGTGGTCTGCTAGTTGAAACAACATCTTTACTCTTGAAGGAGTGTCTTGTTTGTTTCCCTTTCAGACAGCTATCACATAAAATGTCAGATTTGTATGAGAGCTTGGGCAATCCTTTAACAAGGTTGTGTTTTGCTAATCTTGAGATTAATCTCAAGCTGGCATGCCCAAGTCTTTGATGCCAAATCTGTTTTTCATCTTCAACAGAAATGAAACATTTTACATTTTGACTTGCTAGATCCTCTAGATCAATTTTATACACATTGCTGTGTCTCTTAGCAGTAAAAACTGTTTGATCAGAGGAGTCTTTGACTATGCATCCTTCCTTGGTAAAGGATACTACATAACCATTGTCACATAATTGACTTATGCTCAGTAAATTATGTTGTAGTCCTTCCACAAGATGAACATTTTTAATGAGGGATGAAGGAATTATACCTATAGTCCATATGCCAGTGATCTTCCCTTGCTGATTTCCACCAAAGGTGACCACTCCTCCTTCCTTAGGTCTAAGGATTTGGAACAAAGACCTTTCTCCTGTCATGTGTCGCGAGCACCCACTGTCCAGGTACCATTTGTGGGGTCTCCTTTGTCCTGTTAAACACGTCTGCAACAGGAATGATCAAGTTTTTAGGTACCCAAGTTCTTTTGGGTCCTGTTTCGTTAGCTTTGGGTCTTGCTTTTCTCTTGTGCTTGCACTGAATCACATTGTGTCCAGGCTTACCACAGTGAGAACACCCAGTGACCTTCTTTTTGCTTTTAGAAAAATTTAAGACAGTAGGAGGTTCAGACATGTTGTGATCAAAAAAGCCTAGTCCAATTTTGTCAGAGGAATGTCTTTGATTTCCAAGCATTATGTTTAAATTTTTGTTCCTTTGACAAACTTGGCTAGATCATTTGTCAGCTCTACAATCTATTTCTGAAGTTTTTTATTTTCTTCAGACGCAGTTTGTGAACTATGGTTTTCAGTCTCAAAGACCTTTTCCTTGAGCATAATATGTTCTATTTCCAGAGACTCATATTTGTTACACATTTCTGTGTGAGCCTTGGATAGATTCTTATACTCTAGGAACAGTTCCTTGGAACTTTCCACCAGATCATCATACATTTCTTGCAAGGTAAGAGGGAATACCTCAGCTTCAGAACTGTCTGAAGATGGTAGGCTTGCCATGAGACACAGATTTGCCTCTTCTGAGGTGTCTTCCTCCTCTTCTAAGTTGATTCATCCAGGTCCTCCCATGTTGCCATGAGACCTTTCTTTTTCTTGAAAAACTTCTTCTTCTTGAAGTTGTTTTTCTTCAGTTTTGGACACTCAGCCTTCATGTGCCCTGGTTGTTTACACTCAAAACAAATAATTTTGTCAGTTTGTATGTCTTTACCTGACTTACCTCCTTTTGAGGTTGAGGGTTGATTCTTTCTGAATCTTCCTCTGTTCTGTAGCATTCTCTTGATCTTCCTACTTAGAAGAGCAAGATCGTCATCATCTTCTGAGCTATCTTCAGAGTCTTCATCTCCCTCTGAAGTTGCCTCAGCTTGCATAGCCTTGATGTTGCCATGCCTAGACTGTTTGGTCTTGGAGTTTAGGGCTAGAGATTTTCTCTTGTTGTCATCTTCTCCAAGCTCAAGCTCATGGACCTTAAGAGATCCCAACAGTTCTTCCACTCTAAGAGAGTTCAAATCTCTTGCCTCTTGAATGGCAGTAACTTTGGGTCTCCAGGACTTAGGCAAGCTCCTTAGGATTTTTCTGTTATTATCTCCAGAGTTGTATGTTCTGCCTAAGGACCTGAGTCCATTTGTTATGGTCTGAAACCTTCCAAACATTTGGTCAATGGTTTCAGATTCTTCCATCTTGAACATCTCATACTGATGTATGAGCATACTTATCTTGGATTGCTTGACAGTCTCAGTACCTTCATGGGCTGCTGCAAGAGTATCCCAAATCTCCTTGGCAGAGGTGCATCCATGAACCTTCTCATATTCTGATTTGTTCAAGGAACATATCAGATAGAGTTTGGCCTTAGCATTCATCTGGACTCTAGCCTTTTGCTCCAAATTCCATTCAGTCTTAGGTATAGGCACATCATTTAGCATAGGCACATAGTCTCCATCAGTGACCACATCCCAAACATCAATGTTTGTGCTTTCAATGAACAGCTTCATTCTGTCTCTCCAGTAGTGATAATCTTCTCCATTGAAAGCTGGAGGTCTTGTGATAGAGGCTCCTTCTGTGATGTATTGCCTGTTACTGTTTGAAGCTTCCATGTGGATCTTTCAGTCCTCAGACACTTGTTAGGTGTATCAACCCTGAGTAGAGCTCTGGTACCAACTGTAGGAACACAGGGAAACACTAGAAGGGGGGTTGAATAGTGTTTCTAAATATTTTATGAAGCTTTTCGAAAACAGATTTACAAAACAGATTTTCAGACAGGTTACTAGTGGGCTATCTGAAGTTTTTAGATAGCTGTCTGAAGTTGGTTTCAGACTGCTTTAAAATGGTTCTAAACGAAGTTTCTTCTTTTTAAAATATTAAATAAAATATTCAGTCCCCTTAATTAGTTTAAAACTGAAATGACAAAGATAAGGGAAGAGAAACTTAACCACAGAATTTATCCTGGTTCACTCACTACCACTTGTGAGCTACGTCCAGTCCCAATGCCAACTAACACTTGGATTTTCTCTTAATCTTGCAAGATTACAAGTATTCTTTTCTAACAAGCCTCTTCAGGCTCTACAACCAAGTATTTTTTTTCAGACAAGCCTCTTCAGGCTTAACAACACAAGTATTCTTTTTCAGACAAGCCTCTCCAGGCTCAAAAGCAAATACAAATGAGAGAAGTGCTTAAGCTCACAAACTATATCAGTTTTGAGACTTAAACAGCTACTGATTGTACAGAAATTACTGAGGTATGCTCAGAATAAAAATTTGTGTGTACAAAGAAGATAAAATCTATCAGAGTGTTACAGCGAAAAACTTGCAGAGTTTTTGTTCTTTTGCTATGCTTCTCTCTCTATACTGGTCTTCAAATGAGGGGGTATTTATAACCAAATGATTGAATCATTGAAGACTCTCAGGTTTGTGAAATCCATGCTAGTCGTTGTGAGACAGCTGTTGCAGTACAGAATATTCTCTGACATATTCTGATATTCCCTGACAATTTCTGACATTTTTACAAGGTTTGCTCCTGCCAAAAAGGTGCTCTTTGTTGCTGCTGCAATTGCTGCGTAGCAGAGGACACGTTGTGACAGAGCGCGTGCTTGAATTGCATTGTACAGGTGCCAGCTGTTTGTAACAGAGAACATGCGTGAAAAACGTGCAGAGGTGCATGGATTATCACAGCTTCAGACAAGAGATGCCATGTCATCAAAAGCTTTCAAACGGTTTTGATGCTTCAGACGGGTTGATCATCTTCAGACAGCATCAGCTTCTTCAGACGGGTACAACACTTAGTCTTATAAAGTAGGCTTCTTGCTGAAAATCACAGATAAACATTTAGACAATTGTATCTTATGAGAAACATCTTAAGTTGAATTTGTTGATCATTAAAACTTAGAGAAATTTCAGTCTTTAAAACATCATAAACCTCTTCATGATATTTTTGAGACTCAACACTTCATATTGTCTTCATTTCTTCAGATGATAGTTGTTCTTCAGATAGTTGCGTCTTCAGATGATAAACCTTCTTCAGATTGATGAGCTTCCTTATTTCTTTTCTTCAATAGATTTTCTTCATATGATAGCTAAGCTTCCATTACTGCCTTCAAGTCTTCAGATAGTCTTCAGATCTTCCGAGTCTTCAGAGTCTTCAGTTCTTAGTTCTTCAGACAAAATCTGTCTTCAGTCAATTGCTTCTTCAATCTTCTCTTTACTTGGAATTGCTTCAACTTTGTTGTGGATTTCTTTTCTTCGGATTCTGCACTTTGTTCTTCTGAATTGGATTCTTCTTTTGCTGATATTGTTCTTCTAATATTCTTCTTCTGATATTCTCCTTCTGATCTTCTTAGTCTTCTTAGTCTGATCTTCAAATGAATATTCCAACCTGAAACACAACCAACAAACCAATATCTTTCTCAGTAGAACCTGTTTACATAATCTTATTAAGTTCTTATATAATCTTATTTGTTATTAATATTATCTTCTTATAATCTTATTTGTTATTCATATTATCTTCTTATAATCTTATTTGTTAATCATTAAAACCTACTGATGTTAAGTCTTATAGTCATGTTTGAATACTCAAACTGATTTATAGACTTCACACTTACTCATCTAATTAATCTTTTTTATTAATTTTTTAATTATTAAAATAACCATAAATTTGAAATTAGGTTTTTTATTGGGTAAAATTACTTAGGTGAAAATCCTAATTTAGCTATTAGGATTATTTTAATAATTAAAAAATCAATAAAAAAGTTAATTAAATGATCAATTAGTTATTTGGGATTCACTATTGAGACTGACATGTAACTTTTGTTAGTCAGCTCATCATGTTAACAGATCTCACGGACGGGCATGGACCACTATTTGGGAGTTTAGAAAGTTTAGGGAGAAAAAACACAAGATTTAAGGTAAAAGGACGGAGACTAAAATTGACCGAAACTATAGGGACGAAAAACACATTTTTATTATATTTTTTAACATTGTAAATTTATATGTGTGTGTGTTGCCCACGCAATTTAAATTTTCTAGATTCGTGACTAATTATAACTACCAAAAATTGAATTTATGGTACACAATTTTGACAGTTTTGAAAAAATCGTGTACTAGAAACCCAATTTTCAGTAGTAAAAAACAAAGGAGGAGAACTTACCACATGACTATGAGGAAGAGTTGAAGGAAAAATGGGTGAAGGGAGGTGCTGAAGCCGCTAGGTGAAGAAAGGGTAGGGGAAGGGGAAGAAATGCGGAGGGGAAGAGGTAATTTAGGAATATCATGAAATAAAACAAGGGAAAAATATATTTACTGTCCCTATAGTTTTGGTCAACTTTGATCTTCGTTCATGTACTTTAAATCCTTTGTTTTTTTTTTTTTTGTCCCTGAACTTTCTAAACCTCCAATTCGTGGTCCTTAACCGTTAATGAGATCTATTAACCTGATGAGCTAGCTAATAAAAGTTACATGTCAACCTCAATAGTGGGTCCCAAATAGTTGAATCATCTAATTAATTATTTTGTATTAACTTTTAAATATTAAAATAACCCTAATTACTAAATTGGGTTTTTTATCGGGTAAAATTGCTGAAGTGAAAACCCTAATTTAGTAATAAAAGTTATTTTTAGTAATTAAAAATTAATAAAAAAGGTTAATTAGATGAGTCAGTTATTTGGGATTCACTATTGTGGCTGACAAGTAACTTATGTTACTCAACTTATCAACATATCTTACTAACGGCAAGGACCACGGTTTGTGGGGTTAAAAAGTTTAAGGACAAAATACACATGATTTAAAATACATGGATGAGGACTAAAGTTGACCGAAACTATTGGGACGAAAAATATATTTTTTCCATAAAACAAAATATGTGGTGTGAACAGTAAAAAGGGGTGGTGTGGTGTGAACAGCAACATGCGTGGATTAGTGGCATGTCTCTAATAGATGAAAGCCCAAACGGTGGAGCCCTCAAGTAATGGGAGTGGTGTGGCTATAAATTTAGGAGGATTGATACTCTGAGAGACAACGCTCGCGAAAATCTCAAAACCCTAGCAATGGCGTCTCTTCAAAAAGGCGAAGCACAAGAAAACAAATCGTATTTGCTTTCATCTCTCTCTTTCTCTGTATGTATTGATTGTACATTTTCGTTGTTTAGTTGAAATTATAAACGAAGGAGAAGGTGCTATGATGATGAAGTGAAATAATCTCGTTAATCTGATGGATAATGAGGATAACCTTTCTCTTCCATTCATTATTCTTTCTGAGCACCATCTTTTTCTCTCCTTTTCTACAAAACAATTTAAATTATTTGTCAAATTTTTTCACTAAACTTTTGACCTGTGTTGGTAAGTTAGGGAATACAAAAATGGGTAATTATATGAAATTTTAAAATATGAAATGAAGAGAAAATTTGAGGTTTTATATTTGACCTTATATTTTTTAGATCATTTTTTTCTTAACTATATTACAAAACAAGTTCTTCCTCGTTGAATGTAATTTTATTTTTATCAATAGAAAATTCGGCATCTAGATGAATCTACTACTGAAAAATGCGAAGAAAACAGAGCATGAATCTACTTCTGTGTTTTTTTAGGGGTTAGGGGATTTCAATTATTGTGTAAGATTAAGTTCCACCTTTGTAATAAAAAAGCGTTCTGTTTTTTCGTCACTATACAACTGACTACTAAGATCTAACATAAAATGGATAGATATGTAATAGTGAGTTTGGTTTTGATCATAATCATGTCATACTCACAGACGTAGATGTATTATGTTGATGCTTCCCGTACTTACTGTTATAACATTTAAGTAAAATTGATATGATTTTGATTTGTAAATTTTTTTTTAAAACATCTTAACATTTTATTTTTGATAAAAAGGAGGTTAGAGAGCCAAAGAAATACAATCAGGGAACTAATCTAGGCATATTAATCCCCAACAAATCATAAAACAAATTAGACTGAATACAGTTATGGGGTGAATTAAAAATCTGCACACCAAAATCTCCCAAGTGAGCTAGGTTGGCCAATCTGTCTACCACAATATTTCCTTCTCTCCATATATGAGTAATTGACACCTCCCAATTGAGTTGAAGTAACCCATGAATTCTGTTGACTAAAGGAGCAATATGAGATGGCAAAACACCATTCTGAATTAATCTAACTGCCACTGCAGAATCAGTTTCTAGAATTAATTTAGTAACTCCATAATCTTTGGCAAGTTCCAAAGCCTTGAGAATGCCCCTCACTTCTGCTGTCAAAACACACTGAACCTAATTTTTTATTAAAGCCAAGAAGCCACTTCTCCCTATGATCCCTTAAGACACCTGCACAGGAAGCTGAAGAACCAGAATTGATCAAAGAACCATCTGTGTTAAACTTTACCCAATCTTCAGGGGGTGGTCTCCAAGCCACTGCCACTTCTCTTTTAACCATCCGAGAGTTAGAGGTATAGGCAGCCACAGACAAGCTATCGTTCATTAGACAAAAAATCTTAGCCACCGTACTTGACACTTGAGGCAAAGCTTGATTAAAGGCCTTATCATTTCTTGTTTTCCAGATTTGCCAGCATGTGATAGCAAACTTTGTTGGCCAATGAATGTCAGTTCTCCTACCTCTCGGCCTTGGATTATTTTCCTTCCACTGCCAAGCATCCGGAACTCTCCAAGAATGAGAAATAGGAGCTTGCATTTTCAACCAAAATGAGCTAGCAAAGGTACAATCTCGCAATATATGCAAAACAGTTTTAGAATGAGCCAAGCACAAGGGGCATATATCAGAATCTGTCAGAGAGCATTTCAAACGTTTTTCATTTGTCTTGAGGCCATCCTTTAAAACCAGCCATAAGAAACTTTTGACACGCTGAGGCACATTTAATTTCCAAAGCTGTTTCCACAGATTAGAGGTATACATTCTGCTGTTAATATTTTCAATCAATACATAGGCAGACTTTGTAGAAAAAACACCATCACTAGTTAGTCTCCAAGCCACCACATCCTCATGAAGATTCTGATTTGGAGGAAGGGAAGACAGAATTGAATTTTGAATATTAAGAGGAATTAAATGTTGAATTCTGCTAATATCCCACTGAGGATTGTCTGTTACCAAGTCAGCAAGGGTAATACCCGCTAAAACAGTAGGGACATCATAAGGAATTGAATTTGCAATGATAGAATTATCTGGTAACCATCTGTCAAACCAGAAAGAGATGCTGGAGCCATTTCCAATGTTCCATTTCAGACCTTGTGAGAATTCTGGCCAAATTGATATAATCCCCCTCCAAGTACTAGACATTGAAGATTTCCCTGCAATCACAAGAATATGGTTTTCACCACATTTATACTTGCTCCTCAAGACTTTAACCCACAAAGCATTTGGTTTATGTATCAGTCCCCAAGCTAACTTCATGAACATTGCTTTATTAAAGTGGTGAAGGTTCTTAAAGCCCCATCCTCCCATTGATTTTGGGAGAGTAAATTCTGACCAAGGAACAGTATGCCAACTCCTTTTCTGAGAGAAATCTCCCAACACAAAGTCTACACATTCTTTCAATCCTCTGACAAACACCTTTGGGAACAATAGTAGACTGCATGGTATAGGTAGGCAATGCCTCTAAAACTGATTGTGCTAAAGTTATCCATTCCAGCCTGTAAAGGCTAAAGACTCAGCTTTCCAAGAACTCAGTTTGCATTGGACAGACTTGATAAAATGATCATAAGTTTTCTTCCTTTTCCTAGAATGTAGGATGGGAGTTCCTAGATACTAACCCAAATCCGCTGATAGAGTAAAACCAGAATGGTTGCATAAATTCATGGCTCTGGAGGATTGGACATTCCTAGAAACATAGAGCTCAGTTTTCTCAACACTCACCTTTTCACCTGAGGCTGAGCAAAAAGAATGAAGACAATCCAGCATTACATCAAGTTGATCCACTGAAGCATTACCAAACAGCAAGAGATCATCAGCAAAGAATAGATGAGTAATTGGGGGGCCACCTTTATTAAGGAAAATAGGCTTCCACTTATGTTTCAATCTAGCATCTTCAATCATGTGACTTAATCTTTCCATACATAAGACAAAGAGGTAAGGAGAGTGGGGATCTCCTTGCCTAATACCTCGAGAAGGGGAGAAGGATTGAGAAGTCTCACCATTAACTATTACTTGCATTGAACAGGTTGGTTGATATACAGTTATAAACCAACTGACAAAGGCTATCATTGAAGCCAATATCATGGAGAGTGTCTATAATGAAGTTCCAATTTAGCCTTTTGTATGCTTTTTCAAGATCCACTTTGATAGCCATCAAGCCATCTTTAGCTTTTGTGAGTCTCATAGTATGAAAGACTTCTTGAGCAATTACCACATTATCTGTCCCATGGCGACGGAATAAAGCTGCACTGGTTTTGAGAAACAAGAACATCCATTAAACCCCTCATTCTAGTAGCCAGGATCTTGGTCACTATTTTATACATGACATTACATAACCCAATTGGGCGAAAATGCTTCACATGAGATGGGTGGTCCACTTTTGGAATTAGAGAGATAAGAGTTTGATTAATTTCTGCTACCTTTGTAGGTGACATGAAAATTTCTTTTACAAACTCACAAAAAGGTTTATCCACAGTTTGCCATTGGGATTGGAAAAATAAAGGGTACAAGCCATCAGGTCCCGGGGATTTCCAAGCACCCATGTCACAAACAGCCGAATAGATTTCAGCATCAGTAGGTAAGATATGAATATATGCAAAACATGAGTTGGGATAGTAGGAAAAATATTGACCCCTTGCCATCTAGTACAAGATGGGTCCTCTTCTATCAATATTTCATTAATAATTTATATTAAGTAAATCTCAAAATAATAAAATTAATGTGAATTTAATTTCTAATAACACATTGTAATGGTAACCGTGGGTAGAAATTAAACAAAACTACTACGGGACTTTAGTGACATGGTTCTAAATTGCGGGTCGCAATATTGCGGTTGTGGCTGCCCACGCAACGACACCTTATAAAGGTCCTTGTAGAAATGAAGAACCATGGATTTAATTCCATCATCATCAGTAATGCTCTCCCCAGAATCATTCAGCAAAGAAACAATTTTATTTTTTCTTCTCTTCACTAAAGTACTGATATGGAAAATTCTAGTATTACAATCACCAAAGGCAAACCAGTCTTTACGAGCCTTATGGTACCAATATGCTTCCTCTTGAATCAAGATAGATTGGTATTCCTCCCAAAGATTATTATAAATGTTACCAAAGATTATTAATTCCTTCGAGTCTAGCAAGCACACGCCTTTTTTTCTTAAAAATGTTACCAAAAACATCTTGATTCCAAATCTCAGCATTCCTCTGAAACTCACGAAGTCCCACCAACCAACTAGAACCTCCACTCCACGCACTAGAAACAATATCACTAAAAGAATTGTCCTGAAGCCAGCTGGCCAGGAATTTAAAAGAGTAAAGACTTATGCCCCCTAGAATGATGAATAGGAGAAGTGTCCAACATGAGAGCATTATGATCCGAACAAAAGGATGGGAGATGAGAGATTGTCGATTCTGGAAAAGAAATTTGCCATGCAGAATTAACAAGACCTCGATCCAAACGTTCCTTAACACCAGTCCACTCCCACGTATAAGGAGGACCAGAAAATCCTAAGTCAAGTAGGCCACACTGATTGATAATTGAGCTAAAGTGAGACATTAGTCTACTATTTGGTGGAGCTCCCCCAAACTTGTAAGATGAGTTTGAATAAGAATTAAAGTCACCTATTGCAATCCAAGGCTCTGTTATAGTAGAAGAGATATATATTAATCAAATGAGACCAAAAATCCTCTCTAATAATGGGACGAGGAGAGGCATACCCCACTGACAGAAACCATCCTTAGGGAACACTCTTGAATGAATGAATTGGGAATGATTCTGCATAATTTGAATATGACAAGCCTCATCCTTCCATAGTAACCAAATGCCACCCGAGAACCCCTGTGCATGAATAATATGATGAGAACTTTGACCACTGACACGTGGCTCTAAAATACAAAAAATATCGACTACTCAAGTCACGGACTAAGGCTACAAAGGCCTGCCCCACGAACATTCCAAGAAATCAAAATCATTGATAAAACAATGGGGGGAGATAGTAGCATCAACAGCTACTAAGAACAAGCATTCCCTCCTACAGAAGGATCCATAGTCTCAACCACACTATCAGGTGGATTAGCATCATTTTGAATACCTTCAACATGGGCTTCATCAGGAAGCCTATTGTTGAAAATTATGACATTCTCTTTTGGGCTCATTTGACTACCATCAACATTAATATTATCCACCGAATCACAAATTAAAGGCACAGACAGATTTGCGGGCAGCAACTTTAATATTTTAAAAACGAACCTGAGATTTAAGATTTAAAGCAACTCTCTTCCTAGAGACGAGTTTTGTTCCGACCCACCACGCCTAGCTAGCTCCTTGGGCTTTCAGCCTTCTACTAGCTCCCATAGACTCATATGATTCATTGCTGGCCTCAGTTTCATTGGACAATAAATCTGCGTCAGCAACCTCATTAATATGACGAGAAAGGGGTTGCCTTTGAACTACTAGCAACTAATAACAGAATCAGAGGGGCCCTCCTGGATTTGCGCTTTTTTCGCTAAGATTTTCTGTTTTTCCTGCTCCTAATGATTGATCGTATTGGATACCTGATTCCTGATTAATGACCGCATCATTATTAGCCACGAGATTATCCCGTAAATATCTCCTGCTTGATTTTTGCACTAACATCCAAGGGCCAAAAGAATCTTCAGCTGCCGGAATATTCCCTTGCTGGTGGATCACTAGCATCATTACGCATGTCTTCTGTATTGATCAACAAGGGACATCCTTACTTCTTATGGCCATAGCGCCCACATTTAAAACAGACACATTGTAGATTCTTCCCGCAAGAGAGAATTTGGAGATGAGAACTTTATTAAGATCAACCTCAATTGTAAATTTGGCTCTTTCAGACGCAAATTCCCAACAAGAGTCTCTGAGTATTGGTATCAATCTTGATTGTACGACCAAGAACATTGCCTATATGGCACATAACATAAAATTCTATGGGTAATCCTGGCACACGAATCCAAACTGAGTTCATCTTCAAAAGGCATAAAACCCAACGTTGAATCACAACATAATGATCAGCTAACATGGTGTAGGTCATCAACATCTTCAAATCTAATAATGAAATACTCATTGTCAAGATCAATGACTTCCATACGAGCCTTCGGTTGCCATAACTTGTATAATCTCATTTGTAGGTATCGTAGGCCCATTCTTCTTCCCAATACCTTAACGCTTCCAAGGCACTGTTATACCATACTTTTCCTGCTCCGTTAGGCGAACAATATAATAGGACACAAAGGATCCCCCAGAAATCCCTGTTCGTGCCTCGGATCTTGCTCCTGTCCTTGGTTCCCCCCATCCATATTATTGTCTTGAAAGAAAAGAGCATCTTCCTCACTGGTATTATGGCCATTAACCCCTATACAGATATCTTTGTAGGAAATGGTCTTCCTCTCTAAACTCAGTCCAATAGTAGTATGGATTGCGTCAAGAACCTCCTGTCTAGTCACCTTTGACTTCTTCTTACTTCGATCTAACAAGTCCTTCTCTTGAGAAGAGTCATCATCAATAGAATCCTTGGAAACCCTAGCAGAGGCCATGCTAGAAGAGTGGTTTATAATAATGTTCAATGTTGATATGTCAACAAAAAAATACATCTTAACATTCTTTGCTTTTACAATAAAAAAAATGGTGACAACTCTGGTACCGTCAATAAATTATGGCAATTTCCAAAGATACATGTTGGCATTTTTTTTCCATCAATGAAAAACAAAAGAGAAAGCAATTTCCATTACATCTACTAACAAGACTAAATCCTAGGAGGGGGGAATTGAAACAAGTTTACGTCATCTTTATTCCAAGACTCCAGTCTCCGGCCTCTCTAGCCAACATTAACTATGGAATAATTGCGGATTTTGATTTTCTAGTTATTCTGTAGTTATTCCATAGCTAAAGTTGGCTGAAGAGGCTGAAAAAGATCTGGATTCATCTTTATTCCAACATTCCACAAAAGTTTTTTAAAATAATATTTTATAATTTTATATATTTTAATATACTATTATATTATTTTTATTATTTTAGGCAACTCAATCACTTTTATCTTCATTCCAATAACTCTAAAAGATTTCTTAAATTGACCTTACAAATCCGACAACATTCAATAATTATTTTTTAAAATTTTAAGTATCAATTCTTAAATAAGATCCCAAATACAAAATGCTCATCAACCTATTTTTTATAAGCATCTAAGAGCTTGAGTTTAGCTTGATGCTTTTAGGTCATCTTTATCTCATCATCTCAATTTTTACTATTCACATATCTTAATTTCACCATTAAAAATCATCAATTTTTTACATCTTTTTAATTTTTTAATTTAAAAATATTTAAATTATTAAAAAATAAAATAATATTAAATAAACTTTTTGGCGGGGGGATTTAAATCTCCACTAGGAGCAAGAAAATATATTCAACTGAGCATTATTGCTTTTAAAAGCATCTCAAGCCAAATTTGCTCTAATGCTAAATGTTGAATAAACATTGGTGCTTAATATTCTAAATCGCCACTAAGAGCAAGAAAATATATTCAACTGAGCATTATTGCTTTAAATGCATCCCAAGCCAAATTTGCTCTAATGTTAAATGTTGAATAAGCATTGGTGCTTAATAAGCTCGGGATAAAGATGCCCTATAAGGTCATTTTATCTGACACCCTATTTTTATTTTTATTTTACTATTTACAGATATTAAATGGAACTATTAACAAAACTTTCAACTTTGCCATAAAAGTCAGCACATTGAATTTGCTATGATGAGTGATGCAATCTTGTGGAAAGATGGGAAAGATTGACCAGAGCTATAGCCTCTAGTGAATTTTCTCTGTAATCAACACATACTAATAATCCGAAGCATGAATCAGACCATGCAAGATGATATAAGGTCGAATCGAGACAAATTGATCATGATCCAGAGAAGAATTTGATTGGGGTAAATTCACATAATTACAACCATGTCCTGCTCTAGCTGTTCAAGATATTGTCCAGACTTCCAAGATGCAAAATAATACCAAATTGAAAACGGTACCAGATATAAAAATCATGTACATTGAGAGGATTATGGAGCATATCAAGCAATTATCCCATAAATCCACACCTTAGTACCGAATCAAGTTCATGTACATTGGATTAAATCATCTTATTTTTCAGCAAAAGCTGGAAAATAAAGCATGTAAATTATCTTGAATTTTAGTTACTGAATGCTTGGAGCCAAGAGAAAAGACAACAGGCTCTGATATAATAGTTTTTGCCCATAAAATTATGTATGTAGTAGTAAATTTTTGTTGACACCAAACAATCCGTAATCATAAACAGTGGCTACCTGAGGTGAATTGGAATCAAGCATGGAACATGCCTGCAGAGCTTTTCACTCAGATGAGGGCACCTCACCCCTTATTATCCTCCATGGACCCCAATAAAACTTTGGTTTCATGAGAGGCACTGCTTTCCCAGGGTGTTCTTCCCAGTACTTTTCCTGTCATATTGCAAGATTCATTATATAAATTAGTTTTTGAAAGATGGATTCTCCTGAGACCTGAAATATTTGAAGTTAATAGTAAATATTCTCATGATGCTCTTAACATTCAGCAGACCCAACATGATTGAAAGTGATTTTCATCCAAAATCAGCAAAGAATACTGCACTATGCAAGGTGGCCAGGAATCAAGTGACTCAAGGCTGGATCATTTTGTTGATTGGCACTTGGCAGGCATGTTGCAAGACCCTGTGAAGGAAGGTGGTTTAGGCCGAGGGACAAGGGTTTCCAAGAATATTCCTCTTGTGGTTTGATGGTTGTGGCATTTTCCTTTCAAAACTCACTTTTGGCACGAGGTGATAAATAGCAAAGTAAATAAAAAAGTTTAAACCAAACAATGAAGTTATTTTCTCCATGTATTTGATTTTTGCCTTTTAGATAAGTAGATAATCAGCAAACATTACAGCAGAGAAGTAACAATGACAAGATAAACAGTGATTTTTATAATTAGCTAACAATAGTTAAATTGAGGCAAGAACAAGGAACATTTTACTCATAAAAGCCTACTTTAATACAAACATGGAACAACACAGACAGAAGCTGACTCTTATAATGACGAAGAGTAAGGAGGCATGTAACACAATAATATAAACATTATAAACAAGCTAAACACCTCATCATTTATTGATAATGTGAGGTAGATGTTGCACTCCTGGAAATAAGTACAATACAGATATTGGTCCATAAAAAAGTAAAATGATATATCATCAGAGACCAAAAGCAATGTAACATGGATCCCTCCAATCCCTTACACCCCACATTTGGGAGCATGCATTTGCAATCCAAAATGCTCAAAAGTGTTCCAAATTTATTTGAGAGGGAGGAAGTGGTCAGGAAGAGATGAAGTGATCTGCATAATTACACCTCTGTTTTTGTACAGCAGAACATAGGATCTTCTTCCTTTACAATGGCAGAGCCTGTCCTCCCTTGGCACACTATGCATCAGTTACACCACTGTTTTAACACAGTAGAACAAAGGAGCTTCTTCTTTTCCAACAGCAGATCCTGTCCTCTCATGATACCTCTTCATGTTCCTCAACCTCAAGAACTTTGTATATACTCTAGGAGTATTACACTAAAAAAATTGAGATCTCATCTAAATTTTATTATATAATATTTTAAATTTAATCTATGGCATGTATGTTTATGCTTTCCATACATTATAGTTTAAGTGTATATTTGGTTTGACATTCAAAAGTAACAAAACTCAAGTTCAGATTTCTCAACACAACTATTTATAGTGTTGGAAACATGATTTTATCACATTCCAACACTAAACCAAACACGCTCTTAGTGGAGTGAGCGTATTACTCTAAAAGGGCATAAGAATTTATCATATTCCTCAGCCACATCGTATTCCCTCTTAGCTTTCGTTTTTTCCAGCAACTCGTCTAAAATGAGAGAGACATCCCTATCCTTTCCTTTTAATAATTTAAGTAGAAATTACTGTTATGTTGTTTTAGTTATTGACAACTACTGCCCTTTTCTAAAATGTGCTAATGGGTCTATTTATAATTTTTTAACTACTTCATACTATACTTTGGGATGCACCTCCCTTGGGCGCTTTGCCTCTTCTAACAGAGGACTCTCTGTTTTGAGTTTTGCTTTGTTTTTGCTTTGTGTTGTTTTCTTTCCACTTCACCAAAAAAATACTATACTTTGAAATTCATGCATAACAATCCAATTCTACACAAATTTCGATTCCAAATACAAAACCAACTATGCCTACCCCATCGTACCATACTGGGAAAAGTTCTGTATCACATGCGCGTACTCATATCATGCACCACACCATACCATAATCCACATAGAAAAAGTAAGGTCATAATTCTAATATTTTTTCATCAAAAAATAATCAATGGTAGATATACCCTTACTTGTTCACTTTACACACAACCTCACTTTAGAGGAGCTTTATCCTTATAACTATATTCTAGATTTAATATTCATCAACTAAAGCAATAACTTTTTCTAAGCTAATCACTTTTTCTTAAATTATTAATTAACATGTTCTTTCATTTTGACTCACATCTACGAGCACAAAAATGACCTTTTCATCCTACTTGTCATAGCTAATGTGTTCTTTCATATTAACTCTCACCAACAAGCAAAGGAATGACCTTCTCATCCCATACTATTTCATTCTCATGTTAAAGAGATGGATAACATTTCGAACACCATCCAGACATGACTAAGATAAATGCCTTGGAAGTTAGTCTAGCACAAAAAAGTATTGG
The DNA here is from genome assembly GCA_026901365.1 of Sesbania bispinosa. NCBI lineage: Eukaryota > Viridiplantae > Streptophyta > Magnoliopsida > Fabales > Fabaceae > Sesbania > Sesbania bispinosa. Next base: position 927,173 of record QLOH01000317.1, read on the forward strand.
AGGTCAGTCTCAAATCTAAATGTAAATTCAATAAAACTGCACATGACTGAAACTCATTTATCCATCAGTTGTTCAGAATGACAGTTTGTAACAGTCAAAAACCCACATTTGATGTGTTTCATCCACAGACATGTTAATCCAACATTTCCTCGAAAGGATGAGGTTGAAAAATTTACTATCCAACTCTAGTACACTGGTAGGCCCAAACCATGAGAACGGAACGGAGTATAAATAAAATGCAATCAAAAGAGGAATCTCATTTCTTAAGCAGAAAAAAAATGAATTGTAATGAATTTCTTAGAGAACATGAATTGTTAATTGTAGCTCATTATTTTTCTCAAGCAAGATCAATACAAATAGAAAACCAGTATAAGGTGAAATAAACAAAAGATCAGCATACAAGAAAAGAAAACTAAAAGCAAAGCAAATTGAGCTAAAACTGATAAGAAAGCAGTTCTCAACTTAACTCTTCTTTTTCTAGATTGGCAAATCCCAAATAAAACTAAGTCAAATAGGAAAAGCTTTTCTCTCAAAAGCATCTTACAGAAAAACAAACTAGAAAAATCCGGTATAATGAACCACCTATTATCAGAAATTACAAAAGAAAAAGAAAAAAAAAATGATTAGCATTTGAAAGGTGAAATGCAAGGATACAACATAAGAGATCACACCACAAGGCTATATCCAAGAACCAGCAAGCACAGAAGGCACCAAATTGAAATGACAGAAAATAAATTATATCAAGAAGTCAGAAACTAATTAAAAAAACAGCGTTAAATGCCTAAACCCATATTGCAGTTTCAGAACCTGAAGACTAACAAAGCATCAAAAGAATTAATGCAAATACTTATGTCATATAGAATAATGTGATTGTGATAAGCCACCAAAATCTCAAGCAGCAGAAAGTCAAAGATAACATGAAAACAAATGAACAATTGAAACAAACCCAACAATTAGCTAAACAACAAAATACAATCCCAATCCCAACAAGACTTGGATTCCAAATTAGGAAGAAAAGGAGGTATCGATTTTTCGGTCGAGTCCCCTATCAGGATCTTGTAAGGAAAGGGAGATAAAGATAAAGCAAACCATAATCAGGATCCCTAGTAACAAAACCTTTAAAACACTGGCTTGAAATTGTGACTGGCATTCAATTGAAAGTATCCAAAGTCCAACAACCCTAACCAACACAAAAATATGAAAATGGAAAAAACTGAAATTCCATTTTCATGGGAAACAAAAAGCAAGAAGAATTGAAAACAAAATGCAAATCAATTATCAAAAAGAAAAAGGATGTGAAAAAACAACAAACAGTTGTGCCTTGAAAGTTGAAACTAATAGCCATTGCAAGTTGATAGAAAGAATCTTTTCCTAGCACCCAAAATCTTCTGCATTAAAAATTCTTTGCCGTTCAAACTTGAGAGAAAGAACCCCATCCCGAGAATGTCCCATTAGAACAGCCACAAGCTATTCAAAATTTTCTAAACTTGTGATCATTGATCATTCCTTCATCCAACAAACTAACCCCCCCAAAAAAAAACAAAACAAAATATTATTTCTCTGAAGACCACCATTGTTCAAAAAACCCCATCACACTGTTAATGAAAAAGCTATAGTACTTGGATGAGTCTTAAGCCCAATGGAGTCTCCAAACAACAACAACCACTTGGTACACACAACAAAAGTTTCACTATTTTCCTCCATCCAAACCCATCACACAATACAAACAATAAAAACCCTCACACCACAAGTTGTAATTATATCCAAGGAGTGCCAAACAAAATAAAACAAAACTGCTAACAGAATAAAGAATAAATAAACACAGAATTAAATATGAAAATGTGGCAACAATAATAATAATGATAATAAAAAAGAACCTTATAGAGTTGCTCGGTGATGGCAGCACCAATGACTCCAGTGTAGAAAGCAGCAATATAAATAGTGACCAAAGGAGTAAAGGATTTGGGCCTTCTGTAAGGCTCCACCATGTCCCAAATAAAGGTTTTCTCCCACTTTGTGTACAAATAATCTGCATATTTTCTCCACACGTAACTCGCCATTGAGTTGCTTTCCCTTGAATCGGTGTTCAAAATCTACAAAGTGAAAGAGAAACAGAGAGAGCTACTTCGAATATGAACAGCGATACTATTACTGGCTTCGTTCGGAAAGAATGCTGCAGCGAGACAACCATGCGACCCTGAGCCAACTCAAGATCTTAACCGTCCGTTATTGAACATTAGTTACGAGAGGGACGTCTTTTTCTATTTATAATACACTTATTGGCTAAATAAGTTTTTGATACTTATAAAATGGGTCACAATCCTGTACCCTGTCGTACAAGAGGATTTTAGTACCTTCTTATTTATTTTTTTATTGAATGGAGGCATAAAGGCCAAAGCTAGATAGGAATATAAATCGTGTACTCCCTAATAAATCATTTTGAAGACATAAAATAGTTTTTGAATGAGAAACACGTGTATTGGAAATAAAAATATGAAAAAAAATGAGAGAACACAGAAAAAATACAAAATAATAATTATAGGGGATTAGAAAATCTTTTCAAAAATTAAAAATATAAATTCTAATAGTTAAAATATGTCTACAACTGTAAAAATACTAAGATCATTTAAGAAGTTAAGAGAAATTAATTGAATGGTGAAAAAAGTACCAAAACCCCCTCTCACTAGAGGATACCTTAGAATTTCCCATATAAAATACATGTTTTTTGGTTTTTTTTTACAAATTAAATTTAGGGTGAGGGGATGGTGCCCCAATCCAAAGCCGGGAAAGCCTATGAGCTCTTTGAGCACTTACAGAGGTACTTACATTTTATCTCACCTCAAGGGGACAAGTGGGAGTTCGAACCTGCGATGCAACTTGTCATACGAGACTTTGTCTTGCTTCACTCGACCAATCCCTTAGGGATACATTTTTTTGGTTTTACTCCTCATAAAATATTTATTGGGGTTTTGGTCCTTATAAAATCACAAACAGTCAATTTTCGTCCCTAATATTTAGTTTACTCAATTAAATGCTGGCATGGCTAACAAAATATCCAATTATCCAAGTTGATAATCCTATGTGTCATTAATTTGGGCTGATATAGAATTTCTTTTTTATTTTAAACCTTGTCATTTAACCATTAAACCAACTAACACTTAAACATCACCTCGATACCATGTCTCTATATTTTTTCTAGCCACCATATTTGTTCTCATCTCACTACATTTTCCATCATTAGCGCCCCCACGTTTGCTGCCAGAATGGCCGTTGTGGCTGCCACCGTACTCCTCACGGTCTTGTTCGGTCGTCTCTATTGCCTTGTTAGCCTCTCAATCGTGAGCCATTATCCATTGCACGCCACTCCTGCATATTGAGTTTTAGAATTTAACGCTAGGAACATGAATTTCCCCCTTTTTTTGCCTTTAGTGTTAGGGCAAATAAATTGAGAATCTTGAGTAGGTTATGAAGATAGGATAGATTAAATCCATATAATAAGATTTAAAATAAAAAGAAATTCCTTGTCAGTACAAATTAATGACACATAGGAATACTAACTAGGATGTTCCGTTAACCATGTCAGTATTTAACTAGGTAAATTAACGGTGGTGACCAAAACCAAAAAAAAAAATACAAGGACTAAAACTAAAAGAATGTATTTTATAAGGACTAAGAACTTATTTTACCCTACTTATTATTATGTAACTAGCTAGTAGCGGCAAGAGAGAGAAAGAGAGGGAAAAAGACGAAGAAGAAGTTCCAACCCTCTAAGCTTGTGATCACGAAGCTGAGGCTCGACAAGGATCACAAAGGTGATCAGTTGACAAATCTTACACATTAATCATCCCTCAAATTTAACTTTTTAATACATCTTTTATGCTTAATTAACAAGTCATAAGCATATTATGCCAATTTAGGTTCATATTGGACTTAATTACATTTTTCAACATAATTGAAAAATTACATTGTTTTCATATATCAAGCATAAATCGAGTTCTAGACATCTAAAAATTATGAAATTTATATTGTAGAAAAGATAAAAGAAAGCCCTACAACTTTGATGAAGAACCTAAAAGCTAAATTGGATGTCTAGCTAGTCAAAATAGGCTTGGAAGGCGAAATAGTCAACATTACATGAAAATCTGAACAACACTCAATGATTGGGCCATAAGTTGGGCTAGAAAACACCTTTTGGGCTCAAACCAACGACATTGGAAAGCAAAAGATCCAAGGCTTGCTTTCATCTGAAGACAACTTCCTTGGATTCTTCCAGCTAGATGATGCAATGCTCGGTGCAAGTGGGAGACAAGTTGGTGAATGATAGTTAGGATGGATGAATAATTTAAAGTAGTGGACAAATGTATTAGGTAATTGATCAATGAGTCTATTTATGGACAAAACATGCTTAGTCATGGATGAGTGCTTAGCTTTGGAATGTCATCTTTTTCCCTCATATAAATAGGAGGGCTTACTATTGAGAATATCATCCAAGTTGTAGTAGAATTACTAAGTTTTTCATTCTTTTTCACTTTTCTATTTGTTGTAAAGTCTTCATGGAAGGCTAAATTTGTATTCAATTCAAGGAGTCAAGATTATTTTCATCTTGGTTCTGAGGTTTGATCTTCATTTACATGTTCATTGAATTATATCTGCCTTGCTTTTCTACTCCACTTGCTTCAATTTCATATTTCTTCGATCAAAGCTTGATTAGTTAACATGTTTTGATTATGAAAATTTTTATGCTTAACTTAAATACTTTCAGTTGATGTTTTGAAGTCATTTCATGATCTGAAGTTGATTAAAGATCTGAAGACTCAAGTTCTGGAGACAAAGAATTGTCTTAAGAGTGAATGGTTCAGACGTTGGTTCTCATCTGAAGACAAAGTTTGTCTGAAGTACAAAGGCATCTGACGTGGAAAGTCAAAGCTTGTACCAAACTACACACAACCTCAGAACACCAGAAAGGCAAAACAAAAGACAACTTTTGTCCGAGATTCAAAATACAAGCACAAAAGAGGAAACACCGCGCTGCAGCAGTTGCAGAAGTCAGAACAGCGCTGCAACCTGGTACGGTGTCAGAAATTGTGTCTAAATGGGATGAAATGCATTAGATGCAGTCTCACAACGAACTTCTAAATGACATTTTCAGTCTAAATGAAGCCTATATATACTAGACGTCTCCTAAAGCAAAGGGTTGTCGCTGCTAACAAGCAAGAAAGATTTCATATTTTACAAGCCTACGCTACGCGAAACGCTGCTCAAATCCTTCTAGGATTTAATCTTTGTAAAAACTCTGTAGAAACAAATTTCATATCCGGAGTTAGATCTTCGTTGTATCTTGTACACCCAGAACGAAGAACTTGTGTTCTAAGTTCATTCTTTACTTGTAAACACTTAGCTGTTTGTAGAGCCTGAAGAGGCCTGCTGTTAGGAAGAATACTTGTTGTTAGAGCTAGGAGTGGCTTGGTAGATCAAAGAATACTTCTGGTATAGAGCCTTAAGAGGCTTGGTGAACAAAAGAATACTTGTAATCAGTTGCGATTAAGAGAAAATCCAGTAGCTTGTTGGCACTGGGACTGGAGGTAGTTCACAGGTGGAGTGAGTGAACCAAGATAATTGGTTGAGTGCTTTTCTATCCCTTATCTCATTAAATTCTATTTATACTAATAAAAAGAGGGGAATTGAACTAAGTTTTTATAAGCTATCTTGTGAAAACTAATTACGAAAATATCTCTACAAATCTCTGTTTGAAACTTTTCAGAAAAAGAACAAACCTTCAGACAACTTCTGAATCACTGTCTGAAAGCTTTCAAAACTTAGTTTGTAAAATGTTTCCATAAAAACACTATTCAACCCCCTTCTAGTGTTTTCTTGTGTGTTCCTATAGTTGGTATCAGAGCTCAACCTCGGGTTGAGCACCTAACAAGTGTTGAGGAAGAAGATCCAACATGGAAGCCCAAGCAAGCACCAGTCACTATATCACAGAAGGATCATCTGTGACAAGGCATTCAACTTTTAATGGTATTGATTATCATTAATGGAGAGATCGGATGAACTGTTCATTGAGAGTAATAACATCGATCTGTGGGACATAGTTACAGATGGTGACTATATACCCATGCATGGTAAACATCCCATTCCGAAGGCTGAATGGATGAGTGAGCAGAAGGCCAGGGTACAACTGAATGCAAAGGCCAAACTATACTTGGTTTGCTCTTTTGAACAAACCTGAGTATGAAAAGGTCCATGGTTGTAACACCGCTAAGGAGATCTGGGATACATTGGCGTTAGCCCATGAGGGAACTGAAAACGCCAAACAATCCAAGATCAGCATGTTTGTTCATTAATATGAAATGTTCAAGATGCAAGAATATGAAACCATGACCAGATGTTTGGTAGGTTTCAGAAGAATAACAAATGGACTCAAGTCCTTGGGCAGAACGTATGAGTCTGGAGATCATATATAATCGAAAGATCCTGAGAAGTTTGCCTAAGGCCTGGAGACCCAAAGTTACTGCTATCCAGGAGGCAAAGGACCTTAATACCATGCGAATAGAGGAACTTTTGGGCTCTCTCAAGGTTCATGAGTTAGTGCTTGGCGAGGATGTTAAAAAAAAGAAGTCCCTAGCACTGAACACAAAAGCCAAGTAATCTAGGCATGTAGCCATGAAAGCCATGCAAGTGTAGCATTGGTTACTGTGCAAGTGAATCATCAGATCAATCTGATGTTAAAGTTAAACCTGTTAGTATATGCACTAGAGACATATATGTTTTTGAACATCCATCACTTGTATCATATTATTATTATTTTATAAAGGCATTTCATTTTATTAATTCTTTTAGAATATAATTATTGTCCTTAGAATAGTAAGCTTAAACTTCATAACAAATCAAGTAGATGACTTGATCGTGAGATCTTATGAAGAACTATTCTTAAAATAGTCCCTAGTCAAATATCATCTTAGGACAAAGATGCATTTAGACTAGTATGTGAGTTCATTGATGATCACATCTCACAGATCATGGATATGAGATATCATGTGCTCACATAGGTACACATTAAGAGTAATGGTGTACTGGACAGGTCCACCTTAAGAATGTTGCATGGGTTGTTACATAAGTGTCATGAACGTTTCTTAAATTGATAAATGTTATATGAAGTCCTTCGACCTGAAATCACTACGATTCCTACATAAGGAATTATATGTTTTAATTATCATCAAACGTTACCTGTAACAGGGTAATCATAAAGTTGATTTTTGGACATATAATAAATTATGTGGAGGAATGTGAGTGCCCTAGATGGGATTTGTCCCTCCTATGTAACAGGAGTTATATCTGTAGGCCTCTTGATAAAGTGAGAATGCAAAATGCATGGCCATGCTCAGGAGAATAAATATGAGATGTTTATTTTCTGTACAGTCTACTTGGGGATCAAGAAAATATAAATTGAACTATACAAGGTTGACACAATCCATGTCCTTGTGTTCAATTAGATATTTGGACAAAGGGACAGAGCATATAAATTATTATAATAAAATAGGATTTATCAAAGTTATTGATAATCTCAATATTTGGATAGTGATGTGTTGCTAGATACCGCAAACTATTTATGATATTAAATATAAAAGGGTTTTATTTTAATATCATAACCAAATATTAAAATCCTATTGGGTCACACGCATACAACAAGCCACTAGGAAAAGGATAATAATTCTAATTTGATTTAATTTAATTAGAATTATTATAACATTATGGGCCAGGCCCATAAGTGTGAGGGTTAAGTGAGTGAAGGGGTAAAACCCTAGCCACCACTCTATAAATAGAGCATAAGATGCACTACACCAATACACATGAGCAATCGCTCCTTACTTTCTGAGGCAACTAGCAGAGCTGAGGAGAGAGTCCTAGTCCGGCTGTTGGCGTGGATACCAATAGAGACATGGCTACACTTGCCTCGTTAATAATCCTAATAAGGTACGGCCTTTCGTTTCAATACCTTTTATGCCTTGATTCGTGTTTTCGTAAAACCGATTATAACAAGGGAGGGAATCCATTTATTTCCGCTGCACCCTGACCACATGCTTGATTCCCTTCAAAACCCAACAAGGCTAAGAAAGTTAAAGGGTGTTCCCATTGTGGTAAGCCTAGAGACCATGAGTCAAAGTGCAAACAAGAAGGGAAAAGTAAACCCAAAGCTAACAAGAAAGGACCCAAAAAGTTATGGTTACCTAAATTTTTTATTATTCCTGTTGCAGATGTGTTTAACAGGACAAAGCAAACCCCATAAATGGTACCTGTTGAGTCTCAAAATATTATAAATTGGTTAATAATGTTTAAGTCTCATAACCCTAAGTTTTAATGATTAATAAATTTGGTTAAGTTTCTTGAAAGAAGAAACAAATTCTGCTCAAAGGTTCTTTCTGTGTTTCAGCAACTCTCCGAAGGAGCAACTCTCTGAAGAAGTGCAACCTGCTGATGTGGTGCAACCTTCTGAAGACGAGATACCTGTTGAAGGATCAAGACTTGTTGAAGCCAATAAACCCTCTAAAGACGAGAAACGTCGTACTAAGACTTGTATCTTTTTGGAAAAGAGTTTCTCTGTTCATCCCTTTTGAAGACTCAAGTCTTTCGTAGCCTTCCCCAACTGTTTGTGCCTCATCTCCTTCTGGAAAGTCAGAATAGTAGCTTTTGGCATATTTCAAATCATTGTTCACCAAAAAGGCATTTCCTGCTGTGAAAGTACACTTTGCTCAGAAAAGTAGAGTCTGCGCTGCTGACACCTACTCCTGTTGTGCCTGCTGCTGCAAGCTACCAGAACTATGTGTCTCAACGGGAAGAAAGCTATCTCTTAACAAGATTTAGAGAAGTCTACCAGTCTTATCTCTCTTCTCCTATAAATACGAAGTCTCATGCAAAGAAGAGAAACAAGAAAAGATTAGAACGAACCAACCTGTTGAATTGCTGTCAAAATTCTCTGAGAAATATTTTCATCTTATTTCATTTGTACACCATTTTCTTATCCTGAGTTATACTCGGTTATCTGTACATCTTACCCAGTTTAGGCTTTAAACTTGTGTAGTTTCAAAGCTTAAGAAATCTATTTTCATACACTGTTTCTATTTGAGCCTGGAGAGGCTTGTTGTTTAAAGAATACTTGTTTTAGAGCCTGAAGAGGCTTGACTATAAAAGAATACTTGTTGTATAGAGCCTGAAGAGACTTGACTGTAAAAGAATACTTGTATCTGTTCAGATAGTGGAAAATCCTTTGTTGTTTGGCATTGGGACTGGACGTAGCTCACAGTGAAAGTGAGTGAACCAGTATAAATCCTTGGTTAAGTTTTCTCTTACCCTTATCTCTTTATATTTGGTTTAAACTAACTTGGAGGGTTCTGAGTAAACTATTTTATAAGTTGAAACTGAAAACAAACCCAAAAGTATTTAAAAACAAGTTTCCAAAACTGTTTTCTTGGACCTGCTGAAGCAACTTGAGCAAGTACCTTAACTTCCAGTTTCAACAAGTTGCTCAAATAACTTTGAAAAGTTATGCTTGTTAAAAGGTTTTCCTAAAATCAGTTTGAAATTATAAAACACTATTCAACCTCATCTTCTAGTGTTTCCTGTGGTTTCTACAGTACCTAGACAGTGGGTGCTCACATCACATGATGAGAGAAAGGTCTTTGTTCCAAAGCCTTAGACATAAAGATAGAGTAGTGGTCACCTTTGGAGGAAACCAACAAGGGAGGATCACTGGCATAGGTACAGTAGGTATGGCATCTTTGTCCTCTATTAATAATGTTTTGTTTGTTGAAGGACTCAAACATAACTTACTAAGCATAAGCCAATTGTGTGATAATGATTATGTGGTATCCTTCACTAAAGAAGGTTGTATAGTCAAATATGGCAATGACCAAGTTCTTTTTACTGCCAAGAGACACAACAATGTGTATAAAATAGACTTGGAGGAACTTGAAAATCAAAATGTGAAGTGCTTTCTTTCTGTGGAAGATAAAAAAACAGATTTGGCATCAGAAACTTGGGCAAGCCAACTTAAGGTTGATCTCAAAGCTTATAAAACACAATCTTGTAAAAGGATTGCCTAAGCTTTCATACAAATATGATATCTTATGTGAAAGTTATCTAAAAGGGAAACAAACAAGAAACTCTTTCAAGAGCAAGAATGTTGTTTCTACTTCAATACCCTTAAAACTTCTTCACATTGATTTGTTTGGACCAACAAGGACTGAGAGTCATGGTGGGAAGAAGTATGGTTTGGTCATTGTGGATGAGTATTCTAGATTTACATGGGTGATATTTCTTAGAAGTAAGGATGATACTTTTGAGAATTTCACAATCTTTTGTAAGAAGGTACAAAATGAAAAAAGGATTATGTATTTTTGCTATCAGAAGTGACCATGGAGGAGAATTTAAAAACATAAACTTCATACTGTTCTGTGAGGAGAATGGAATCTCTCACAATTTCTCTATGGCTAGAACACCTAAGCAAAATGGGGTTGTGGAGAGAAAGAACAAGAGTTTGCAAGTGTGACACCCTTCTACCCCAACACTTATATAATAACGTACCGGAAGACTTTAAAAAATATAACAAGTTCACATTGGGTAAAAAGGTTCACATAACTCTTTATTCGAAAACCTCATTATTTCGAAAGAATAAAAGAATAAAATAGAATTTAAATGTACTCAAATACTCAAGCATCGGAATCTCTAAAATAAAATAATTAAACTTCCTACTTGCCGTGCAAGGCATCCAAAAGGGTTTATAAAAATATTCCTAACTAAAAAAACATAAAGAACACCCCAACAATATGCCCTGATGTCACATGTACCAGAGCAACACTCCCTTTAATTAAACTTGACACCAAAGGTGTCATCACCATCACCTGAAACAACAACAGTAACAGTGAGGAAAGAGCTCTAACTCATATATACACATAGGAGGCTACCCTATCCTCACCCACATATAATCAATATCATCATTAACCACACCACATACCCAAACAATAAGTAATCCATCAAATAACAATCATCTATGAACTCACTTAACAGCTCATCAATATCATCATATAAATCTCAACGTCATTCACCAAAGAAAGCACATACTCTATTCTCAACACATTATACTCATTTCATCATTATACTCATAACATCATCATATAACTCAATTACATCATCATATATAACACAGATTCATCCATCATCATATAACTCATTTCATCATCATTTATAATACATATTTATCCATCATCACATACACCAAAACTCATCAACATCGTCAATCTCATCATCCTCATCAATACTCTCCCGAGTTGCACTCGCCCCTCTCTAGGCTTATGCTCCTCGGTACCAACTCTCCCAAGTCGCACTCGCCCCTCTCTAGGCTTATGCTCCTCGGTACAAACTCTCCCAAGTCACACTCGCCTCTCTCTAGGCTTATGCTCCTTGGTACAAACTCTCCCAAGTCGCACTCGCCTCGCTCCTTGGTACAAACTCTCCCAAGTCACACTCGCCTCTCTCTAGGCTTATGCTCATTGGTACAAACTCTCCCCGAGTTACACTCGCCTCTCACTAGGCTTATGCTCCTTGGTACAAACTCTCTCAAGTCGCACTCGCCTCTCTCTAGGCTTATGCTCCTTGGTACAAACTCTCCCCGAGTTACACTCGCCTCTCACTAGGCTCATGCATCCCGAGTACAAACTCTCCCCGAGTTACACTCGCCTTTCTCTAGGCTCATGCATCCCGAGTACAACAACTCCCCGTGTGCACTCTCCTCTCTCTAGGTTTGTGCATCACGAGTACAGCAACTCCCCGCGTTGCACTCACCTCTCTCTAGGTTCGTGCATCACGAGTACAACAACTCCCCGAGTACACTTGCCTCTCTCTAGGCTTGTGTATCCCGAGCACCACAACTCTCATGCTCAATGCATGATCAATCAACATAAGATTAAATGCATCATCCTCAACAACATAACATTATCATCAACAACATTAATCATCACATTATAATCATCATCTATCATCCACATCATACATCGTCATCATCAACATTATTATCATCATATTATCAACATCCTAAGGTTAAATACATCATCATTATCATCATCACAAAATCATCGTAAATCATCATCATCATAAACTCAATACCTCAATACATCATCATCATACATCTCAATATTATAAACATCTAACATCATATGGGATATTCATATCATCAACTCATATACAATCAATACTCTATAAACAACCACTTAACTCTCTTAATTCCACAAACAAATTATATAATTAACACCAAATATTTAAAGGATCACAATGATTACAAAAACAACACTCTCATACTCATTTTTGACCTGGTAATGGATTACCAAACAGCTGTAATCGATTACCAGAGGCGATTCCTCCATTTTGGAGTCTTCAAGTTTTAAGCTTAATGACATTGGTGCACTAATTTGGAAATATCTAGAGTTCTATGTGTCCAATTAAGATAATTCCACTCTTATTAGAAAGTTAAGATCCGGGGCTTCAGTTTGATATGCTATATGATAGGGTTCTGAGCTTGTTTGCACCCTTAACAAACGCATTCTTTCTCATGCGAGAAAGCTGTCAAAACTCTTATTACACACCCTTTGTAATCGATTACCAGCAAAAAAACTCTCTGGTAATCGATTACAAACCCCTGTAATCGATTACCAGCAAGCCAGAATTACTCCTTTGCTGCCCAGAACACTCTGTAATCGATTACAGACCTCTGTAATCGATTACCCGCGACACGAGATGACAGTTCTTCCGATTTTTACCCGTTTTAAACCCTCTTATTCAACCTCTAATCAATCCTTTTCATCAAAGCATCATTTATATACAATTATATACATCAAAACTCATTAAAACAACAATTATTTCACAGAATTCAAGAATTCATCAGGAATATCAATTTAATCATCAATATCCTCTTTGATTTTCACCCAAGAATTCATCAGGAATCATCAATTTAATCATCACTTAACAATTATCAACATCCATTCTCAACAGATACATATATTCAATCGAATTTATAACCTTAGATGGGTCTTATGGTTGCCCACCACTACCCAACAACCCTCTACATGCACATACAAGGAACACCCTTTTCCCCCTATTACCTTGTAGTGGAGATCGAACAACAAGGAAGATTCTTTCTTGGTTCTTGATGATCACTCTCCAACAATCTCCTCTTGAGACTTGGTTTCTCCCCTCCTTAGCGTTTCGCTCTCTGACGATTTGACGAATAAGGATTAGGGTGAACTGAGAACCCCTCCTTAAATACATACTTAATTGGGCTAGGCCCACTCTCAACCCACTTATTCTATTTATTATTTATTAAATATCCTTATTCATAAAATATGCTAATCTTACTAATATTATTATTGATTTATTTCTCTTATTTTATTAATTATTTCCTCTACTTATTTATTTAATTTAATTAATATTTATCCTAATAAAATTTAGGATGTTACAGCAAGAGATGGGAAGAACCATGCTCATTTCAAGTTCTCTCTCCAATGTATTCTGGGCAGAAGCTATTAACATGACGTGTTACCTTGAAAAAAGAAATTTTGATAAGACCAATATTCAAAAAGACTCCCTATGAATTATGGAGGGGAAGAAAGCCCAACATATCATACTTCCATATATTTGGATGTGAGTGTTTCACACTAAACACCAAGGATGATATTGGAAAGTTTGATTCTAAGTCCGACAAAGGTCATTTCCTTGAATATTCTAAAACTTCTAAGGCATATAGGGTTTATAACTCTAGAACCTTAACAATTGAAGAAACCATCCATGTGAAATTCAATGATAAGAAAAGGACTGATAGTGATCTATCAGATCTAGCTAGAAGATGACTTTACAGGTATGGATCGGAATAAGCAATCTGAAGAAGTTCAAACCAAGTCTTAAGGTGCATCTAAAGGATGTTCTAAACCTAGACCATTTGAACCCAATTTTGAGTCTCAGACCAGAGAAGTATCTACTGTTCAGAAGAAGTGGAGATACAAATCTGCACATCTGATAAGTGTAAAATTAGCGTTATTTTTATATAGTTTTTATTACACTTATCAAGGATAAAATAGTAATCTATGCCCCAAAATATCCCTTTTATTAATATTTACAATATTTGTAATTATTTGGTTCAAATTTGAATATGATGCTATTTTGAATAGAAATATGTTATTTTATGCAGATTTACAGGAGATTTGGAATGAGAGAGAAAATAGCATCAGAAAGGAGGTTGTTGCAGATTCAGAATTCAAATAAAGGGGAGATAATCAGAGAATCTATCAGATAACCTCTTTAATTCAAATTCAAATTAAATAAATACAAAAACAACTCAGATAAGGGATAAAGGAAAACCAGATAAGATCAGAAAGAGATCCAGAAGTTAGATCCAGATTTGAAGGAAAGCTGCAGCGTGTAACACGCTCCACGCGCGCTAAGCGTATGTGGAGCGCAAATCCAGATTGATCAGGCTCCACTTGCGCTAAGCGCACGTGGAGCGCAACAGCAGAGTAACTAGGCTTCATACACGCTAAGCGCACATGAAGCGCAACTCCTGATTGGATAGGCTTCGCGCAAGTGACGTCATTTTATGAAGCGCAGCTCCTGATTGGATAGGCTTCGCGCAAGTGACGTCACAACCTTTTTAATTCAAATATTTTTTGATCTATTCCAATTTGGATAAGGTTTTCCAGTCTATAAATAGGGCCCTTTTGCACAGATCAAAGGAAGGTCCTCGGGACCCAAGACAGATACAGAGAGAGTAGTTCTAGGATTGAGAAAGGTGACAGATTTCTCAGTGGTTTGTAATGGCTACCATGAGTAGCTAAGCTCTCCAGTAGGATTTGATGTAATGGATTCAATCCCCTTGTGTATATAGAATTCTCTTTCTTTTTAATCATGATTCTTTATTTGTAATTTATCAGTATCTTTATGTTGTTGTAATGCATCACCTCCGCGCGTGCGCCGGGGTGGTAGGCTAGTGCTCTGGATACAAAAAGTGGAACTCCGACTAGTATCAGAGTTAGGTGAGCATAGAGTTGTCTGTGAAACTTAATCTCGGATTGCTGAAGATACTCGGTTTAGTCATATCGTAGTATAAGGATTGTATTCTAACGATTGAAGGTTCAGTGAGTGACACACCCCTTCATAGGTGCCTTATATGAAAGTATGACTAAATCGATAGTGCTGATTGCAAAAAACGGGGAACGTTCGGGGTCTGCAAGCCACTTTGAATGCCTGTAGATAATAGCTTTTGGCGTTAATTATGATGTTATAGGGGAATTGCGGGTACGATAATTACCAGGCATGCCTTATAATTATTGTAATTAAACAATGCTAAGGTGATTACGAATATGATCATAATTAAGGGAAGGGATTCGCATACACAAGGGGGGAGATGAAACGAAGTCAAGTCCTAGTCCAAAATATTATTCTCCTCCGATTATCTGTTTGCTTTTATTTTATTTTATTATTTCAAAAATAACCAAACTCTTTTTAAACCATTTTTATTGGAAATACAATCGCTATCGCTGTACAAATTAAAACCGCTCCCTGTGGATACGATATCTTACTTACTCCATAACTGCTGGACTTTTGGTACACTTGCCAGGATTCCATCAAGTTTTTGGCGCCGTTGCCGGGGAGCGGTTGTCTCAATTTGTATAGTTTTAGAAGATTGAATTTTCAATTGTTTCAAAATTTTCAAAAATTATTTTAAAATTTTAAATTTTCTTTTTAATTTTTTTTATTTTCGTATTTATTTATTAAAAAAAAGGGGTATTTGTTTGTTATCTCATCCAATCTCTAGATTCTTTGTTTATGTTTTTAAGAAGTCAGGTGTCTCCAAAGCAACTAATTTTTGATCCAGAAATCGAGAGGACAACCAGGAAGAATAGAAGTCAAAGAAGAAGAAGGAGGATAATAGCAGATGAACCTCAAGACATGGCAGGAGCACAACCCAGAAGGACTTTGGGAGATTATATCATGCCTAAGGGGATATTTCATCATTCAAGTACTGCTCACCCAATTTATACAAAAGCTGTGGAACTAGAAGAATCACATCTTCAACTTGTTAAGGCTCAACAGTTCACAGGATTGGCGCACGAGGATCCAAATAATCATCTTTTTACATTCCTGGAACTAATTGAAACTATGGGTTTTGAAGAGAAGGACAAAGAAGCTGCATGCTTACGTTTATTTTCCTTTTCTCTTGCAGGAAAATCCAAGGATTGGTTAATGTCACACCCCAGCCAAAGTCTGAACAATTGGAACGTGGTAGTGTTGAGTCTCAAAAATATCATAAAGAGGTTTATGATGTTTTAAAGACTGAAATTTCTCTAAGTTTTAATGATCAACAAATTCAACTTAAGTTGTTTCTCATAAGATACGATTGTCTAAATTGTTTATCTATGATTTTCAGCAAGAAGCCTACTATATAAGACTAAGTGTTGGATCCGTCTGAAGAAGCTGATGCTGTCTGAAGATGATCAACCCGTCTGAAGCATCAAAGCCGTCTGAAAGCTTTTGATGACGTGGCATCTCTTGTCTGAAGCTGTGACAATCCATGTACCTCTGCACGTTTTTCACGCATGTTCTCTGCTACAAACAGCTGGCACCTGTGCAATGCAATTCAAGCACGTTCTCTGTCACAACGTATCCTCTGCTACGCAGCTATTGCAGCAACAACAAAGAGCACCTTTTTGGCAGGAGCAAACCTTGTAAAAATGTCAGAAATTGTCAGGGAATATTCAGAATATGTCAGAGAATATTCTGTACTGCAGCAGCTGTCTCACAACGGCTAGCATTGATTTCACAAACCTAAGAGTCTTAAATGATTCAAATCATTTGGTTATAAATACCCCCTCATTTGAAGACCAACAGAGAGAGAGCAACATAGCAAAAGAACAGAAACTCTGCAAGTTTTTCGCTGCAACACTCTGATAGAATTTATCATCTTTGTACACACAAATTTCTATTCTGAGCATACCTCAGTAATTTCTGTACAATCTGTAGCTGTTTAAGTCTCAAAACTGATATAGTTTGTGAGCTTAAGCATTTCTCTCATTTGTATTGCTTTTGAGCCTGGAGAGGCTTGTCTAAAAAAAAATACTTGTGTTGTTGAGCCTGAAGAGGCTTGTCTGAAAAAGAATACTTGGTTGTAGAGCCTGAAGAGGCTTGATAGAAAAGAATACTTGTAATCTTGCAAGATTAAGAGAAAATCCAAGTGCTAGTTGGCATTGGGACTGGACGTAGCTCACAAGTGGTAGTGAGTGAACCAGGATAAATTCTGTGGCTAAGTTTCTCTTCCCTTATCTTTGTCATTTCAGTTTTAAACTAATTAAGGGGACTGAATATTTTTTTAATATTTTAAAAAGAAGAAACTTCGTTTAGAACCATCTTAAAGCAGTCTGAAACCAACTTCAGACAGCTAACTAAAAACTTCAGACAGCCTTCTAGTAACCTGTCTGAAAATCTGTTTTTGTAAATCTGTTTTCGAAAAGCTTCTTAAAATATTTAGAAACACTATTCAACCCCCCCTTCTAGTGTTTCCCTGTGTTCCTACAGTTGGTATCAGAGCTCTACTCAGGGTTGATACACCTAACAAGTGTCTGAGGACTGAAAGATCCACATGGAAGCTTCAAACAGTAACAGGCAATACATCACAGAAGGAGCCTCTATCACAAGACCTCCAGCTTTCAATGGAGAAGATTATCACTACTGGAGAGATAGAATGAAGCTGTTCATTGAAAGCACAAACATTGATGTTTGGGATGTGGTCACTGATGGAGACTATGTGCCTATGCTAAATGATGTGCCTATACCTAAGACTGAATGGACTGTGGAGCAAAAGGCTAGAGTCCAGATGAATGCTAAGGCCAAACTCTATCTGATATGTTCTTTGAACAAATCAGAATATGAGAAGGTTCATGGATGCACCTCTGCCAAGGAGATTTGGGATACTCTTGCAGCAGCCCATGAAGGTACTGAGACTGTCAAGCAATCGAAGATAAGTATGCTCATACATCAGTATGAGATGTTCAAGATGGAAGAATCTGAAACCATTGATCAAATGTTTGGAAGGTTTCAGACCATAACTAATGGACTCAGGTCCTTAGGCAGAACATACAACTCTGGAGATAATAACAGAAAAATCCTAAGGAGCTTGCCTAAGTCCTGGAGACCCAAAGTTACTGCCATTCAAGAAGCAAGAGATTTGAATTCTCTTAGAGTGGAAGAACTGTTGGGATCTCTTAAGGTCCATGAGCTTGAGCTTGGAGAAGATGACAACAAGAGAAAATCTCTAGCCCTAAACTCCAAGACCAAACAGTCTAGGCATGGCAACATCAAGGCTATGCAAGCTGAGGCAGCTTCAGAGGGAGATGAAGACTCTGAAGATAGCTCAGAAGATGATGATGATCTTGCTCTTCTAAGTAGGAAGATCAAGATAATGCTACATAACAGAGGAAGATTCAGAAAGAATCAACCTTCAACCTCAAAAGGTGGTAAGTCAGGTAAAGAAATACAAACTGACAAGATTATTTGTTTTGAGTGTAAGCAACCAGGGCACATGAAGGCTGAATGTCCAAAACTAAAGAAAAACAACTTCAAGAAAAAGAAGTTTTTCAAGAAAAAGAAAGGTCTCATGGCAACATGGGAGGATCTGGATGAATCAACTTCAGAAGAGGAGGAAGACACCTTAGAAGAGGCAAATCTGTGTCTCATGGCAAGCCTACCATCTTCAGACAGTTCTGAAGCTGAGGTATTCACTCTTACCTTGCAAGAAATGTATGATGATCTGGTGGAAAGTTCCAAGGAACTGTTCCTAGAGTATAAGAATCTAACCAAGGCTCACACAGAAATGTGTAACAAATATGAGTCTCTGGAAATAGAACATATTATACTCAAGGAAAAGGTCCTTGAGAATAAAAACCACAGTTCACAAACTGTGTCTGAAGAAAATAAAAAACTTCAGAAACAGATTGTAGAACTGAAAAATGATCTGGCCAAGTTTGTCAAAGGAACAAGAAATTTAAACATAATGCTTGGAATCAAAGACATTCCTCTGACAAAAGTGGACTAGGTTTTTTTGATCATAACTTGTCTGAACCACCTACTGTCTTAAATTTTTCTAAAAGTAAAAAGAAGGTCACTGGGTGTTCTCACTGTGGTAAGCTTGGACACAATGTTATTCAGTGCAAGCACAAGAGAAAAGCAAGACCCAAAGCTAACAAAACAGGACCCAAAAGAACTTGGGTACCTAAAAACTTGATCATTCCTGTTGCAGATGTGTTTAACAGGACAAAGGAGACCCCACAAATGGTACCTGGACAGTGGGTGCTCGCGACACATGACAGGAGAAAGGTCTTTGTCCAAAACCTTAGACCTAAGGAAGGAGGAGTGGTCACCTTTGGTGGAAATCAGCAAGGGAAGATCACTGGCATAGGGACTATAGGTATAATTCCTTCATCCCTCATTAAAAATGTTCTTCTTGTGGAAGGACTACAACATAATTTACTGAGCATAAGCCAATTATGTGACAGTGGTTATGTAGTATCCTTTACCAAGGAAGGATGCATAGTCAAAGACTGCTCTGATCAAACACTTTTTACTGCTAAGAGACACAGCAATGTGTATAAAATTGATCTAGAGGATCTAGCAAGTCAAAATGTAAAATGCTTCATTTCTGTTGAAGATGAAAAACAGATTTGGCATCAAAGACTTGGGCATGCCAGCTTGAGATTAATCTCAAGATTAGCAAAACACAACCTTGTTAAAGGATTGCCCAAGCTCTCATACAAATCTGACATTTTATGTGATAGCTGTCTGAAAGGGAAACAAACAAGAAACTCCTTCAAGAGTAAAGATGTTGTTTCAACTAGCAGACCACTAGAACTTTTACACATTGACTTGTTTGGTCCTATTAGAACAGAAAGTCTTAGTGGAAAGAAATATGGTTTGGTCATCGTTGATGACTATTCTAGATTCACATGGGTGATATTCCTTAGAAACAAGGATGAGACTTTTAAGAATTTCACAATATTTTGTAAAAGGTACAGAATGAAAAGGGATTCTGTATCTCTGTCATAAGAAGTGATCATGGTGGGGAGTTTGAGAATGCAAATTTCAAATTGTTCTGTGATGAGAATGGGATCTCACACAATTTCTCTGTGGCAAGAACACCTCAACAGAATGGGGTTGTTGAGAGAAAGAACAGAAGTTTGCAAGAGATGGCAAGGACCATGCTCAACTCAAGCAACTTACCTAGAACCTTCTGGGTAGAAGCTGTTAACACAGCTTGTTACCTTCAAAACAGAATATTGGTAAGACCAATTCTGAAAAAGACTCCATATGAATTGTGGAAAGGAAGAAAACCCAACATATCATATTTCCACATCTTTGGATGTGAATGTTTTATACTGAACACCAAAGATGATCTTGGAAAATTTGATGCAAAGTCTAATAATGGATTTTTCATTGGATATTCTGAAACATCTAAAGCATATAGAGTGTATAACTCTAGAACGTTAACTGTTGAAGAAACCATTCATGTAAAATTCAATGATAACAAAGAGACTGATAGGGAACTATCAGATCTAGAAGATGATTTTGCAGGAATGGAGCTGAATGATCACAACGATTTGAAGGATGAGCACCTGTCTGAAGCTCCTGCTGTTTCTGAACCTCTTCAGACAAATGTTGAGTCTCAGACAGATGTGATGTCTCCTCATAAAACTGATTGGAGATACAAGTCACATCATCCAAAAGAGCAAATCATTGGCAGCACTTCAGAAGGAGTTAAGACAAGATCAAAATTCAGACATTTGAATTCTCTTGCTCTCCTATCTGAAATTGAGCCAAAGAGCATTGATGAAGCTCTGCATGATGAAGGGTGGATCCTAGCCATGCAAGAGGAGCTAAATCAATTTGCTAGGAGTGATGTCTGGACCCTTGTTCCTAAACCCCATGGGAAAACAATTATTGGAACCAAATGGGTGTTCAGAAACAAGCTGTCTGAAGAAGGCAAAGTTATCAGAAATAAGGCAAGGCTAGTAGCTCAAGGTTATAACCAGCAAGAAGGTATTGACTTCACTGAAACCTTTGCCCCAGTGGCCAGGTTAGAAGCAATTAGAATTCTTTTATCTTATGCTGTAAATAATGGCATCAAACTATATCAAATGGATGTCAAAAGTGCCTTCCTCAATGGTTTCATTGAAGAAGAGGTTTTTGTTAGACAACCCCCTGGTTTTGAAGACGTAACTTTTCCTGAACATGTGTTTAAACTCAAGAAAGCTCTCTATGGTCTGAAACAAGCCCCAAGAGCTTGGTATGAAAGACTGAGCAGTTTTCTTGCAACTAATGGTTTTGAAAGAGGAAAAGTTGACACAACTCTTTTTAGAAAACAGTCTAACAAGGATCTTATACTTGTCCAAATATATGTTGATGACATTATTTTTGGTTCAACTAATTCTTCATTGTGCAAAGAATTTTCTGAGTTAATGCAATCTGAATTTGAAATGAGCCTAATGGGTGAACTAAAGTTTTTCCTTGGACTTCAGATTAAGCAAGATTCTGATTGTATATGGATCCATCAAGAGAAATATACAAATGAAATGCTTAAAAAGTTCAACCTAAGTGATTGCAAACCCATGTCAACTCCAATGCATCCTTCTGCATCTTTAAATAAAGATGATAATGAAGAACCAGTAAATCAAACTTTGTATAGAGGAATGATTGGTTCATTATTGTATCTAACAGCAAGCAGGCCTGACATCATGTTCAGTGTGTGCCTGTGTGCTAGATTTCAATCTGATCCAAGAATCACTCACTACAAAGCTGTAAAAATAATTTTCAGATATCTTAAAGGTACTACTAATCTTGGTCTGTGCTATAAGAAAAGTAAGGATTGCAGGTTAGTAGGATACTGTGATGCTGATTTTGCTGGAGACAGAGTTGAAAGAAAAAGCACCAGTGGTGGATGTCACTTCTTTGGAGAAAATATGATCAGCTGGTCAAGCAAAAGGCAAAGCACAATTGCATTATCAACAGCTGAAGCAGAATACATCTCAGCAGCCAGTTGTTGCTCACAACTATTATGGGTGAAGTATCAACTTGAAGATTTTAATATTGCAATATCTGTTATACCTGTGTTATGTGATAATACCAGTGCCATTAATTTATATAAAAATCCCATTCAACATTCTAGGGCTAAACATATAGAAATCAAACATCATTTCATTAGAGACTATGTTCAGAAAGGTGTTTTTGATATTCAGTTTATTGATACAGAGCATCAATGGGCTGATATATTCACAAAACCTCTAACTGAAGATAGGTTTAAGTTCATCAGAGATAAACTGAACATTCATGCATTATGAGTATGTATGAAAAATAATGTGTCTGAAACTTCAGCCTGTCTGAAACATGTGACCTGTCTGAAGTTTTGGTCGTCTGAAATTAACTAGGATGTCTGAAATCTTGCACTTGTCTGAAATGAACAAATGACGTGGCAATAAAGGGGCGGTTTAAATCCACTTTGCACGTTACCCTATGTCTGCACGGCCAGTTTCTGCCATCATTGCCTCAGAGGTCTATAAGTACTGGAAGGCAGTGAGTCCTTGGTACGTTACAGCTCACTACCCTCTCAAAACCTTTGCTATTCTTCATCTTCAAGAAAGCACTTTCTCTCTCAAGTTCTTTCCATCCTTCAACAATGGCACCAAAGAAGTCTGGAGCTGATAATATTGTGAAGACCAAGGGTGTCTTTCTGGAAGAACTTGAAGCACTAGGAATGGATCTTCATGCAGAATTTCAAGCTACTGGGTGGCTTGAATACTTCAACAAAAATCGTTCACATTGGCATGAGCAGAGTATACTTGATTTCTGGGCCACAGCCAGAGGAATCCCTAATCCTCAAGGCATCTACACTACCATCAAGGCTAATGTGCTCGGCACATCTATCTTTATTGATGAAGACATCTTGGCCATTGTCTGTGGTGTCAAGACTGAAGGTGTTGTCTTCTCTCCTGGCTGGGAATCAAGAAATGGAGGTCAGAAGCATTTTACTGAGTTTTTATATGGAACTTCCTCTCCTGCTAGTCTGGATGCAAAGAATATGTCAGATAAGGCTAGGGTTCTGCATGCTATCTTGGGGAACTCTGTAATCCCTAAAAGTGGCAGCAGAAACCATGTGTCTGAACTGGAAAGATTCTGCCTTATTCATCTTCTGAAGAAGCAGAAGATAAATCTTCCAAATATCATCATGTACCACCTTCAGAAGAGGCTGAGAGACTCTGCTGGAAGTTTTCCTCACAACACCATCATCACCAAGGTGTTGTTGCATTTTAAAGTTCCAGTTCACCAGCTCTTTGATCACCACTCAATTCCTATGTTTGGTGAATCAAACCTAAAGAGCATGAAGATCAAGCTGACTCCAAGGCCTCCATCGCCAACCATGAAAGAAAGTTTGCTAATGGAGAAAGCTCAGAGGAGAAGTTCCACTGTGCAGATTCTGGAAAATGAACTAAAAGGAGATATCAGAAGACATGAGTTCAAGCCCTCAAAGGCGTCACCTCAACCTAAGCTGAAGAAGCTACCTGTAAGAAGCTCAGCCAAGATAGCTTCTGCATCTGTACAGATTCAAGCATCTGAACCTGTTCAGAAACCTTCTCAACGGTTGTCTGAAATTGTGGGTCAGGTGTCTGAACCTGCACAATCCTCAAAGCCTACTTCTATAATGGAAGGACAGGCTGTGGATATTGATGCAGTTGCGGCTCAACCTCTTGCTGCATGCTCCTCTGATCCTGAACTGATTCAGGTTGCTGCTTTGGCTACTGCCATTGAACAAGAAGAGTTAGAACTGAAAGAAGAGCAAGAGAGAACTGACAGAGCTCTTGCAATTGCCTCACAGCTTGCTTATGCTGAGGATGACAAGCAAGCAGTCATTGCTGAAGCCTCAAAGAAAAGAAAGAGGTCAAGTGCACCTCAGAGGAAGAAGAAGAAGGGTAAACTACTTCAAACAGTGTCTGAAGTTAGGATTACCAGAAGTACTGCTTCTCATCTAGAAGAAGCAGACATGGCTAGAAGGTATCAAAATTTTGTAAAGGCTAATCAATACTTCAAGAGAAGAAGGGCTCTTTCCTCTGAAGAAAGAGAAAGGGAGGATAAGGAAGCCAAGGAAAGGGAAGAAAAAGAAAGAGTTGCTAAAGCTCAAGATGCTGTTGCTCCCAAGCCTTACAAAAGGATCAAGGTGAGATTTGATAATGTAACTCCCTCACCTCCTTCATCACCTGAAAAGCAACCTTCTCCACCTATCTCCCAACCTCTACCAACCTTACAGCAACTTTCATTACCCTCTGAACCTTTCATACCATTTGAACCCTCATCACCTACACTCATCATACCATCAGACAACCTGTTGTCTGAACCCCCTGCACCCCAAGAAAACCAAGTTCTTGAACCCACATCTTCACCATCCAAACTCCTCTCACCTATGTACATACAGCTATCTGATAGCTCATTATCTTCACCTTCATCACCTTCCTCACCATCATCATCTCCACCTCACACACCTTTACCTCCTTCACCACCCTCATCTGTTCATCAATTCAACCTTTCAGCTGAGATTGCAGCCTTATGCAAGAGACTGACAAGAACCTCCTTTGGCTCTTGTCCTTTGCCAAAATTCCAGCATCTGTCTGAAGAGCTGCATCACTTTAGAACAGCCCCTGCTGTCTCACTTCATCAGGGTCTCTCTAAGAAAACTGTGTCTGATGAAAGGGCTTTATATTCCAACAATGCTGATGGTTTGGAGAAGATAAGGAAGGGTGTTGTCCCTCCTAAACATACTTGGGATCTTATCAATCCATTCTCTGAAGACTCCTGGAAGCTGAATAATGAAGATTGGCTAATGGTAAGAATGCTGAACACAGAAGCTGAATTGTTCCAAAGGGATTTGGCTAGAGGAGTTGGAATGATAGGCTACAGGCCTCCTAGAACCAGTTCAATCAGGCCTTCAACCAAAATCTTAGTGAAGCCTGATAGAATTGTTCCTAGGTATCCCCTCAAAGAAGGTCAAGATGAAAAATTGAAGGGTACCAAGGTATATTCTGTATCAGCACCCCTGTCTGAAGTCATGACTGCTTCAGAATGGGAAGGTCTTCCTGAGTTTATTATGTCAGAAGGAGGCGGCTTGAATCACCTGCTGGAAAACTGGATGTGGGAATCTTACTGGAAGATCAGAGAAGCTGCTGGGTCTTCTTCTGGGTGTAGTGATCCTGATGCTGAATCTGCAATGGGTGTTGGACACTTCACAAATGTTCAGTACCATTTCTTAAGAGATCACTTTCCCCCACAGGCAGATTCATTCAACCAAGCTTGGGTGCTTCTGAAGTATGTTGGGACCTTTTTCTGTCCAGTCTACAATCCTTCAGAATATGGCTTACAGCCTGGATTTGGAGTTTTGAGATTTGTTTGTCCCTACCTTCAGCTCATCCTAGTTGAGTCTGAACCTGACCTGTTTGAAGAAAACCAGAAGCTGAAATCAAAGGTCAAGGCCCTTGAGAAGAGATGTGAAGTCTCAGAAAAGAAAGCACAAAAGGTTATTCAGAATCAGCAAGAAATTCTTCATGAGCAACAGCTAATAAGAAGTGGTCAACAAGAGTTGAAGTCTTCTATTGAAGCTGCAATAGACAAGGCCAAGGAAGAACTGATCTCCTTTCTGTCTGAAGCCCTGCTGAAGAAGAAGGACTAATTTATTGCCATTGTCTTATGTTCATATTTCTGTTTCAAGTGCTGATTGTCTGTTTAATCCTTACATCATTTTAATACAATCAGTGTTTTTTATTCCATCTCATGTGTTCATACTTGTTTTATTGATCCTTGCTCTGATACTTGTTTTTACTCTATCTGTAGTTCATACTCCTGTTTGTTTTATTGATCTATTACTATTTTTGCTCTATAATTCCCTTTTGATTGATGACAAAAGGGGGAGTATTAAATCTAACAAAATCTGGAGTGATTACAGGATTCAAGGGGAGTACATGAAATAGTCCAAAGTTGTGCTGTCTGAACTTCTGAGAAAATCATATATAAAAAGCATCAAAAAGGATATATTTGTCCCAGGGGGAGCTAAATCTTAATCTCTCAATTTTGCATAATTTAAGTTAAATTTGTCATCATTAAAAAGGGGGAGAATGTTGAGTCTCAAAAATATCATAAAGAGGTTTATGATGTTTTAAAGACTAAAATTTCTCTAAGTTTTAATGATCAACAAATTCAACTTAAGTTGTTTCTCATAAGATACGATTGTCTAAATTGTTTATCTATGATTTTCAGCAAGAAGCCTACTATATAAGACTAAGTGTTGGATCCGTCTGAAGAAGCTGATGCTGTCTGAAGATGATCAACCCGTCTGAAGCATCAAAGCCGTCTGAAAGCTTTTGATGACGTGGCATCTCTTGTCTGAAGCTGTGACAATCCATGTACCTCTGCACGTTTTTCACGCATGTTCTCTGCTACAAACAGCTGACACCTGTGCAATGCAATTCAAGCACGTTCTCTGTCACAACGTATCCTCTGCTACGCAGCTATTGCAGCAGCAACAAAGAGCACCTTTTTGGCAGGAGCAAACCTTGTAAAAATGTCAGAAATTGTCAGGGAATATTAGAATATGTCAGAGAATATTCTGTACTGCAGCAGCTGTCTCACAACGGCTAGCATTGATTTCACAAACCTAAGAGTCTTAAATGATTCAAATCATTTGGTTATAAATACCCCCTCATTTGAAGACCAACAGAGAGAGAGCAACATAGCAAAAGAACAGAAACTCTGCAAGTTTTTCGCTGCAACACTCTGATAGAATTTATCATCTTTGTACACACAAATTTCTATTCTGAGCATACCTCAGTAATTTCTGTACAATCTGTAGCTGTTTAAGTCTCAAAACTGATATAGTTTGTGAGCTTAAGCATTTCTCTCATTTGTATTTGCTTTTGAGCCTGGAGAGGCTTGTCTAAAAAAAAAATACTTGTGTTGTTGAGCCTGAAGAGGCTTGTCTGAAAAAGAATACTTGGTTGTAGAGCCTAAAGAGGCTTGATAGAAAAGAATACTTGTAATCTTGCAAGATTAAGAGAAAATCCAAGTGCTAGTTGGCATTGGGACTGGACGTAGCTCACAAGTGGTAGTGAGTGAACCAGGATAAATTCTGTGGCTAAGTTTCTCTTCCCTTATCTTTGTCATTTCAGTTTTAAACTAATTAAGGGGACTGAATATTTTTTTTAATATTTTAAAAAGAAGAAACTTCATTTAGAACCATCTTAAAGCAGTCTGAAACCAACTTCAGACAGCTAACTAAAAACTTCAGACAGCCTTCTAGTAACCTGTCTGAAAATCTGTTTTTGTAAATCTGTTTTCGAAAAGCTTCTTAAAATATTTAGAAACACTATTCAACCCCCCTTCTAGTGTTTCCCTGTGTTCCTACAGGTAGCAGAAAAACTTTCAAGAAGATTTTGTTGCAAGCCATGTTGCATTCAAACCAAGACAGACACTTCTTCATTCAAGAAAGAATCAAAATATTTCTCTCATGCACCGATTCAAGATGATGTTTCACCCCATAAGCAGATTTTTGAAGATGGACACAGGAGGTTGAAGCAGTCATTAGAAGCACTCAATAAGAAGATAGCCAACCTTTCTCAGCCACTGCAAACAGTTCACTCTTATCCTGTCCAGTCACCACAATTAATCTGTGACTTTTGCGGAGGTAATCATCTCAACGGTTACTGCTCTTTTCCAGACATTCAAGAAGAGAAAGCTAAAGAAGAGGAAACTGAAGAAGCACAAGAAAGAGAAGCTGAAGAAAGAGAATCAAAAGAAGTTGATGAAGAAGAGGAAGAAGAAGAATGTGAAGCAGAAGAAGAAAAAGAAGAGTTCACACATTCAGACAAATACTATTTTCAGCTATATTTTGAAATAGAAGGACTACTTGTTGACCTCGTAATAGAGGAGATAGAAAATATATATTGGAAGTTTTCAGCAAATGCACCACTCAACTCTGAAGAACAGTGTGATGATATATTTCAGCTGATAAAGGAGGAAATCAACGATAATCTGGATGAAGAAAAGGAAGAAAAAGAGGGTGCAGTAGAAGTAGAAGAGAAAAAAGGAGAGGATGAAACAGAAAAGATGGTGCTTGAAGAAGAATCTGACTGTGAAAAGGAGAAAGAGAACAACACATATAAGGGTGTACCTGAAAAAGAGAAAAAGAGTGAACAGAGGGATGATGAATCAAAGCCCGAGGAAGGAAAGGAAGTGATATCAAGATAAAAGATTGTGCCTTATCCAACCAGTCCTGCAAAGGAAGATCAAGAAAGGTATGGTAAAAGTAATAATCCTTCCAGACCTCACAAAAGAAAGGCATGCAAGCACACTGACCAGAACAAGGCAAAGAGAAGGAAAGTCATGCTAGAATCAAACTCAGAGCCTAGAGCCAGATTGAAGATCAAGAGGTCAGGAGTGTTTCATATCAAAGACTCCTGTAAGGCAAAGAAATTGAGAGCAATCAATTGTGAATCATCAAAGCTTCAAGAGAAGAAGACTCATGCACATAAGAACAAGAAGATAAAGAAAAGAAGAGTCAAGCCAAGGGAGTCAGAGGCATGGTCTAATTTCAGAAAGAAGCCCAAATGCTTAAAGTCATTTCACACTACAGGTTGCTCCAAGGCAATATTATGGGGAGGCTTATGTGCCAAAGAAAGGAAGGGTGCAGCTCACAAGCTCACCAAAAGATTTCAGTATCAGCCACCCTAACAGAGCAGGCGTCGAGCTATCAGACGTTAAACAAGCGCTTTCTAGGAGGCAACCCAGAGATTTTTAAAGTTTTAAATTATTTTTAGTTTTGTTATTTTCTTGTTTATTAATTAGGATTTTTCATTTTTTTTAGGATTTAGGAAATTTTCAAAATTGATTGGAATAAGTTTGTGGAAAATAAAATATTTTTAAAAAAACAATAGGAAGTAGCAGAAAACGTGAGTAAAAATTGCAAAATCTCATTTCGTTTTTCTACGCTTCATTTGCGCTTAGCGCAGGTAAAGTGCATATTGCAATTTTAGTCACTGTTTTCTGCGCTTCACTTGCGCTAAGCGCAGGTGAAGCGCAGCAGTACGAAAATTTAAAAATCTTGTATTTTCTCATGTACTGTTTCTCTACTTCCTAAGCTCTTTTTTCTTTCTTTCCACTCACAAACTTCAATCAATTTTGAAACTTTCAAATTTCATGCATATTTTATTTTTTACCAATTAAAATCTTCATCTATTTTGTTTTCATGATTTGCACTTTAGGATAGCAACTTTAAAATTATGAATATTATTGATTATCTGCTATCTTTAATGTGTTTTTGCCTGTGTGGAACATGAAGAACAATATGCTTGATTGGAATACTCTTTGTTTTGTGAGTTATTAAATTGGAAAGTGTTATGCTCTATCTCTTTCAAAAATTTTAAACTCCCACTTTCTATGGATTGCTTGAATACTTTCAAAACAAATGAGTATATTTTGTTTTTAGGAAGGCATTACCAAGTGCAGTAAAATTTTGTTGAAAGTAATTCTTTATGCATGCAATCGGTTAATGATAGGCTTCCATGTTCTTCATGAATTGGTATTTGGAATAAGGCATCATTAAAATAAATGTGTTTTAGTAACTAATTGTTATTTGACTTTTCAGATGCCTAGAAATAAATTGCTAGTCTTTCCTGTGGCTTTAGCTCACGAGGAGAAGGCATGACGAAAAGGATCAGAAAATATGATCCCATGAGATTCAAGAGTATGCAGGCTGATGCAAGACCCATAACCAGGCACGCTTTTTGAAGAGTTCCGGATATTCTAGCAGTGGCCTGGGGACAGGTTTATTCTTCCAGGAGGAGGTGAAGCAGCAGCAACAGGAGAATATGATAAGGACCCACAGGATACAGAGGATGAAGATTGACATTGGTGTTTTTCTTTCTTTTCGTCCTTTTATTTTCTATTTTCTTTTATTTTATAGGATTAATTATTTTTTAGTTAATTAGGATTTTTGTTTATTTTTCATTTTAATTTTGAGGATTTTTAAAATTTTTAGGACTTAGGATTTAGGAAATAAAAGGAAAATTTTTCAAAATTTCTGAAATTAGGCAGTTTAACTAACCAGATTAGGAAGGAAAAAGGTCTTGTGATTAATTCCATAATCAATTAAGATTAGGATACTTCACATGAGAATCAATCAGAGTAGTTAATTAAAATCAATAAATATTTTATCAAGGAATTTAGCCAAGTAACCGGTGAGTTGAGAGCCCAAACACTAAATTGAGAGTATTCACCGCTGTCTGACAACTTTTATTGATTGAGTTTTTAGATCTTTTGCTGTTTATGGAAAATATGGAAATGATAAAGGCAAAATTTTGTTTTTCAATATATTTGCTCAGAGCCAAAATGCCAACCTTGGTACAATTTTTCCAATTTTTGATAACCCATTTTGAGCCTTAATTAATTATTCTTGTTCACCCAAGCCAAAATAAATATATATCCTGTCCCTCACACATTTGGGATAGAGAGCAAGGTGGCAAGCGAACAATAATGGGAGGAAAAGGTTGAAACTCCAAGGAGCAGGTACATAGAAACAAAAAGAAAAAGAAGATCACTACCCTTAAAATAAAAAAGAAAAAGTGAATAAATTGAATAAGTTAGGGGGAGTGCATCTTCAAACAAGGAAAGAGGCCTGCAAAGAATTGAAATAAATCAAGAAAGAGATGGTGGAAGGAGGGAAATTCAAAAAGCAACATCCAAAGATGCTCTCTATTCTAGATGTTCATTGTTTATCCAGAAAAACCATAATTTCTTGATAACTCAGCCTCATTACAAC
This sequence comes from Sesbania bispinosa, assembly GCA_026901365.1. NCBI lineage: Eukaryota > Viridiplantae > Streptophyta > Magnoliopsida > Fabales > Fabaceae > Sesbania > Sesbania bispinosa. Next base: position 958,113 of record QLOH01000317.1, read on the forward strand.
CTTGAAAAGACCTTTTGATCCATACTAACCATAAACATGCTTAGGAATTAGAAACAAATATCAATCTTAGTTGTTCAGCTGCGGTGAAAATATTGAGGGAAACAATACCCATGAGCATGAGTGAAATTCCTTGGTATTTCGTTTATTGCTTTAACTGCTACTCTGAGAAAATTCAACTTGTTGATTATATTCTAGTTCTGATTGAGCAATGGAAATATCTCTTGATTTTAATTTTTTTCTGAATTTGGAAGGTGACTTCTGCCTAATAAAGAGATAGTGAAAACTTTTCCTTGTAGTTATTTTGAGAATTATATTCAAGGGTGATTTGAAATTTGATTGAAAAAGGTGTCTTGCTTGAGGACAAGCAAGAAATTAAGTTGGGGGTATTTGATAAGTGTAAAATTAGCGTTATTTTCATATAGTTTTTATTACACTTATCAAGGATAAAATAGTAATCTATGCCCCAAAATATCCCTTTTATTAATATTTACAATATTTGTAATTATTTGGTTCAAATTTGAATATGATGCTATTTTGAATAGAAATCTGTTATTTTATGCAGATTTACAGGAGATTTGGAATGAGAGAGAAAATAGCATCAGAAAGGAGGTTGTTGCAGATTCAGAATTCAAATAAAGGGGAGATAATCAGAGAATCTATCAGATAACCTTTTTAATTCAAATTCAAATTAAATAAATACAAAAACAACTCAGATAAAGGGATAAAGGAAAACCAGATAAGATCAGAAAGAGATCCAGAAGTTAGATCCAGATTTGAAGGAAAGCTGCAACGTGTAACACGCTCCACGCGCGCTAAGCGCATGTGGAGCGCAAATCCAGATTGATCAGGCTCCATTTGCGCTAAGCGCACGTGGAGCGCAACAGCAGAGTAACTAGGCTTCATACACGCTAAGCGCAACTCCTGATTGGATAGGTTTCGCGCAAGTGACGTCATTTTATGAAGCGCAACGCCTGATTGGATAGGCTTCGCGCGAGTGACGTTACAGCCTTTTTAATTCAAATATTTTTTGATCTCTTCCAATTTGGATAAGGTTTTCCAGTCTATAAATAGGGCCCTTTTGCACAGATCAAAGGAAGGTCCTCGGGACCCGAGACAGATACAGAGAGAGAGTAGTTCTAGGATTGAGAAAGGTGACAGATTTCTCAGTGGTTTGTAATGGCTACCATGAGTAGCTAAGCTCTCCAGTAGGATTTGATGTAGTGGATTCAATCCCCTTGTGTATATAGAATTCTCTTTCTTTTTAATTATGATTCTTTATTTGTAATTTAACGGTATCTTTATGCTGTTTGTAATGCATCACCTCCGCGCGTGCGCCGGGGTGGTAGGCTAGTGCTTTGGATACAAAAAGTGGAACTCCAGAGTTAGGTGAGCTTAGAGTTGTCTATGAAGCTTAATCTCAGATTGCTGAAGATACTCGGTTTAGTCATATCCTAGTATAAGGATTGTATTCTAACGATTGAAGGTTCAGTGAGTGACACACCCCTTCATAGGTGTAACATCCCAAAATTAAGAAATTTAGAAATATAATTTAAATACGTATAATTATATTTCGATAACGTTAGCTGTAAAAATAGAAGTTACACATTAATAATAGTAAATATTAATATGTCTGTATTTATGAGATAATAATAATATAATATTATAAATATTAGGAGAGACGTCAGATTATTAGGATCTTAATCAAATATGGTCATATTGAATATAATAATAATATTATTAAGAGATAAATCATAAGATTGCAATTAACATTAATTGTTATAAATATAGTAATTATTATATTAATAAAATAATATCAGTATTAGTAAGGATAATCTTACGAGAGAGATATGGTTAGTATTTTAAATTAGGATAAGATTTTAAAATAGGAATAATGAGATCACGAGGATTAAGGATAAGGATCAATACAAATTGAGAATAAGATTTAATTATAAGGTTGAAATTTAAATTTGAATGTAGATGATATACTAATAATTCCTAATATAAATGAATAAATAAAATAAAAGAAAAGGAAGAAATAATACTATTATTATTTTTAATAATATTAATTGAATAAATAAGAGGAATAAATAATAGTATTAGTAATATTAATATTTTTATGAATAATGTTATTTAATAAAATAAGGATGAGTGGGTTAAGGGTGGGTCCCAGTTAAGTGTTTAAGTAAGGAGGGGTTACCAATTCACCCTAATCCTTATTTTTCAAAACGTTAGAGAGTGAAACCTTAAGGAGGGGAGAAACGATTCCACACGGAGAAGGTGCTGCAGAGTAGATCAGTAAGAGGAAACCACCATTCGCTTTTGGGATTGTCATCTCTAAGGTACGGTGGGGAAAGGGTGATGCTTGTATGTGTATGTGGGAGTGCTTGGACAATGAGGGCAACCATAAGTCCCTCTAGAATCTCTAAATGTTGAAATTGAAAGATGATTGTATGTCTTCTGTTGCATATACTACACGCCATACAAAGTAGTAGAAATTTATTGCATAATTAGTATTTAGAAAGAAAGCAACCGTATGTTCATTACAAAAGGCTTGACATCGCTTACTATTTGAGAGAACAGGGGCGATAGTAATTGGTCCAACATAGTTGACAACATGAATAGATAATCATATGTTAAATCATTTCGTAAATATATCATATATAGATAGTTGAAGTTCCACAAAAGAAGAAAACATAATCAAACTGCCTTTGGAAATAGCACGCTTATGTTATGATGGATGGAGCTTTACAAAAGGGGTACATCAACTTACTCCTCGATCGTTATGGATCTCGAATTAATCGTACGGCTTGAAAGTTTTCAGTTCATATTATTATACAGTGTATTGTTGTGGTATGAGTATTGTGGCGTGAGTAACCTATGTGATGTTAGATGTTTATAATATTATGATGTATGATGATGATGTATTGATGTATTGAGTGCATGAGGTATGAGATGTGTGATGATGACATATTGATGTAATGAGCTTATGAGGTATGAGGTGTATGATGATTATATATTGATGCATTGAGCATGTGTGTTATGATGATGATGATGATATATCGATGCGTTGAGCATATGAGCTATGCGATAATGATGATATAGATGCATTGAGCACATGAGGTGTGATATGAGGATGATTATGCATTGAGCATATGAGATGTGGTACATGAGATGCACGCGCCCAAGAGAGGGGTGTTGTGCAACCTATCGGCCTGTGTGGTGATTAACGGTAGGGTGCAACTCAGGAGGTGAACTGCACGGACCCATAGAGGGGGTGTGGAGACCATGATGGGGGACATTCTTGCACGAGCCTAGAGTAGGGTGAAGTGCAACCTGCCGGCCTGTGTGGTGTTTAACGGTAGGGCTATATTTGTGGGGCGGATGTCTCTGTACAAGCCTAGAGTGGGGCGTTGTGCAATCTACCGGCCTATGTGGTGATTAACGGTAGGGCCATCATCGGTAACAACTAGGGAGATTGATGAGGTGCGCCCATTCTGCGGAGTTCCAAGTCATGATCCTTGGGATGAGGTTAAGGAGGTTAATGAGGTTTGGTGTGCATGACGATAGATGAACATGCATTGCATTTTATGATGAGATTGAATGAGTATTATTGATGATATGAGTATTATGTGTAGAGAATAGAGAATGTGTTTTCTTGGAAATTTGCGAGTGTGAATTATAAACTGGTGTTGAGATAATATAATTACTAATAAAGGGTGTAAGATGAGATGAGTATTATATTACTTGATGATAATGATGATTATATGTGGGTGAGGATAGGGTAGCCTTCTGTGTGTATGTATGAGTTGGTATTCTTTTCCTCACCGTTACACAGTGATTAATTTTACAGGTGATGATGATGACATGACAGGTGTCGAATATTGATTGAAGGGAGTGTCGCTCTGATACTTGTGACATCAGGGCTTAGCATTAGGGGTTTATTTTATGTTTCTATTTTAGGAAGAGATTATGTAAACTGTTTTAAGTGCCTTACTTGGCTAAGAAGGATATTTTATTGTTAACTTTTGAGGTAGTGACGTTTTATTTACTTTGGAAACCTTTACTTTAATTTCTATTTTAAATAAGTTGACTTTGAAATAAATGGTGTTTTAATGAGAGAATGTGAACCTTTTTACCTATCGTGGTCCGTTATATTTCCCAAATATTCCTAACAGATGAATGTATAAGAGGTTCGGGTAGAATGGTGTCACAATAGGTGCCTTATATGAAAGTATGACTAAATCGATAGCGCTGATTGCAAAATACGGGGAATGTTCGGGGTCGCCAAGCCACTTTGAATGCCTGTAGAGAATAGCTTTTGGCGTTTAATTATGATGTTATAGGGGAATTTGCGGGTACGATAATTACCAGGCATGTCTTATAATTATTGTAATCTAGGTGTGGTTAACTCTCCTAGCGGGAATTTTTTTAATTTCATCCACAAGACTCGAACCGGGGACACTACAACAAATCGGTGGTTTAGATGCGAACGAGTAGCGTCGGCCACGACACTGTCGCTAGTAGCGTCGGATAGGCGACGCTAAAAGGCATCACCGTTGAATTTTTTTTTCATTTTTTTATTCACCGTTGGCCACGACACCGTCACTAGTACGTGACGCTAATTTATTAAATAACGTCAATCAGGTGGTAAAATAATTATTTTTTAAATTTTTTTATTTAACGCCGGCCTTCGTAAAGTTAGTGTCGGCCTGACCAACACTATTGTGACAGCCATGGAACTAGAGTCGGCTAAATGATGAGGCTTTTAGCCAATGCTTGTGGACTATCGCTAAGTCATCGCTCGCTATAATTTTACTCTATAGCGTAACTCCCGTTTGGTATATTGAAATGGTAATATAAACACATACTTGAAGTGCATTTGATAGCTAACTGAAAAATATTTTTTTATATACTATTGGAATTTAAAATTGAAAAAAAAATATAAAATTATTTTTTAATTTAAAAATATTAATTTATTATAATTTTATTTAAATAAAAGTATACATTTATCCACGTATTACGCAGGTTAAATATATATTTTAGGCAGGTGATGATATTAGAATTTTCTCAACAATATAACAAGGTCCCCTACAAATCAGAATTCCCTCAATTTACCCGTATTTTCTCATAATTGTGAACCAAGCTTGAACCGAGTTTTGGCAATCTCTTAAACATGGGAATGAAAATCTCTCAATTTCCTCTTAATCCGAAAATTTGATTCTCAATCTCATAATCTCAATTTCATCCTACAAATCACAAGATCTCCTGCAAATAATTTTTTTGGCATTGAAGTGTAAATATACCCGAATCAGATATTCTCAACTCTCTGTGAACATTAGATACAGTTTTTCTCTCAAATCAGTTCGTCGCCTCCTGAAAACAATATTTTCCAAGTTTCCTGAAAAAAAATTATGGCAATGGAGTGTATAAATATTGCAAGTCAAGAAAAAAACCCTAGACTCCTCTCTCAACATGGTCACCTTCAAAGTTTCATTAATATACCTATTTTCTTTTTGTTTTTCATTTTTATATTTTTTCCTTTTGAAATCATATGTTGTGTTTTAGTTTGATGGGCAAACTAAATGACACCCTTCCATATTGAATTTAGAAGCATTAAGTCATTCTCCACTGACTTTGGAAGGAGGAGGATTTCAACTTTCTTTTGGTCATCTACATTATTATTCACCTTCACAGGTAGTCTTCTTTAGAGTTGTGTTCTGATATTTTCGGTGTGTGGGCGAAATAAGTAAATACTATTGTACCTGTTGTGCCTTGACATCTGTATTATTGCTGTCAGAATGTTTTTGCTGACAAGATTATTGCTCACTTGATTTTTACATTTGATTGACACTTTCCATATAATCTTTGTGACCTTTATATTGGGTTGTTTGGTTAGTATCATTCATTTACTGAATTGTTTTTAATATTGCAGGTTAAAATTATTTTCTTGATTTGGACCATGATTAGTTTATTGGAGAGGAAGCAGTATTGTTAAGGTAACAGAAAAAGAACATTAATACTTCATGAATTGAACACATGAATTTTTTAGTGTATATATATTATAGTAATATCTACATTCTAATATATCATATATAATTATGTATGAATTTTGATGTTATCTTCACTGTATAATTATCTTATTATGCTTTATTTATGAAAAGTGTTTCTTACATCATACTTTTTTTTGACAAGCCTTCGTTAATTAAATTAATGTTGGTCTAGAAATGATTGTTTATTAATTTTATTTTGTTTTATTAACTTTTAGATTGAACCTACAATTAACATATATTTTCATCTGGACCATTATAAGATTACCAATATTATAGATAGGGAACTACATAAATAAATAGATAGAGTTTCACATATACTTGGGAATGGAATCAATTACATTCAATCCTAATGGAGAGTTAGCTACTCATGGTAGCCATACAAACCACCGAAGATGTTGTCACCATCTTCAATCCTCATGCAGCGCTCCTCCTCTCTTATTCTAAAATTAGAACCGGTGCATTATCACTGAAATATAACTGAATTACAATAATCGTGCACACCTGATGTGGTGTAAGAGGGTCCTATTTATAGGCTAAGGAAGGACAAAGAAAATTGGGGAGAAATCTATCTAAAAATGGCAACAAAGCAAGAATCACGTGTTCTGCGCTTCACCCTGCGCTACAGCGCAGGTTGCAGCGCAGAAGTCAAAGAGTTGCGCTTCACCCTGCGCTACAACGCAGGTTGAAGCGCGCAACGCGTTCTGCACAACTTCAATCTTTCTCGTTTTAACTTGATCTCTCCCCGAGATTGGTTTTGGTTGATTTGTCTTTCCTTGTTTCCCTTTTTTTGATGAAATCTTGCATTTATTGAGCATCTTGGATTTAATTGGGAAGGTTGTCTGCAGAATCCTTATTTAATTGGCAGTGATATCTTCATTAATTGCTCTCAAATAATCTTCAAATTTTCATTAAATGTCTTCAATTAAACTTCAAATCTTGCAGATATCTCCCTTATTTAATACTATTTTTCCTTCATATCAAATCTTTGCAATATTCTGCAAAAATCAGCACAATTTATATCAAAATAGCATCAAATTCAAATCCAATATTAATAAATACAATTTATCTAATATTTAATAAAAAGGGATTATTTTGGGGCAAAAATACCATTTTATCCTTGATAAGTGAACTAAAAAGTGCTCTAATTTATCATATAATTTTCACTTATCACTCCTCAGACATTAACTTGGATTCTTCGAGTGTTCGAAATGTAATTGAATGTGTTTTCTGCATTAGGCTAGGGTTCATGTATTTAGGAGTAATTGTTTAGGTTGAGCCACCGAGTGGTAGACAGATTGTGAATGTATATTGAATGTGTAACGTGTTCAGCTTAGGTAAACGTTGGAATTACTCAAGCGTTTGATGAATGTGTATGTAAGGATATCGGTAATGGCGCGAAATAATTTCAAAAATTTGAGAATAGTATCTCCAACGGGAATTATTCTTGAATTAAGAAATTAGGATGTTACACTAGACACCTAAGAAATAGGCCAGGATTTCTCGATTGGATGATATGCCTTTTTTCTATTACACGTACCTTTATTTAAGTTAAATATAAGTTAAGTGGAAAGGAAGTTTGTATGGTTACTGGAGCTTTTTGGCTGACCTGCTAGGAATTAGGTTGGCGGGTAAATGGGTATTATGGATGAGCTCAATTCAAATTTAAACTGGAATTCGGGAGGGATGAAAATAGTTATAAAATAATGGAATTACTATGTGGGAAAGGTATAAATAGAGGCATAGCATGGTTGGGTGTGAGACTTGTATTCTCCCGTCCAAATTGTGAGCTCTTATTTCCAGCAAGTGAAAATGGCTATGGTTGCTGGGCTATTTTATTCCATCAAAAGTTTGTGTGGGCGGCGTCAAAATTGGAGGTTGAGGGTAAAACTGGTGAGGATTTGAAATATGACATATGTGGCTAACCCCAATGACCCATATGCAACGCAAATGGTTTTTATTGATGAAGAGGTTGTGCTTCTCCCAAATCTTATATTCTCTACATGTACTTAATCTTTGCAGTTTAATTATTCACCTTCAATTGTTAATGTTGTTTTCTGTGTGCAGGGGAAGGATTGAGACCACTGTCCCGAAGCAACACATCAACAAATTTGCTCACACTTTGGTGGAGGGACAGATATATAGGATCACAAATTTCAAACTCCTTCGCAACTCAGGAAAATTCAGAGCAACTGGTCATGAATTTAAGCTGATTTTCAATGCCACGATGAAGGTCATTCCTTGCCAAAATCTATCCATCCTCTTTTCTGGATATGCATTGATGAAGACCAATGACATAAAGAAGACCAAAGGACGTTCATATTATCTTCAAGGTTTGCAATCAATTATTTAAAGATTCCGAAAGATTAAGACACTAATGGTTTGATAGTTTTACTTTTTTTCAAACCAATGGTAGATAACTATTTGTCTTTTGTTTTAGGAGTCATAAGTTTTAAGACACAAATGGTTTGATAGTTTTACTTTTTTTAAACCAATGGTAGATAACTATTTGTCTTTTGTTGATGAAGAATGAAAATGTTTTCCCCATTCCTTGTTCACTGTATTTTAGGCTCATGAATTCTATATAAAGGGGAGTTTGTTGTTTTAGAAAGATGATGAAATAATGCTCCTTTACTTAAAAAAATAGAAAAAGTAGCAGGCTTAATTTTGATTGAATGAAATCTTTCTGTAAAGATTTTGAAAATATATGCTTTTTTTATGGTAAGCACTTATAAAACAATATCTTATAAGCTAAACTATTACTCGCTCTATCCTATTCCTTCTTGTGTGCGTGTGTATGTTTGTGTGTGTTAGTTTTGATTCATATGTAGTAGGGTTTTAGCTTGATGGCATGATTTGGACTATGATAAGGTGAGTGATATGATTACCCTTTTAGTTTTAAATAAATATTTTAGTTTCTTTGATTAAATGAGTTGGATTTAAAATTAAGCATTGATTTTTTTTTCAGAAGTTCCTGCCTATGTGCCAGTCTTATAGTTCATAGCTATTGATTATTATGTTTGATTTTTCCATTTTTTCTTTTCTTTGAAACATGTCTGAAAAACATTTCTTTAGTGTGAAGTTGCTACTGGATTGAGATGCCCATATTGTGAAACACTTTTTTCTACAATTGCAGAAAAACATTATTTAGGGCGTTTAACTAACTCTCATTCCTTAAAGTCTTTAAAGTAGATCCACTAATGGCCCTGTATGTCATTGTCACTAGAGACTGAATTTGTAGAAGAGATATACACTGTATTAGTGTATTATTATACAATTTTAACAATGAAACTTGGAATTTTCCGGTTGTCAGATATTTGACTATTGACTGAACTCATATTTCACTTCTGATAGCTACAGAAAGGAATGTACCTTTAAATCATTGTTATTCTTAAATTAGAAGATTGGACAGAGTATATAGGTAACATGAGGATTGTGAAGTTTATATCAGGAAATTAGAATCTGTTTAGTATTTACTTTTGATTATTTTTTCTCCTGATGAATTGATATAAATTCAAATTCACATAGAAATTCATATTCTCCTAATAGGTCTTAGTGAAGCACTGAGAGGCTAAACTATATGTGAACTTTTGTCATACATTTATACGTACCAAGTGTACAATTTTCCAACTACATGGATGCTAGATTCAGGAATAATGTGCAAGGTATAATATTTATGCTTTTAGAACAAGAATTAAACATATTAAACTTTGTGGTTTCTAACCAACACTAAATTTATATTTTAATGGTTTGCTGAATTTTTTTAGTTAGTTTGTTTGAATAGATATAACACTTGATGTGAACTGATTTATATCATGCTAATCAATGACAATTGAATTGGAAATTTGAAGCACAACATTTAAAGCTATCTTTGATCCTGATTTATTTACACAATTGAATTGGCCCTCTGGCTTACAGGATAGCTTTGCCACCTCAGTTGTCCAGGATACATAATGTTTTCCATGTATCTCAGTTAAGAAAATATGTTCATGATCCATCTCATATCATTAGCTCTGAATCAATACAATTAAGAGAAGATCTCACTATTCCTTCTAGACCTGCACATTTTATTGACAGGAGTGTAAAGACTCTAAGGAGTAAGGCAATTCCATTGGTGAAGGTGTACTGGGAAGGTCAATCTCCAGAAGAGGCCACATGGGAGAAGGAAGATGACATTCAGGGTCAATTTCCGGAACTTTTTAGTTGAGGTAGTTTCTGAAACTCTGTTTCTTGAACAATTTTGAGGTCAAAATTTGTTTAAGGGGGTAGAATGTAACATCCCGCAAATTAGGAGCTTTAATAATCTCATTAGGTATCAAAACAAGAGAATTATGTATTAGTAAATCAAGAAAGGTAAATTGTGAAATTCTAGGTTAAAACCAAGTTTATGCTTTAAACTTAGTGAATTTGAGAAAATTGGGTTCTGGTAATCGATTACTCACAGGGTGCAATCGATTACCAGAGAGCTAGTTTTTAGGTAATCGATTACTCACAGGGTGTAATCGATTACTAGAGAACTGGTTTTTAGGTAATCGATTACCAAATGTTGTAATGGATTACCAGTTTTCCAGAAACGTTTTCTTGTGTAATTTTTACCTCTGGTAATCGATTACAGCATTACTGTAATCGATTACCAGTTGTCCAGTATAAATACTTGGACATGCAAAAATCAGAAAACTCACTTGTTCTTCTTCTTCCTTCGAACCCTAGACAGAGAGAGAGAAAGTTTCTAGAGAGAGAAAGTGGAATTTTGAAGTGATTAAGGAGAATTGAAGCTAGGATTCATCAAAGGACCATCCAACTCATCAATTTATCTTGTGAATTTCAAGAAATTGGTGAGTATAACTCACACACTCTCACTTTTCCTTGATTTTGATTTCTCCCCATTGTATAAACCCTACTCTCTTGATTCCCTTTCTATATGTATATTGTAGTTGGATTGATGATAGTTGTGTAATATTGAGTAGTTTCGTTAGGATTTTCATTGAAAACCTTAGGGTAGCGAGATTTACGAAAGTAGCGAGATTGCGAAATTGACAAAATGTTCAATGTATGAACCCTACTCCCTTGATTCCCTTTCTATATGATTAAATTGAAGGGAATTATGATGATTGCACTAGAATTGAGTATATTATACTAGGAATTGATTATAAATCCCTTGAATTTCGAAGTTACGAAACTTAAGAAAGTCACGAAACACTCGAATTGCTTGAAATTCTAGTTTTGGGTTATCAATTCATGTTTACCGGTTTCGACCGTGAGTTAAGTAAGCCAACCTTGTGTTGTGAGTAAAGAAATTGATTGATTATGTAAAAGTATTGACTTCGGTCCAGTAATGGGTGGGATACGTCCCCGGGAAATACGTTTCCCGTAGTCTGAGCTCAGTTCTAACTCCAGTTTCAGTAATAAGTTCATGCCTGCTTATTATAGCAGTGAGTTGCATTTTTATTGATTATGATTATGTTAGCTATGATATGTAATGTTAATGCATATTGGTGATTGATATCTTTTATTTTGATATACATTGATTAGTGCTTGTTACCTGTACACTGAGCATGATTAGTTATATTTCACTGAGGAATTAGTCTCACCACGCGTTTTGTGGATATAATCTAGGTGTGCAGGTACCTCCTGGAGGAAATAAGTGAGTTTAGAGCCGGAGTTGATGTGTTTAGATGTTTCTTTTTGGATTGTACATAAAAGTTGTATCACTTGAATTTTTGTTAAGTTGTTCAAGTTTGTAGCCTTCGGGCCTGATGTATATATATATATTAGGGAGCTTGTATATGTATATAGTTTTGTTGATATTAGAGACACTAGTTTATAATATTTGGACCATATGCATATGGATGTGTATATTATGGACTTTGATTTTGTAACTAAGGTTTAAGTTAATCATATTTTGTATAAGTTGATGTTGGACACTTGTGTAAATGTGAGGTTTGATATTCAGATTGTATATTTTAGTTTCGAATTTTCAGAATTTAGTTTCCAACGGACTAAGTTTTGAATTTAGAAATTAGTGCGTTACATTTTGGTATCAAAGAAATTCAATCCAATTGGACTGTGGTAGTAGGATTTCCTTGTGACTTGTTATTCTGATTTATGCATTATTTTGTGAATTGAGAGACTGATCACCTCGATGTTTACTCAATGATGTGTAGATAATTATGGCAAGTGGCAGGAGGGGTCGTCCAAGAACCAATCACACTTCCCAGAATCCACCACCTGACCCAGTGACAGCAGCTCTTCAAGCATTCACACACATGATGGGAGAGCAGGAGGCTACTAATGCAACATTACTCCAAGAATTGGCCCGAAGAACAACGAGAGCACCTCATGTTCCTGTGGCGGATCCGTTTTTTCAGGGGCTAGCAGAATTTCGGTAGCACAACCCTCCTCAATTCAATGGAGTATATGATCCAGATGTGGCATCTAACTGGCTGAGGGATCTCAACAGAATTTTTGATGTGATGAAATGTGCGGATGATTCTAAGGTTGGTTTTGCAATTTACATGCTGAGGGGTGAAGCTGAGGATTGGTGGAAAACCGCTAGTGTTAGGCCTACTGTGACGGGGACTCCGATTACCTGGGGTATCTTTCAGACCCTATTCCTGGACAAGTATTTCCCTGCTACAGTCAGAAGACAGAAGGAAGCAGAATTCTTAAATTAAAGCAATGAAGTATGACGGTGGGCCAATATGTGGCTAAATTTGAGGAGTTGGCTAAGTACTCAAGGAACCTTCAGACAGTAGCTGATGAAGAGTGGAGGTGCACTCAGTTTGAGGGAGGTCTCTGACCTGAGATACTGGACCGGGTTGGAACCTTAGAGATCAAAGATTTTCCCACCCTGATCAATAAATGTTACATTGCAGAGAAGAACATCCGAGGAACCACTAGTTCAACACCACCTGCTGATAATAAAGGAAAGAGGAAGATAGAAGGATCGAATCAGTTCAAGGGCCCGAGGCCTAAGTGGTAAGGCACCTCAGCCTTGACTACAAGACCAGCCCAACGCCACGGGGCACCTACTTGCCCCAAGTGCGGAAAGGAATACTCTGGAGAATGCTTGACGGGGAAGAATGTGTGTTTCTTTTGCAAGCAACCTGGTCACATGAGGAATGAGTGTCCCAAGAGGAAGGATCTACCAAAACCCCAAACCACTGGAAGAGTTTTCACTCTGAGGGGGGAAGTGGCAGCTTCTGCTGATAATCTGATGCGAGGTATGTGCACCCTAGGAGATCGAACCTTAATTGTATTGTTTGATTCAGGAGCTACTCATTCTTTCATTTCTCTTGATTGTGTAAAACAGTTGAATTTGCATGCTATATCTTTACCTTATGTTCTTAGTGTTGTTACTCCCGCCAAGGAGGCCATTTCTACTTCCCTTGTAACGTCCTAATTTCCTAAATCCAAAACAATGTCCGTTGGAGACATTATTCCGAATTTCTAAAATTATTTCGCGCTATTTTAAGTATCGTCGTACATACTTAACGCCTAAGTAATCCAAAGTTTACTTAGACTTTCACGACTTTCATGCATCACAAAGTAATACCAAAACTAAACTAAAATATAGGGGAAGAACTGACACTCAGAAGTGTCAAAGTTCATAAACTCCTACCGAAAATTCGGCAGAGTTTCCCCTGTAAACTGGACATTTCCAAATTTTAGAACTTCGCCTGAAACTCAGAAAATACCAGTGCAGTTTATAATGTATCCTACAATACCAACAACAACTAGCCTCAATGGCCAAACTAAAACATCCACATTAATAAATTTAGTACCATGAAATCATATATATACATATAACTTAACAATTACAATCCCATAATCCATAGCACCAAATCAAACAATAAGCATAGACATCTTGCTTCCTTTATGCCTTCAGCTCTAACACCAGGGATCAGGGTTACCTGCACAACTGAAAGAGATTCCCCGTAATGTGGGGTGAGACTAATGTCTCAGCAAGTATAATTCTATGCATGAATGTAGAGAACATACATATATGAATGACAACTATTCATCATATCTATTCACATCATCATATTCGAATAGAACATAAAATCAAGTCACATAACAATCCGTATAGTTAGCCATTCAATGTCAATCATAAGCATAAGTCAGTCTTGTAGTATTTTAACCCAAATACTCAAGGGTTCTTATCACTGTCTGTACTTTGAGCGCTCGGCCTGTGACCAAGGACCGTCGTCCAAGGCCACCCTTAATTACATTTTATTAGCAATCACAATAACTTTACTGTATTGAGGGATCACAATTTACCTCCTTGGCCGTGGAGTAAACGTAATCAACCTCTCTTATAACTGTCTTGGTCTTAAGAGGCGTCAACGAGGTTAATACTCAAATCCGACTACGACTACTGAGAATAGCCCATGTCTGGATAGGAGTATTAACAACCTGAACTTCTCCACCCCCTTCAGGTGAATTCTTCTCCAAAGAGAACCTCCCTTAACCGGATTCAAGACCTAGGACTCGGCCCTGAACCCACATGAACTTACTTTTGTCTTTTGATTCTTGCAAATGCATGTGAGATAATTCTAACATATAGCACTTATCATTAACGTTATAGAATTCATTACCACTATTAAATAGAAAGGGATTCAAGGGGTGGGGTTCATACAATGAATATTCGACATTAAGCTAATTATAACTCTACAACATATATCTCGATTCACAATCCATTCAACATTCCAACCATTTTAATCCATGAATAATACCAAGCAAGGAGTTACAATCGGATAGAGTGCTCATATGAATCGTGAATCGAGGGGTTTCGTTAGTTTCGTAAGCTTCGCAAGTTTCGTAACTTCGAAACTAAAGACTCCGACGCTCGATTCGAGACTCACATGCACAATCTATCAACAATCAATTCAACATCAAGGAATCAAGCATTCAATCAACATTCATTCAAGCTCAGCCAAGAAAGGGAGGGGAAAGAAGGGGGATCATGCAAAGAGACCAATCACTATTCTAAGGGTGAATTATACTCACTTAAACGGATCCGTGAAAACCTCCCTGCTGTGAAGTCCGCCGCGCCGGAAATCGCCTCCGCCGCCAACTCCGCCGCTCTGGCCATCTCCTTTGCAGCCCAAAACGCACAGCCGCCATCCGCCTCGTAGATCGCCGCTCCGGTCATCTTCTCCGTCGCGTCTCCGTCGTCGCACCACCCTCTGTAACGTCGTACAGCTCCGTCCGCGCGCGAAGACCACCGTGAACCCGCCTCTCTCCTTCGTCTCTCCGTCGCCGGCGTCGCGTCTTTGGTGCAGCCGCCGTCGAAGGTCGAAGCTCCCTCACAGCCGTCGTCGCGTCTCTCCTCGCGGCCACCATCACTGCCGCGGCCTCCGTTAGCACCGTTTCTCCATCACTCTCGATCTCTCTTTTCTCTCCCTCGATCTCCTCCTTTCTCTTCCCCGATCTATCTCTCTTTCTTTCTCCCTTTCCTCTCTTCCTCCCTCTTCTTCTTTCCCTCTTCTTCTCCCTCCAAACGGCCGCCGCCCCCCTTTCCCTTTCTCCTTCTCTTCCTTTCTCTTCTTTCCCAATTCCAAACCCCAATCCCAATTCTAATCTAATCATAATAATAATAATAATAACCTAATACTAATAATAATACCAATAACAATATTATTAATACTATTAATAATAATAATAATGATAATAATATGAAATTACCATTAATACTATTTTACTAATAATTACTATCATTATTAAAATTATACTAACCTTATTATTAATTCTATTAATTGCTTACATTAAACAAATTAAAAGCATTTAAAATTCTAATTCTAAATCCTTAAATTTTGGGATGTTACATCCCTTGTGTGTTTTCAGTGCTCCATTGTGATACAAGGGAAGGCCTTCGAGGTTGACCTAGTTTGTTTGCCTTTACGGGGTTTAGATGTTATTCTTGGCATGAATTGGTTGTCTGCAAATAGAGTTATGCTTGATTGTTTTAACAAACAGGTTGTTTTTCCACTCCCTCCTCCTTCGAGGGAGAAACCATCAATTCTTTTGTCCAGTGTCACTGAAGTGTCTGAATGTCTTAGTGATGGGAGTGAGTGTTTTGTTTTATTACTTTCCTCAACTCTAGAGTCCAAGATAGATTTAAGCAGTATAACTACAGTTAGGGAGTTTCAAGATGTTTTCCCTAGTGAAGTAACCACTTTACCTCCGAACCGAGAAATAGAGTTTGGCATAGAATTAGTACCAGGTACAGGACCTATTTCTAAAGCACCATACAGAATGTCCCCACTAGAACTTAGTGAACTTAAAGCCCAGTTAGAAGATCTTATGTCTAAAGGGTTCATTAGGCCTAGAGTGTCACCTTGGGGAGCTCCAGTACTTTTAGTGAAAAAGAAAAATGGGTGTATGAGGCTGTGTGTAGACTATAGGCAGTTGAACAAGGTTACCATTAAGAACAAATATCCTTTACCCAGAATAGATGACCTTTTAGATCAACTTAGGGGAGCCTCAGTTTTCTCTAAGATAGATTTAAGGTCCGATTACCATCAGATTAGGATTAAGGGGGAGGATATACCTAAAACAACCTTCAGGACTAGGTGTGGGCATTATGAGTATTTGGTGATGCCATTTGGAGTAACCAATGCTCCTGCTGTATTCATGGACTACATGAATCGAATCTTTAGGCCCTATCTGGATCAGTTTGTTTTTGTGTTCATTGATGATATTCTGATCTACTCCCGTAGTCTAGAAGAGCATGAGAGAAGGATTGTGTTAGGAGTTCTGAGAGAGAAGAAGTTGTTTGCGAACCCGGATAAGTGTGAGTTTTAGAGAGATAAAGTTCAATTTTTAGGACATGTGATTACCAGTGAGGGTGTGTCTGTTGATCCTAGCAAAGTAGAAGTTGTCCTTGAATGGGAAAGACCTAATACCATTACTGAGATTAGGAGTTTCCTAGGATTGGTTGGCTGCTATCGGAGATTCATTAAGGGATTCTCCCAGCTATCCTTAACTTTCACAAGGTTAACTCGGAAAGGGCAAGCCTTTGTGTGGGATGAGATCTGTGAGCGTAACTTCTTGGAGCTCAAGGAAAAGTTAACCACCGCTCCGGTATTGGCATTACCGGATTTGTCCAAAGCTTTTGAGGTATATTGTGATGTTTCAGGGAAGGGTTTAGGTTGTGTTCTAATGCAGGATAAGAGAGTAGTGGCTTATGCATCTAGATAGTTGAAACCAAATGAGGAGAACTATCCTACTCATGACCTAGAGTTAGTAGCTGTGGTATTTGCCCTCAAGATTTGGAGGCATTACCTGTTTGGTGTGAGATTTGAGGTCTTTAGTGATCATAAAAGTTTGAAATATCTCTTTGATCAGAAGGAACTCAATATGAGGCAGAGGAGATGGGTGGAATTTCTCAAAGATTATGATTTTGAATTGAAGTACCATCCTGGAAAGGCCAATGTGGTGGCCAATGCCCTCAGTAGGAAATCCCTTCATGTGTCTTCAATGATGATTAATGAATTGAATTTGTTGGAAGAGTTCAGAAACCTAAGTCTAGGTGTTACAATTGGTGAACATAGGGTAATTCTTCATAGGCTTGAAATCACCTGTGAGCTGAAAGCTCTAATCAAGGAGGCTTAGAGTTTGGACTCAAGCCTTCAAGAGAGAAAACAACAGTTAGGGTTTTCAGAGTCAGAAGATGGGATGATCCTCTTTCAAGGGAGAGTTTGTGTCCCTAAGGGGGGTAGCCTCAGGCAGCAGATTTTGGAGGAAGCTCATAGGAGTAAGTTTTCTGTACATCCTGGATCTACCAAGATGTATCAGGATCTGAAGAGGATGTTTTGGTGGGATGGTATGAAAAGAGACATAGCGGATTATGTTTCTAAGTGCTTAGTATGCCAACAGGTTAAAATAGAACATCAGAAACCATCTGGAACCCTTTTACCATTAGATATCCCTGAGTGGAAGTGGGAGAGTGTAGCTATGGACTTTGTGGTAGGTTTGCCTCGAGTTCAAGCTGGATTTGATGCTATCTGGGTGATTATGGACCGACTGACTAAGTCAGCCCACTTTCTACCAATTAAGAACACTTATCCCCTTAGCAAGTTAGCTAATCTGTATGTTAGAGAGATTGTCAGACTTCATGGTATTCCCTCTAACATCATATCAGATAGGGATCCTAGATTCACTTCCAGGTTCTGGAATGCACTTCACCGGGCTTTCGGGACCAAACTTCGATTTAGCACTGCTTACCACCCTCAGACTGACGGTCAGTTTGAAAGAACCATCCAGACCTTAGAGGATATGCTCAGGGCTTGTGTTTTAGAGGAGTCAGATAATTGGGATAGATTTCTACCTCTTATTGAGTTTGCCTACAATAACAGTTTCCATAGCAGTATAGGCATGGCACCCTTTGAGGCACTGTATGGTAGGAAATGCAGGTCTCCTTTATGTTGGTATGAGGTAGGTGAGAGAACTCTTTTAGGCCCAGAATTAGTTCAAGAAACCTCAGATAAGATCAGGGTCATTAGGGAAAAACTTGTAACTACCCAAAGTCGTCAAAAGAGTTATGCTGATAAAAGAAGAAAGGACTTAGAGTTTGAGGAAGGGGAACATGTATTTTTGAAAGTAACTCCTGTCACGGGCATAAGACGATCCATTAAAAATAGAAAGCTCAACCCTAGATTCATCGGTCCATTTCAAATCCTGCAAAGGGTTGGCCCTCTGGCTTACAGGATAGCTTTGCCACCTCAGTTGTCCAGGATACATAATGTTTTCCATATATCTCAGTTAAGAAAATATGTTCATGATCCATCTCATATCATTAGCTTTGAATCAATACAATTAAGAGAAGATCTCAGTATTCCTTCTAGACCTGCACAGATTATTGACAGGAGTGTCAAGACTCTAAGGAGTAAGGCAATTCCATTGGTGAAGGTGTACTGGGAAGGTCAATCTCCAGAAGAGGCCACATGGGAGAAGGAAGATGACATTCGGGGTCAATTTCCGGAACTTTTTAGTTGAGGTAGTTTCTGAAACTCTGTTTCTTGAACAATTTTGAGGTCAAAATTTGCTTAAGGGGGGTAGAATGTAACATCTCACAAATTAGGAGCTTTAATAATCTCATTAGGTATCAAAACAAGAGAATTATGTATTAGTAAATCAAGAAAGGTAAATTGTGAAATTATAGGTTAATACCAAGTTTATGCTTTAAACTTAGTGAATTTGAGAAAATTGGGTTCTGGTAATCGATTACTCACAGGGTGTAATCGATTACCAGAGAGCTAGTTTTTAGGTAATCGATTACTCACAGGGTGTAATCGATTACCAGAGAACTGGTTTTTAGGTAATCAGTTACCAAATGTTGTAATCGATTACCAGTTTCCCAGAAACGTTTTCTTGTGTAATTTTTACCTCTGGTAATCGATTACAGCATTACTGTAATCGATTACCAGTTGTCCAGTATAAATACTTGGACATGCAAAAATCAGAAAACTCACTTGTTCTTCTTCTTCCTTCGAACCCTAGAGAGAGAGAGTTTCTAGAGAGAGAAAGTGGAATTTTGAAGTGATTAAGGAGAATTGAAGCTAGGATTCATCAAATGACCATCCAACTCATCAATCTATCTTGTGAATTTCAAGAAATTGGTGAGTATAACTCACACACTCTCACTTTTCCTTGATTTTGATTTCTCCCCATTGTATGAACCCTACTCTCTTGATTCCCTTTCTATATGTATATTGTAGTTGGATTGATGATAGTTGTGTAAGATTGAGTAGTTTCTTTAGGATTTTCATTG
Organism: Sesbania bispinosa; assembly: GCA_026901365.1. Classification (NCBI taxonomy): domain Eukaryota; kingdom Viridiplantae; phylum Streptophyta; class Magnoliopsida; order Fabales; family Fabaceae; genus Sesbania; species Sesbania bispinosa. Next base: position 977,934 of record QLOH01000317.1, read on the forward strand.
AAAACCTTAGGGTAGCGAGATTTACGAAAGTAGCGAGATTGCAAAATTGACGAAATGTTCAATGTATGAACCCTACTACTCCTTGATTCCCTTTCTATATGATTAAATTGAATGGAGTTATAATGATTGCACTAGAATTGAGTATATTATACTAGGAATTGATTATAAATCCCTTGAATTTCGAAGTTACGAAACTTACGAAAGTCGCGAAACACTCGAATTGCTTGAAATTCTAGTTTTGGGTTATCAATTCATGTTTACCGGTTTCGACCGTGAGTTAAGTGAGCCAACCTTGTGTTGTGAGTAAAGAAATTGATTGATTATGTAAAAATATTGACTTCGGTCCAGTAATGGGTGGGATACGTCCCCGGGAAAGACGTTTCCCGTAGTCTGAGCTCAGTTCTAACTCCAGTTTCAGTAATAAGTTCATGCCTGCTTATTATAGCAGTGAGTTGCATTTTTATTGATTATGATTATGTTAGCTATGATATGTAACGTTAATGCATACTGGTGATTGATATCTTTTATTTTGATATACATTGATTAGTGCTTGTTACCTGTACACTGAGCATGATTAGTTATATTTCACTGAGGCATTAGTCTCACCACGCGTTTTGTGGATATAATCTAGGTGTGAAGGTACCTCCTGGAGGAAATAAGTAAGTTTAGAGCCGGAGTTGATGTGTTTAGATGTTTCTTTTTGGATTGTACATAAAAGTTGTATCACTTGAATTTTTGTTAAGTTGTTCAAGTTGTAGCCTTCGGGCCTGATGTATATATATATATATAGTAGGGAGCTTGTATATGTATATAGTTTTGTTGATATTAGAGAAACTAGTTTATAATATTTGGACCATATGCATATGGGTGTGTATATTATGGACTTTGATTTTGTTATTAAGGTTTAAGTTAATCATATTTTGTATAAGTTGATGTTGGACACTCGTGTAAATGTGAGGTTTGATATCCAGAATTGTATATTTTAGTTTCGAATTTTCAGAATTTAGTTTCCAACGGACTAAGTTTTGAATTTAGAAATTAGGGCGTTACACTAATTCTACTGGACCAATATGCAACTAGCCTATATAAATATAATAAGTGAATTTCAATTCCCAAACCAAAATAAAAAGGGTGAAAATCAAGATCTTCTAAGTTCTAACTTGTCGTAACCACTCGAATTCTTTGTATCAATACCTAAATACATTGAATGTTATATCTATTGGAGCATTACCTAAATTGATTAGATCTTTTCTATGGTTTGCAGTTTTTCATGTAATAGGAAATAAATGTTAAATATTAAACATTTAAAGGAAAAAAATACACAAGTCCAATAAATTTTGCATGCTCCTTTCTCCGATGTTACATTCATCATTTCTTTACTTATTAATGGACATAATAAATTTGTACAAAAAAATACAAAAGTTACTTTTATAATATTTTCTAATATAGTTCATATATCAAGTTTTGGATTAGTATTGATTGCAAATGTTAGATATGGGAGTCGAGACATCACCGACGCTCTTGTCACTAAGTTCAAACAAAAACATAAATTTCCAATAAAAGATAGAAAAAATTTCGTATGGCCAACAAAATGGACAATACATTGAGAATGTAGAAATTGAAAAAATATATCTTATATGATAAAAAGTTTAGAAATTGAAAATTGTATTGTACTAGATAAAATAAAAAATCAGTATATCAAATTGATATATATAGAGAGTTTAGTATTTAATTATTTTTGGGAAAAATACGTGTGACACGTCATCTAGCCCTATGTGCTGGCAACGTACATGCTTGCCACGTTTTCTGCTAACCAGAAAACTGCTTCTGATCTTTGCATTTTTCAAAAATGCTTCCATTGAGATGTTGCCACCTGTCTTTGTTCAGCAACTTCTTAACTTCCATTAACTGCTTTTCCGGTATCTTCTGTTTCCTCGAAGAGACACTTTTGAGATTCAAAAATCTACTAAGTCTTCACACATTCTGCTTCTCGAATTTCTGCTCTATGTCATTTCGAGATTTTGCTGTTCAAATTCTCGAAATCTTCATTCTAGAATTCTGACTTCTAATTCTCGAAACTCTGCTTTATGTCACTTCGAGATTTTGCTGTTCAAATTCTCGAAATCTTCTTTCCTTATTCAGAAATCTTCTAAGTTTTCAGATACCTTGTTTTTCGAGTTTCTGCCTTCTGTTTCCTCGATAACTTACTTCCAGAATCTCGAAATCTTCTTGTAAAATCCCGACTTCATGTATTCGAAAACTTGCTTCTAGAATCTCGAAATCCTCTTTTGAAATCTTGACGTCATGTACTCAAAAATTCCTTCTTCTTTGATACTTAACTTTTCTATTGATACTTGAACCCACTGAGTACTTCCTGATTTCGATTTTCCAGAAGTCTTATGACTTCGTTTTCTAGAATCCTTATGACTGTTTTTCCAGAAGTCTTATGACTTCGATTTTCCAGAATCCCTTTTGATTCTGATTTTCCAGAACACCTGACTTTGGTTTTTCCAGAGTCTCTTTTGACTTCGATTTCTCAAAGTTCCTTTATCTCTTTTTTTTTAAGTTTCTGAAGTTCCCTTTTAATGTTAACTTTAACAAATTTCTAAGTTATGAGATTCACTTCTGAAACTCGAATTCTGGAACTTGTAAGCTTTCTTGAAACTCAAATTCTGGAACTTGTAAGCTTTCTGGAAACTCGAAAAGTATAAATGACTTTTAAATTTGTGAAATTCGGAATACTTGAAATTTGAATCCCAACAGATTGATTATCGATAGATTGAGCATATGAGTATAGAATCGAGCGTCGAAATCTTTAATTTCGAAGTTATTGAAACTATCGACACTTACTAAACTAGCGAAACTTACGAAACTATTGAAATCCCTCAATTGTAACTCATATGAACATTCTAATTGGTTTATATCCCTTTATTTAGTACTACTCATGGATTGAAATAGCTAGTTCGATGTTTGGATTCAGAATTTGGATGTTGATTTATAAGGGTCGAAATGTTGAAATAGTCAAAACTAGTTTAATTGTTTGTAAATGCCATGAATAAAGCATTGTGTAACTATGTTATCAAGATTATATGAATAAAGTGATAACAAGTCGGCTTTATGTCGAGAGTAAAAGATTAATGTTATTGAAAACATGGCTTCGGCCCATTTGGGTGGGATTTGTCCCCGGGAAAGTCGGTTCCCGTAGTCTGAGCGCAAGCCTAACTCTAGAAAGTGATAATATCATGTCTGCCGGGCACAACAGTGAGTGCATCATGTTGCATTATACTCATTTGATAATTGTGTTGAATTCTTATAGCTTCTAAATTGATATAACTATCTTTTCCCTGCATTCATGCATATGAGTTATATTCACTGAGATTTTATCTCACCACGTGTTATGTGGATTTTGTTTAGCTGAACAAGTACCTCCGTCGTCGGATTCCCAATCCGGGAAGTGAAGATCATGGGGGATAGATATTTGTCCTTTTCCTTGTTTGTTTTGGTTGAATCGACATGCATAATTGTATATATGGATTAGTAGAACTTGGTGTTATGTAGTATGTGTACTTTGTATATCTTAGTGGATTTAGAAAAGTGTTCTATATAAAGGTTGTACCTAATTCTGGACTTTATGTATTAGTTAGTATGTTCATTAAATTGTTGGATTTCGTTGGATTCTTACAATTTCATGATACTATTTGATATTCAAAACGTTTCGCTCCAAATCCTAAGTTAAGAACTTAGTTTCCAACGGACTAGGTTCTTACCTTGGAATTTAAGGTGTTACAGAAAGTGGAAGGAATTCACATACTAGCACCCTTGTAATCATTTTAGTCGCTGATAGGATGGACATATGGGTGTTTCAGAGTGTTTGCACAATGATTTCCAACCCTTATTACATAGAAAGTTTACCTATTTATAGTTTTTCATCCTAACGGCTACCTATTGTACATGTGACACATCATCACCCTTTATGTGGTGGCAGCCTGCATGAATGCCACGTTTTCTGCTAACCAGAAAAACTGCTCTTTATGCCTTGTACTTTTTAAAAATACTCCTCTACGATGTTGACACCTGTTCTTGATCATAAACTTCCATAACTTCTATTACTGCTTTTCTTTTCTTTTCTGTTTGCTCAAACAAATCCTTTCTTGATTCAGAAATCTTCTAAGTCTTCATGCACCTTGTTTCAATTTTCCTCTTTCTGTAACTTCGAAAACTTGCTCTTCAATTTATCAAAATCTTCTCCTTGATTTCTTTACTTGTTGTAATCGAATGCCACCTTCCATACTCTTAGCTTTTTCTGTTGGTACTATTGAGCTTATTGAATAATCCCTGCTTCCGAAACTTGATTGTATTCCCTTACGTGCCACGTGTCAATTCTGTTTGGCTGAACCAAAGTCATGAAGACCACCGTCCACAATCCACTCAACCTCTTATGATGGTTCTTCTCATTGGCCGATTGAAGAGGCTCATTTATGAACCTTCATTCTTTTTGCTCCTATAAATAGGAGCATTTAGCTGTTTCCTTCATTCCTTCTCATTCTCTCTCTTCTCCTTTTCTATTCCTTCAAAAATATAAAGAGGTTTTACTCCTTTGGCTATTGCATTCAACCCAATTTGGAATAGATTCATTTTTGATAAGGTTGACGAAATAGCCAAAGTTATAAGCTTTTCAACCTTCTTTTTTAAGGTTTCTTTTAGGTTGAACGTATAGCCAATTGTAGGTTCATTTATATAATAAAATGAATCTTTTTATTACTTTCCTAGGCTGACTTCTTATTACCCCATGCACCAAGGGTTCCGCAATCACGTCATCATAATACTTTTGGCCTTGGCTCAATCAAAGCTTGTGGGGAGGAGGAAAGAAGAGGGTCTGGGAGGCAGGAGTCAAGTACTACTTATAATTTAGGATAGTTTCTTTTCTAATATGTATTCCAATGTATTCAAACTCTTATGTAATTCGAACTTGGATTATGAATAAATAAAAGAACTATCCTTTTCTTTTTTGAATACTAGAAATCCAATGTCTTCGAGTTCATTTTGTCTTTTCTTTTTGAGTTTCTGAAGTTCTCTTATATCAACTTAATTTTAACAAAGAACTTTTAACCCTTCAAATTCATCAGCAAATTCGAATTTTGAACTTTTATGCTTTCTGTGAACTCGAAAATTATGAAGGACTCACAAACCTTGTGAAATTCAAAATACTTGAAATTCAAATCCCAACAGGCTGACATGTAACTTTTGTTAGCCAGCTCATTAGGTAATAGTTCTCATTGACGGGCAGGGACCACTGTTTGGGGGTTTAGAAAGTTTATAGACAAAAAACACAAGATTTAAAGTACAGGGACGAAGACTAAATTGACTGAAACTATAGGGATGAAAAACATTTTTCCCATTATTTTTTTAAGTTCTTACTTTAAGTTCATTTTTATGTAAAAGCCTTTTGGACTAAAAGGAATATTATTTTGTCCCACAAATTAATTTTATATTATTATATTATCTAAAATATAATTACATAGTTGATAAAAACTTTCACGCTTAAAATAAGTTAAAGTAAATTGAAGTTAAAAATGCTCAACAAAAATTGTAGTTGTATGAAGGAAAATTAAATTTAGTACCGAAACTGCAAGATTTTCATTTAGGTATTTTTATTATTTAGTTACATTTTTATTAATTTTCTTCCCAATGTATTAGTTGAACTTATTTGTTAAACACAATGTATAATTTGATTTGCTTATTCATTTCACTTGAATTATAGCAAGTGTTATGCTTAGTTGGAAATACATTGAGATTGTGAGAAGAGTTTCTGAGTTTTATCCCCACTAAACACACTCTTAGGAAAGGGTGGAGAGCTTATGTGACTAAACCCCCTAATAATAAGGGATACACGTGATTAACACAACAAAATTTCACTTAAAATATATAGAAAGAAATAACTTAAAATTATCCCGTGCATGGTACAGGTTCTACACTAGTGTTTATACAATTTGGTTGATGAAACTGATGGCTTATATTGTCCTTGGTCCCTATGCCGCGTGCGAGTTAGTTTCCGAAAATGTCAACTTTATGACAAGTTAACCATTTCATCAATTGAGTTTGAGAGTAAAGGAAGTAGAAGATGTGAAGATAGGTTATTAAGAAGAGTGGATAGATAAAGATTTGAGAGCATTTCTTTAAACCTTTTACATACTATTTATTTAAATAATTAAAAAAAGTAAAAATTATTTCTAAAACATTTTGAAAAAAATAATTTTTTTTATTTGCCAAGTACTTTAAGTAATTTTTTAGTTTAAAAACAACTGTAAAATTTTTTTAAAATAAAAAATACATTTTTAATAATTAAAATTAATTAGAAATAACTTTGAATTACATTAAAACCTCTAAAATTTGATATCCATATTAAAATGCAAGAAATGGTATAAAAACATATCTTGTTAGTTGTTATAAAATGATTTATACTAATATGTTACCAGAAATAAAATAATAATAATAATAATAATAATAATAATACATTCACATTAAATATATTACAACAGTAAATAGACATCAATAGATAAAAGTAACCATAACAATGTAATCATATGAAAGAGTAACAAGAACAATGTTTAGACCACTAATCAAATGAATCCAGAACAGTATATTATGCCACAAATCAACATCATAGAGAAACTAAGAATCATTTACCATTTTAACAACTTGGTGTTAATGTTCAAAAAAGTACTTCCATATGATAATAATATGCGTTGAAGTAATTTAAATTAATTGAGAGATTATCAGAAGCCCTGTGGTAGTGACAGGAAAGTTTTAGCCACATCCATATCCATCGAGTAATTATCACATACCAATATGGTAATCTTTTTTCATCACTGTGGCTCTTGTTATGAGATACTTTGCAAATTCCACTTCTTCCACTTCACCTTTGAAACCTCTTATGTACACAAACTTCAACTTCTGGCAAATACAGTTGCATAGTTCTAAGCCTCTCCCAAAACATTGACATGGGATATGATAGAGGATGATCACTTAAGTTACTAACAGAGCTTTTATACCTGTAAAACTATAAAAACCATAACTCTATATTAAACTTTTGTCCATAGTGAACATTTAGATAAAAATCTCAATGAAGGATAATGTCACGTACTGGTAAAACAATTTCGAGAACTTGTAAGCTGATACATAATCTTAAGACAAAAGGAAGTTCCATGGCTTCTTCTATGTAGTTCAAATCCAAATCCATAGACAATTTAATAAATTCTGAAAAATATTGTAACTTGGAGTTTGCTGGGAAATAAAGAAGTGTTTGTTAGGATCACAATACATATATATACTATATAAGAAGAAACCTAATGCATCTACAAAGATCAAAGCAATAGTTTAAAAACTAATTAAACTAGAGAATCAAGGTTAAGACTCCATGGTTCCATAGGAAGTCAACTAAATGACAGGGGAGATGAGGTTGCCATATTTGAAAGTTGGCGCATATTGAAAAATCTCAGCAAAGACCATACATATTGACTTATGGACTAAGATCACCAACATAACCTCATATTCCATGCACTACAATCCTAATCAGTTGAAGTAATATAGTAACAATATAATTTTATTTGGCATAACTCTGTGCACTTTTGGTCCTTTTATTATGTTTAATTTACCTGTTAATTTGGTTGTCGACCCATTATTTTTTACTTGAATGCAGTCCTCCTAATTCTTCCTTTTGTGTTTGTGGAGGTAGTTAGGTTACAAAAATCTCTCCTCTCACTCTTCCCCCTCCCTCCCCCTTCTAAACTTGTGCATTTTCCCTTCCTTCTTCCTTGTCTCTCCAAACTCTCAAACACCGCCTTGAGGATTCTAAAACCCGGTTATATAATTAGTCCTATAACACTTTTCTGCAACACTTTTTACAGAAACATTATTTTTTTTCTCTTTTCATTATACAAATCATTTTATTCTGCTCTATCCTTCTTTTTGTTGAATGAGGAATTATAAGAAGAATTTTACAAATAAATTTTCTCTTTTTTAAACTTGCACACACAATTTGTATGGATGTTTAGCTCATGAAGTCTCAAGTGTGACACCAAATAATAAAGACAAACACACACACACACATATATATCAACATAATCTAGTGGGAAATTTAACAATTCCAATATTTATGTTTAACCTTAACCAAATCCAAATGCTGGTTAAAAGAATAATTGTAAATCAATTTATAGAATACCATATATATGCAATAAGTCGTTGATCATGTAATTAAAGATGTAGTGAAAACATTAAAACTTACTAATATTGAAAAAATGATCACCCTAGTGTGAAAGAACCTTATGGCTTAGCAAAATAGATCTCTCTTCTTTGAATGAAGACATTCTTGCAAATAGAATATAGTAGGTGTAGAAACAAAAAAGTATTGACGCATGGGGCATAAATTCTCACATTCTGCAGTGGCAACGCGTAGAATCAAGAGACAAAACATCAAGGTTCGTAGTATAAAATTCCTAGCTCATCCACCCATAGAGCATGGAGTTTGCAAAACTTTAAGTTTTGAATTCCTAATGATGAGTCTCGTGAACCCAGTAGACTGAATTAGACTTAAACTTTCCAAGGCCTCACAATTTTCCAGAATCCTACTTAGGGTTTCATCATCCAAGTGTGTCCTCTTCAGTTGAGGGTTTTGAGCTTCTTGCAATTCTTAAATGCATACCCAAAATCAATTGTGTAGTCAATCAACTCAAGTGAACCCAGACAATCAAAAACCCCCACATCGGAAACAAGGTTTAGAAATTTCTAATTTTGAAACTTCTCTTAAATCAGGTAAACACTTAAGGCTCAGATCTTTCAAACATTTCTTTCTCTCAACTACAAATCAACCAAAATCCCTACCTCACCAGTCGAAAGGCTATTTTGAAAATGCATGAAGTGACAACAGATCAATTTAAAGACCACAGATCCATACCTATAGACTCCTTCAACTTTAGATTTACTGAGAAAGGAACCTGGGTGTGGGAAAAGTGCTCGAGAATGCAGAAGTTTGGTCATAGGTATTGTCATGTGATTCACATCAATTCTATGTGTGATGTTTGCTTCCAAAGACCTTCCCACCATCTTTGAGAGAACACTGCATCTCACAGCTTCATCAATGTGAAGGCTTAGAGAGGATGTTGGTTAGGATTTCAATCTGGAAGCTTGCTGATCAAATCTCCATTCTCATCATTTTGGACTCTAACTCTGGGGTTTAGAATCAGAGAAGTGCTATTGGTGTGAGACATTTAGCTCTTGAGAGTTGAGAGTAACGCGCACGCGCCCACACACACATAAAGAAATGGGTCGGTGTAGTAGTTTGCTTATAGAAGTGGCTTTGAGATCCCATTGAGAAAAGTCATTTTATGTAACGTTAGAACTCATGAAGGATCCAAAGTCTTTATTTTCAAACTAATAAAAATTAAGACCATTTTCAGTTTCCATGTTTGTTTTCACTAATGTAGTTTAATTTTATAATTATTTTTTGAATCAGACAATTATTTTCATTTATCATTAATTAGTTGTATTAGTAAGAATCGTCCTAAAAATTGGTGCTATTATATCTGAAACAAATTAATGAGAGAATTCATTTAATTTAAAAACATAAGATTGAAAATTTTCACTGTTGTTTAATGCATGCTATATGCTTTCAGTTATATAAGTAAAAAAAGTAAAATTTAATTAAATTAATAAACTATCAATTTCTTTTCTACAAATCAAAGTTGCTACCTTTATATATTATTACAATGAATAGATATGTGCATTAACCATATAATTTAACTTTGGAAACAATATATTGGTAAGATTTATAATCTATAACTTTTTTATTAATAATACCTTGAATAATTTAGAGACTTATCAATTCTATATATTATAATTTTGAGACCTCAACTTGGAAAGTGAGACACTCACTCTCCCTACTCTATCTTAATGATTTTGGATTTTCTTCTCTCACTTTCTCTCATTGGATGGTGAATTCCACTCACACTTGTGAGAGTGGGATTCTCCTCTCAATCAGCAATACTAATTTTCTATCTCTTTTTATTTAAAACTTTAATTAATGCTAATAATGACAATCTTAAATTTTGAAATTTAGTAAGATTCAAAAATTTTATCTTATTATTTTCTATTTCAATCTTTTTCAATATATAAAATCTTGGTGAATGCTACCGGCCAACTCCACAGTGGGTGATGTACCGCAACATCCCCTTTTGACTTTTTGTTGCCAGTAAAGTACTGGATGGCATAAAATTTGGTATTTGCTGATGAGGTCCTTTTAAAAAAAAGTTGAAAATAAAAAAATGACGTCACAGTAGAAAGGTGGTTTGTCATTTAACCGCGGAAGAAGACATTTGTCTTTGTTGAGTACTAATACCCCCAGCTCAGATGAAGGCTCAATATCTGGAAAAAAAATACTCTGTAACGTTTTGAATCGAGGCACTTGCATCTGGCAGAAAGTGAGTGTTGAAGGGGCATCTGTTGAGATTTTATTGCAAGATCTGGTGGTCGCATTGTGTAGGAGATTGAAGTTTCCGTTGGCAGAGGCATTCAACCAAAGTCAAAGGAATTCAATCGAAGGTAGAGGATGAGGCATTCAATCGAAGTTGACGTGCTTTGTTCGGTGGTGAGTGCAAGACTTGCTGGTAGCGCTTTGAAGGAGGTCTGGAGGTGGACCTAGGAAGAGGCATTTAGATCTGATTGAAAATCTTTGCTGGGTAAGAGACTCGTTTCTGTTTATAGAAATTAAATTTTCTTATTCTTTTTGATTATTTGGATATGGAGCTTGAAATGATGTTTCTATGTTCCTGGGGCCCTTTTTTGTTGTGAAGAAAAAAAATTTCCTTTTTTTCGGAATAAATAGAAACTTGATTAGATGCATTTTGGAATTCAGTAGATGTTTTAGGTTGTCCCTAAGCATATTTATTGTTGATTAAAATGATTCAGGCGTTGAGTATAGACATGGATGAGAGGGGAGTGAGATGGTGACACGGTTTGAACTGCAAGATAATCCTTGGGTGCAAGCAATGTTTGAGAAGAAACATATGTGGGCTGCAACTTATATGCGTCCGTCGATTTTTGAAGGATTTAAGAAAAACTTCCCACTTTGAAGGCTTACACTCTGAGTTAGGCAGGTTTGTTCATTCAAAGTATAATCTGTCAGAGTTTTTGCACCATTTTTACCTTTGTATAAGCCATATGCGTTTTAAAGAAAAGGAAGATGATTTTATTTGTATACATGGTGTACCTATTCTGCAGTCATGTCATGATTCTCTTAAGTTATCTGGTGCAAAAACATTTTACTAGGAGGTTTTTTTTGTATACCGTGCAATTCTTAGCAAGGTATCCTCTTTGGTAGTAAGAGATTTTCTCAAGGGGTTATTTTGTATTTTATATACACTGTAACAACTTTACGATCAGGTTCTAAAGAATGGCATGTGTCCTTCACACCATCAAGTAATGATTATAACCGATGCTCTTACCCACTTAATACCACCCACCTATGATAAAATTACTTATTTTGACTACTGTTATGAACAGGGAGCAAGGCTCTGCCATAGGGAAGCAGTACTTGGTTACCTGGCTCAATAATCGGGTATGTCACCTTAAACAACACACACATGGTACAAAACAATGTATGTTTTAAATTGTCTTTTGAGCTGCTGGTTACTGGTCTGTTTGTTTTAAATTCTGCTTGAACAAAACAATGGTCTTGAAAAATGATTTAAATCACTAAAGTCCAACTATAGTAATTAGGAACTGTTTCATTGCTTACTTGCTAAGTAATTTATTCTTTGAAGATCAGGATGCGATCAAGCTTCCAAGGGAGTTTCCTTAAACAATTGCCTCATCCGCTACTCACAGATGTACACCTCGTGGACCCTCATGGTAATAGTTTCCAAGTGGATATCGAAGAGAGGGAGGGGGTATTGTGGTTGACTAAAGGATTGCAACTCATCCAGTTTATTTACAACATCAACACAAACGTTGGCTTCTGGTTCATGTATGAAGGAGACGAAATTTTTCCAAATTAAGATTTGGAACAATCACGAAAAACGCGAACATCATTACCCCTACCTAGGACCCTTCAATGTTCCCCAGAACCCATCACGAATTTCATCCACCCACCACCAGGCTTCACTGAACCAAGGCCCCCTATCAACAATGAACCCCCAAATTCCAGCCTTCAATGCATCTTTGCCCCATGTCATCAATCAACCCCCTTACACCACCATTCAATGACCCCCAACATCATACCATGACTGCACCACCTTCCTCTATGACCAATGACCCAAAAACACCAATCAACAACCAAATGGTGCAACAAATGCTCACTGATCCACCTATCATCAATCACCTTCAACCAACAATCAAACAACGAACCTGAACAACTGTTGGCACTTGGAGGAGAGCTTCTATGGAAGCATAAAATCAGCAACGCACAAATAGGAGGGAAACAAGGCTGGTAAGAGTCAATTCAATACTACCCTGACGTTCAATAAAGATTTTTTACAATGTCAGGGACAAACTGTACGGTGGTCCTTATCTTAGTCCCTCACTTTGACCTTCGTTTTTCACTTAGGGTCAAAAACCACCAACGTCTGTAAATTATTGCTGAGGTGTCACATAATAGGGGACTGGAGTGCAAGATTTTTTACAAATGTCAGGGACAACTGTATGGTGGTCCCCTTCTTCTTCTTCTTCTTCTTCTTCCTTTCTTCTTCTTCTTCTTCTTCTTCTTATCTTCTTCTCTTCTTCTTCTTCTTCTTCTTCTTCTTCTCTTCTTCTTCTTCTTTCTTTCTTCTTCTTCTTCTTCTCTTCTTCTCTTCTTTCTTTCGGCTTCTTCTTCTTTCTTCTTCTTCTTCCTTCTCTTCACTCTTTGCTTTTTATGCAAATTAGAGGGTTTGAAACAAAAGGCTTCAAGTTCCCTCCCCCATATGATTTTCCTTTACTTCAATCTTAGAGTTTTTATACTGTGTGGTTTTAACCTCACACAATTTTGCAACATATAAAACTGATGATTTCATATATTTACCTTTCTTTTTCTTCCTACTGTGTTCAACCTCATGATTATTATACATAAGGTAGAATTAAACAAGTTACATAAGTTTTTGCTTGTGAGCAGAGTGTTGAGTCTCAAAATTATCATAAAGAGGTTTATGATGTTTTAAAGATAGAAATATTCCCAAGTTTAATGGTAACAAATTTAACTTAAAATATTTATCATAGATACATACTTAACTCAATCTCTTATCTATGATTTCAGGAAGAGCCATCAAAGCATAATTAAAAAGACTAAGTGTTGAAACTGTCTGAAGAAGCAGAAGCTGTCTGAAGAAGTTCAACCCGTCTGATTCATCAAGGTTGTCTGAAGTCTCTTGATGACATGGCATCTCTTGTCTGAAGTTGTGAAGACCCATCTGTACCTTTTTGTTTCAACGCACGTTCTCTGCTACAACAACTGGCACCTTGTATTGCATTTAAGCACGTTCTCTGCCACAACACGTCCTCTGCTACGCAGCAATTGCAACAGCAATAAAAAGCACATTTTGGCAGGAGCAAACCTTGTAACGGTGTCAGAGAATGTCAGGGATGGTCAGGGAATATCAGAATATGTCAGAGAATATTCTGTACTGCAGCAGGCTGTCTCACAACGGCTATCATGGTTTTCACAAGCAATGATTTTCTTCAAGGGGGCCAATCATTTAGGTATAAATACCCCCAACCTTGAAGACCTCACAGAGAGAAGAATTTGAAAAAGAACAAAAACTCTGCAAGTTTTAGCTGCCAACACTCTGATAGAATTTATCATCTTTGTACACACATATGGTATTATCCTGAGCATACCTCAGTAATCTTTGTACATCTGTAATTGTTTAGAGTCTCAAAATTGATATAGTTTGTGAGCTTAAGCATTTTCCTTTCTCTGTATTTGTTGTTGAGCCTGGAGAGGCTTGTCTGAAAAAGAATACTTGGGTTGTTGAGCCTGGAGAGGCTTGTCTGAAAAAGAATACTTGGTTGTAGAGCCTGAAGAGGCTTGACTGTAAAAGAATACTTGTAATCTTGAGAGATTAAGAGAAAATCCAATTGCTAGTTGCATTGGGACTGGACGTAGCTCACAAGTGGTAGTGAGTGAACCAGGATAATTCTGTGGCTAAGTCTTCTTACCCTTATCTCTTGAAAATTCAGTTTTAAACTAATCAAGGGGTCTGAGTAATTTATCTAATATTTTAAAGGCAAAATATATTTTAAAATCATTTTTACAAGCCGTCTGAAAAGCTTCAGACACCCTCCAAGAGCCTGTCTGAAACTTTGCTTTGAGAACCTGTTTGCGAAAGCTTTCTAAAATATTCAGAAACACTATTCAACCCCCCTTCTAGTGTTTCCCTGTGTTCCTACAGTTGGTACTCAGAGCTAAACTCAGGGTTGAAGCACCTAACAAGTGTTTGAGGACTGAAAGATCCATATGGAAGCTTCTAACAGCAACAGGCAATACATCACAGAAGGAGCCTCTATCACAAGACCCCCAACATTCAATGGAGAGGATTACCACTACTGGAGAGATAGAATGAAGCTGTTCATTGAGAGCACCAACATTGATGTTTGGGATGTGGTCACTGATGGAGACTATGTGCCTATGCAAAATGGTGTGCCTATACCTAAGACAGAATGGACCTTGGAGCAGAAGGCTAGAGTCCAGATGAGCTAAAGCCAAACTCTATCTGATATGTTCCTTGAATAAATCAGAATATGAGAAGGTTCATGGATGTACCCTCTGCTACGGAGATTGGGATACTCTTGCAGCAGCCCATGAAGGAACTGAGACTGTCAAGCAATCTAAAATAAGTATGCCTCATACATCAGTATGAGATGTTCAAGATGGAAGAATCTGAAACCATTGACCAGATGTTTGGAAGGTTTCAGACCATAACCAATGGACTCAGGGTCCTTAGGCAGAACTTATAATTCTAGGAGATAACAACAGAAAAATTCTAAGGAGTTTTGCCTAAGTCCTGGAGACCCAAAGTAACTACTGCCATTCAAGAGGCAAGAGATTTGAACTCTCTTAGAGTGGAAGAACTGTTGGGATCTCTTAAAGTCCATGAGCTTGAGCTTGGAGAAGATGACAACAAGAAGAAGTCTCTAGCTCTAAACTCTAAGGCCAAACAGTCTAGGCATGGGCAACTTCAAGCTATGCAAGCTGAGGAAGTTTCAGAGGCAGATGAAGACTCTGAAGATAGCTCAGAAGATGATAATGAGTCTTGCTCTCCTAAGGCAGAAAGATCAAAAGAATGTTGCAGAATAGAGGAAAGTTCAGAAAGAATCAGCCCTCATCATCTAAATCAGGTAAGACAGGTAAAGAGTCTAACTCTGATAAAATAATTTGCTTTGAATGTAAGCAACCAGGGCATATGAAGGCTGATTGCCCAAGACTGAAGAAAAACAACTTCAAGAAGAAGAAATTTTTCAAAAAGAAGAAAGGTCTCATGGCAACATGGGAAGACCTTGATGAGACAACCTCAGAAGAGGAGGAAGATACTTCAGAAGAGGCAAATCTGTGTCTCATGGCCAGTCTACACATCTTCAGACAGCTCTAAGCTGAGGTATTCCCTCTTACCTTACAAGAAATGTATGATGATCTGGTGGAAAGTTCCAAGGAACTTTTCCAAGAGTATAAGAATCTATCCAAAGCCCACACAGAAATGTGTAATAAGTATGAGGCACTTGAGATAGAACATATTATGCTCAAGGAAAAGGCTCTTGAAGCTGAAAACTGCAGTTCACAAGCTGTGTCTGAAGAAAATAAGAAACTTCAGAAGCAGGTTGAAGAACTGACAAAAGATCTAGCCAAATTTGTCAAAGGAACAAAAAACTTGAACATAATGCTTGGAAATCAAAGGCATTCTCTTGACAAAAGTGGACTAGGCTTTTGGGATTATAACATGTCTGAACCTCCTACTGTCTTAAATTTTTCTAAAGGCAAAAAGAAGTTACTGGGTGTTCTCACTGTGATAAGCCTGGACACAATGTGACTCAGTGCAAACACAAGAGAAAAGCAAGACCCAAAGCTAACAAAACAGGACCCAAAAGAACATGGGTACCTAAGAACTTAATTTTTCCTGTTGCAGATGTGTTTAACAGGACAAAGGAGACCCCAAAAATGGTACCTGGACAGTGGGTGCTCGCGACACATGACAGGAGAAAGGTCTTTGTTCCAAAACCTTAGACCTAAAGAAGGAGGAGTGGTCACCTTTGGTGGAAATCAACAAGGGAAGATCACTGGTATAGGGACTGTAGGTATAATTCCTTCATCCCTTATTAAGAATGTACTTCTCGTGGAAGGACTTCAACATAATTTACTGAGCATAAGTCAATTATGTGACAGTGGTTATGTAGTATCCTTTACTAAGGAAGGATGCATAGTCAAAGACTCCTCTGATCAAACCCTTTTTACTGCTAAGAGACACAACAATGTGTACAAAATTGATCTAGAGGATCTAGCAAGTCAAAATGTAAAATGCTTCATTTCTGTTGAAGATGAAAAACAGATTTGGCATCAAAGACTTGGGCATGCCAGCTTGAGATTAATCTCAAGATTAGCAAAACACAACCTTGTTAAGGGACTGCCCAAGCTTTCATACAAATCTGACATTTTATGTGAAAGCTGTCTGAAAGGGAAACAAACAAGACACTCTTTCAAGAGTAAGGATGTTGTTTCAACCAGCAGACCACTAGAACTTTTACACATTGACTTGTTTGGTCCTATTAGAACAGAAAGTCTTAGTGGGAAAAAAATGGGTTGGTCATTGTTGATGACTATTCTAGATTTACATGGGTAACATTCCTTAGAAACAAGGATGAGACTTTTAAGAATTTCACAGTATTCTGTAAGAAGGTACAATGAAAAAGGATTCTGTATTTCTGTCATAAGAAGTGATCATGGTGGAGAGTTTGAGAATGCAAACTTTCAAATGTTCTGTGATGAGAATGGGATCTCACACAATTTCTCTGTGGCTAGAACACCTCAACAAAATGGGGTTGTTGAGAGAAAGAACAGAAGTTTGCAAGAGATGGCAAGAACCATGCTCAACTCAAGCAGTTTACCAAGAACCTTCTGGGCAGAAGCTGTTAGCACAGCTTGTTACCTTCAAAACAGAATATTGGTAAGACCAATTCTGAAAAAGACTCCCTATGAATTGTGGAAAGGAAGGAAACCCAACATATCATATTTCCACACCTTTGGATGTGAGTGTTTTATACTTAACACCAAGGATGATCTTGGAAAGTTTGATGCAAAATCAGACAATGGATTTTTCATTGGATACTCTGAAACATCTAAAGCCTATAGAGTGTATAACTCTAGAACTTTAACTGTTGAAGAAACTATTCATGTAAAATTCAATGATAACAAAGAGACTGATAGAGAACTATCAGATCTAGAGGATGATTTTGCAGGAATGGAGCTAAATGATCACAAGTTTGAAGGATGAACAGCTGTCTGAAGTACCTACTGTTACTGAACCTCTTCAGACAAATGTTGAGTCTCAGACAGATTTGATACCTCCTCAAAGACAAGATTGGAGATACAAATCACATCATCCTAAAGAGCAAATCATTGGCAACACTTCAGAAGGAGTTAAGACAAGATCAAAATTCAAGAATCTGAATTCACTTGCTCTCCTGTCTGAAATTGAGCCAAAGAACATTGATGAAGCTCTGCATGATGAAGGGTGGATCCTAGCCATGCAAGAAGAGCTGAATCAATTTGCTAGGAGTGATGTCTGGACCCTTGTTCCTAAACCCCATGGGAAAACAATTATTGGAACCAAATGGGTGTTCAGAAACAAGCTGTCTGAAGAAGGCAAAGTAGTCAGAAACAAAGATTAGTGGCTCAAGGATACAACCAGCAAGAAGGTATTGACTTCACTGAAACCTTTGCTCCAGTGGCCAGGTTAGAAGCATCAGAATTCTTTTATCTTAGTGCTGTAAATAATGGCATCAAGCTATGTCAAATGGATGTTAGAAGTGCCTTTCTCAATGGTCTCATTGAAGAAGAAGGTTTGTTAGACACCCCCTGGTTTTGAAGATGTAGCTTTCCTGAACAGTTTTTTAAAACTTAAGAAATCTCTTTAATGGTCTAAAACAAGCCCCAAAGCTTGTATGACAGATTGAGTAGTTGTTCTTATAACCAATGGTTTTGAAAAGAGGAAAAGTAGACACAAACCCCTTTTAAGAAAACAGTCTAACAAGATCTTATACTTGTCCAGATATATGTTGATGAATTATCTTTGGTTCAACTGATTCTTCCTTGTGGCAAAAGAGTTTTCTAGTTAAGTTAATGCAATCTGAGTTTGAAATGAGTTTAATGGGTGAACTAAAAAATTTTCTTAGGACTTCAGATTAAGCAGGATTCTGATTGTATATGGATCCATCAAGAAAATATACAAAGAAATGCTTAAGAAGTTCACTTAAGTGATTGTAAACCCATGACAACTCCAATGCACCCTTCTGCATCTTTAAATAAAGATGAAGAATGAAGAACCGTGAATCAAACTTGTATAGAGAATGATTGGTTCATTATTGTTCTAAAAGCAAGCAGGCCTGACATTATGTTCAGTGTATGCCTCTATGCTAGATTCCAATCTGATCCAAGAATTACTCACTACAAAGCTGTAAAAAAGAATTTCAGATATCTTAAAGGTACTAACTAATCTTGGTCTATGCTATAAGAAAAATAAGGATTGCAGGCTAGTAGGATACTGTGATGCTGATTTTGCTGGAGACAAAGTTGAAAGAAAAAGCACCGTGGTGGATGTCATTGTCTTTGGAGAAAATATGGATTAGCTGGTCAAGCAAAAGGCAAGCACAATTGCATTATCTACAGCAGAAGCCAGAATACATCTCAGCAGCCAATTGTTGTTCACAACTGCTATGGGCGAAGTATCAGCTTGAAGATTTTAATATTTCAATATCTGTTTATAACCTGTATTGTGTGATAATACTAGTGTTATTAATCTGTCTAAGAATCCCATTCAACATTCTAGGGCTAAGCATATAGAATCAAACATCATTTTATTAGAGACTATGTTCAGAAGGGTGTTTTTGAATAGGCAGTTTATTGATCCAGAGCATCATGGGCTGATATATTCACAAAACCTCTAACTGAAGATATGATTTAAGTTCATCAGAGATAAATTGAACATTCATGCATTTTGATTGTGTATGAAAATTGATGTGTCTGAAATTTCAGCTTGTCTGAAACAAGTGACTTGTCTGAAATTTTGGGTCGTCTGAAATTTATATGGATGTCTGAAATCTATCACTTGTCTGAAATGAACAAATGACGTGGCAATAAGGGACGGTTTAGTTTCATTTATTTTGTCTCTTCCACTTCGCACGTTTCCCTATGACTGCGCAGCCAGTACGTGCCATAATTGCTTTCAGAGTCTATATATACAGAAGGTAGTGGGTCAGAATAGTTTTATAACCACATTTCTCTACTCATAGAACCCTTGATTCTCTTCGTCTTCAAGCAACCTTTCTCTCAAGTATCTCAAACCTTCAACAATGGCACCAAAGAATCTGCTAGGGGACAACAGTGTGAAGACCAAGGGTGTTCATCTTGAGAGATCTTGAAGCGCTGGGAATGGATTTATATCCAGAGTTCAATGCACTGGATGGACTCAGTAATTTTAACAACAACAGAACAAAATGGCATGACAGAGTGTGCTGGATTTCTGGGCTACAGCTAGAGGTATCCCTAATATGGAATGTTCCTACTCTACATAAGGGCTACGTACGTTGTGTCCCTGTCTTTGTTGATGAAGCTATACTTGCTCAATTCTTATGTTAAAAGCTGAAGGAGCTACCTTTTCTCTGGTTGGGAATCAAGAAATGGTGGACAGGCAGAAGTTCATTGAGTTTCTCTATGGGCACTTCCAAAACCAAAAGAGCTTGGATCCATATATATGTCAGACAAAGCTAGGGGTTTGCATGCTATTCTAGGGAACTCTGTAATCCCTAAGAAAGTAGGCAGAAATAAATGTGTCTGAATTAGAAGGTTCTGCCTCATCCATCTTTTGCAGAAGAAAAAAGGTCAACCTTCCCAACATCATCATGTACCATTTGCAGGAAGCGTCTTAGAGACTCTGCTGGGAGCTTCCCTCACACACCATCATCACTAAGGTGTTGCTTCCACTTCAAAGTCCCCATTGAGAAGACTTGTTTGATCATCATTCCTAACCTGTGTTTGGTGAATCAAACCTCAAGAGCATGAAAGTGAAGTCTAACTCCAAAACCTCTCCTTCACCTACCATGAAGGAAAAGCTTATTGATGGAAAAAGCTCAGAGAAGAGATACAACCAGGCAGATTTATGGAGAAGGAGCTCATGGTGATATTAGAAGACATGAGTTCAAGCCTTCCAAGCCCTCTCCTCAATCCAAGTTGAAAAAGCTTCCTGTAAGGGAAGCTCTGCTAAGGTAGCCTCTGGCATCTATGACAGACTCAGGAGTCTGAACCTGTTCAGAAATCTTCTCAAGAGGGTTGTCTGAAATTGTGGGTCACTGTCTGAACTAGACAAACTCCACAGCCTACTATCTGAAATGGAAGGACAGGCTGGAGAAGCAGTGGCAACTGATGCAGTTGCAGCAGAACCCTTAGCTGCATACCCATCTGATCCTGAACTTATTCAGGTGGCAGCTTTGGCTACTGCTTTAGAGGCAAGAGAGAGTTGGAGAAGAAAGAAGAGCAAGAGAGAACTGATAGAGCTCTTGCTATTGCAGTCTCAGTTGGGCCTATGCTGAAGATGATAAGGATGAAGCTAGGTCCTGAAGTTTCAAGGAAAAGGAAGAGATTCAGTGGTAAACAGAGGAGAAGAACCAAGAGCAAGCTGCTTGAATCTGTCATTGAGCCTAGGATGACAAGGAGTACTCTGCATCTCAACTTGAGGAAGAAGATGAAGCAGAAAGTACCAAAACTACATCAAGGCCCAAGAGTACTTCAAAAGAAGAAGGGCAGAAAAACAAGCTGAAAGAGAGAGAGGCTGAAAAAGAGGCTAAGGAAAAGGAAACAGAAGTAGCTGAGACAACCACAGTCTCCCTACAAAAGGATCAGAGTGAGGTTTGACAATGTTACAAACACAAAATCACAACAAAACACAAAAAACCCTCACCTCCATCTTCACCTCAACCCTCACCTCAGACCTTCACCTCAACCTTCACCTCAATCTTCACCTAACCTATCGCACCCAGAAAAACAACCATCTCTCCCCTCCTCAGAACGCAGTCACCCACCTTTACAAACAGAACCATAGCATCTGAACCATCCATCTCTTCGGAACCCTCTGCAACCATCACCAGTCATACCATCAACAATCAGATTGTCTGATCCCCCCGCACCTCAAGAAAACCAACCTCTTGAACCATCACCATCACCATCAGTTCCCTCATCACCTAAAACTAATCCAATCATCTGTACTCTCACTCCCTCAACCTCACCATCAACTCCATCCCTTATACCCTTACCTTTATCATCCCCAACCTCACACATCTTTACCACTTTCATCTCCTCCACCTTCTTTGTAAGAAGAGCTTTCCATGAGAAGAGCAAAACCTTACAAATGTTCTTCAGTTGTCTTTTATTTCCATTGATCCGTGTCCATTGCCCAAGTTGGCAACTTGTCTGAAGAGTTACAACACTTCAGATCAGCCACCTGCTATTTCTCTACACCATGGTCTCATCAGAACAACTGTGGCTGAAGAGAGATCAAAGTTTAATGCTGAATCAGGTGGCCTAGAGAAGATTAGGAAGGGTGTTGTCCCTCCTTCACATATATGGGAACCTATCAACCCATTTTCTGAAGAGTCATGGAGGCTGAGCAATGAAGAATGGTATCTTGTGAGACAGCTCAACACAGAGTCTGAACTGTTTCAGAGAGATCTGGAAAGGGGAGTTGGGATGATGGGCTATAGGCCCCCTAGAACATGTTCCATCAGGCCCTCAACCAAAAATCTTGGTGAAGCCTGATAGAATTGTTCCTAGGTATCCCTTGAAGGAAGGCAAGATGAAAAGTCACAAAGGAGCTAAAGTTCTACTTCAGTATCGAGCACCCCTGTCTGAAAGCTATGACACTCAGAGTGGGATGCTTTACCTACCAGATTTTCACTCAACTCTCGAAGGAGGAGGACTTGAAACTACTTGATGCACGATTGGATGTGGGCTTCTTACTGGAAGATCAGAGAAGATGTTGGACTCTTCTTCTGGATCATCTGGTCCAGATGCTGAATCAGAAGTGGGACTTGGAAAATCTTACAAATGTCCAGTGCCATTATCATGAAGGATTACTTTCCCCCACCTGCTGACTCCTTCAATAAAGACTAGGTTTTGGTGAAATTTGTTGGCACTTTCTTTTGGCCAGTTTTTCAACCCTCTGTGTATGGTTTGAGACCAGGCTTGGAGTTCTAAGATTCGTTTCCCTTACATTCAAATCATTCTATTTGAATTTGAGCAAGACTTGACTGAAGAGAACTTCCAGCTGAAGACCAAGGTCAAGGATCTTGAGAAAAAGTATACAGCACAAGAGGAAAAGTCCAAGCATCTGATTGCCACTCAAGAGCAGATTCTTCATGAACAGCAGCTTATCAGATCTGGGCAACAAGAGCTAAAGTTATCAGTGGAAGCAGCCACAAACAAGGCCAAGGAAGAATTGATTTCTTTTCTATCTGAAGCCTTGCTGAAGAAAAAGGATTAAGCTGCCTTGCCATTGTCTGAAGTTTATTTTCATTTCTTCTTCTGGCAAGTGACTGATTGTCAGTTTTATATATATATATATATTGAAGTTGGCTGAGTGTCTCTAGAAGGGGGGGGGGGTTGAATAGAGACTTTCCAAATCTGTTCCTGCAATTCCACACTAAAATTGATAGTTGAGATGTCCTCTCAAGTTTGTCAACTTGGAGTCTCTGTTAAGACAAGATAGAGTTTATCAATTTTAGTGATGATCTTTATCTAGACCTTAATTCAAAGGCTATCTTGATTATCAATTCAGTTATATCTTTAGTTATTCAAGCTGTATTAATTAATTCAAGATAAGCAGATATAAAGATAAGGTAAGAGACAAGAGACAGAGATCTTATCCTGGTTTCACCCACTCCTTGGGCTACATCCAGTCCCCACAACCTGTGAGATTTCCACTATTGACAAACCAGTCAATACAAGTATTCTTACAGCATCTTCAGGACGTCTCACGCACACTAAGCCTAGGCACTCCTATCTTAGTTGAGCCACAAGTATTCTTACAGCCTCTCCAGGACCGCAAACACCTCACTCTAAGACTAGGAACCTTCCTATCTTAGATGAGACAGGTTACAAATAGAAGTTTGTGATAAGTCTAGCCTAAGCTCATACAATGTATGGATATAAAGGAAAATGAGCTAGACTAAGTCTCAACTCTGGTTACAGTATTGGAATGATATACACAGAGGAGAGATGATGAAAGAGACAAATGGATAATCTCAAGATGAGATGAGTCTGTGCTTCAGACAGCTGATGGATACACTTGAGATGTCTGTTGAGATGTGATAAGATGCTGAATAATTTCATAGAAGTACAGGCAGTCTCTCACACGTCTCAGCATTTGATCTTGTCTCTTTTATATCAACATATGAGGAAACTAGCCGTTATGTGGCCGTTGCAATCCGTTGGAACACACAGCAGCAGGTACAGTCTTTTCAGTAGGTGTACAACAGCTTTTCAGGCTAAGTCACTGTGTCAGTGTCCTTGTTTGACTTTATGCTGATCCCACTTGCTGTCTCCTGTCATTGAGCATGCAGTCTTACTTCTGTCCAGATTCTGTTGCAATTTTCTTACATCTCTGATGAGATCCCATCTTGCTTCGTCTGTCCTTGAGACGACGTCTCAAGCTGTTCTTGCGTCTCAAGCTGAACTAGCGTCTGTTTATAGCTTGCATCTCAAGCAGTGCTTGAGTCTCTTTTGGCTTTGTGCTGAGATCTCTTCTTTTCTTAGAACATCATCTGAACATAGAGGCTTGCATCTCATGCTGTGTTAGCATCTTAATGCTGATCTTGCGTCTGACCTTGGCTTGTATCTTAAGCTGCACTTGCGTTTGTTCTTGCTTGCTGCTGAGTCTCTGATGAGACTGAATCTCATGACTGCATCTGATCTCTGCATCTCAAGTCTGAGTCTCATGTCTGCATCTGATCTCTACGTCTAAACTTGAGACTGCGTCTGATCTTGAGACTGCATCTGATCTTGAGATCGTCTCATGTCTGTATCTGATCTCTGTGTCTGAATTTGAGACTGCATCTGATCTGAGATCGTCTCATGTCTGTATCTGATCTCTGTGTCTGAACTTGAGACTGCATCTGATCTGAGACTGTCTCATGTCTGATTCTGCATCTCAAGTTGAGTCTGCATCTCAAGTCTGATTCTGCATCTCTGTTGAGTCTGCATCTCAAGTCTGATTATGAATCTCATCTTTGCTCAACTTTATATTTCGAAGTTCTTCTTTATCATGCTTGGACTGAATATGATCTTACAATGAATTTGGGCTTGTCTCAATCTGACTTTACAGTTTGAGCTTGTCTCAAGCTGACTTTGAATCTCTTCTTGGTTTGGAATCTTCTATTTTGATCTTATCTCTTGATTCTGAAGCTAAGTTAGAGTCTCATCTCTTGGCAGATCTTGCATCTGACTGTTGATCCTTCCTTTTAAGTTTGTAGATAAGTCTCTTCTTTGAGCATTGGTCTTAAGCTGATTTTTAGACTGAGCTTGCATCTAAACATGAGATAGCATCTTATGCTTGAGTCTGCGTCTTATCTTGAGTTTTAAATATTGGTCTTCTTGATGCAACTTAGTTCACTGTTTGAGCTCATCTTAACTTGACTTGATGATTTGCATTTCTAGTAGAGACTTTTCTGATTGTAGCTGAGACTTCACTTTGATGTGCACCTCTCTCAACTTAGGCTATCTTCCATTTAAAGCTTCTGAAGACTTTCTGATAAAGGATATGTCTTGAGGCTTTCTTCTGAAATGACCTTCAGCATATAGAACTTCTAAGCTCTGCCTATTCTTCAAAGACAATTATGAAGTCTGATGTTTCTTATCATTTGGATTCTGATCTTTCTGCATCTCATGAAAGACTTGCATTGATTACTTAATCCCAGGCTGATCTTTATCTTCATCTTAAGTCTGAGGATCACTACCAATCTGTGGTTGCCTCTCAAACTCAGTCTGAGCTCTTTACTAAGCATAAGAATCCTGTCTTTCTAAGATCTCACACAAAAACATCAGTAACTTCAAGAACAGAAAACCTGAAGTTTGGTCAAAAGGTTTGTTGTCATTAAAACCAAATCTCAGAGGGTTTTTGCGCTAACATATATATCCATGAAATACAATCAGTGTTTTATATCATATTTGAGTGCATGCTATTTGCTTTTTGATTATGTCTGATATATGTATTGCACTGTTACTGTTTTTGCTCTGATTTTCCCTTTTGATTGATGACAAAAGGGGGAGTATTAAAACTAACAAAATCTGGAGTGATTACAGGACTCAGGGGGAGTATAGTCCACAAGCTCTAAGCTTTTTAAGTAACATATACCTTGAACAGAATCTGTTAAGGGATATGTGTATCTCAGGGGGAGCTGTTTCTATCTCTTAATCTTATTACAGATTTGTATATTTTAAGAAAATTTGTCATCATTAAAAAGGGGGAGAATGTTGAGTCTCAAAAATATCATAAAGAGGTTTATGATGTTTTAAAGACAGAAATATTCCCAAGTTTTAATGGTTAACAAATTTAACTTAAAATATTTATCATAGATACATACTTAACTCAATCTCTTATATATGATTTCAGCAAGAGCCATCAAAAGCATAATTAAAAAGACTAAGTGTTGAAACTGTCTGAAGAAGCAGAAGTTGTCTGAAGAAGTTCAACCCGTCTGATACATCAAGGTTGTCTGAAGTCTCTTGATGACATGGCATCTCTTGTCTGAAGTTGTGAAGACTCATCTGTAACTTTTTGTTTCACGCACGTTCTCTGCTACAACAGTTGGCACCTTGTATTGCATTTTAAGCACGTTCTCTGCCACAACACGTCCTCTGCTACGCAGCAATTGCAACAACAACAAAAAGCACCTTTTTGGCAGGAGCAAACCTTGTAAAGTGTCAGAGAATGTCAGGATTGTCAGGGAATATCAGAATATGTCAGAGAATATTCTGTACTACAGCAGGCTGTCTCACAACGGCTATCATGGTTTTCACAAGCAATGATTTTCTTCAAGGGGCCAATCATTTGGGTATAAATACCCCCAACCTTGAAGACCTCACAGAGAGAAGAATTTGAAAAAGAACAAAAACTCTGCAAGTTTTTAGCTGTAACACTCTGATAGAATTTATCATCTTTGTACACACATATTGTATTATCCTGAGCATACCTCAGTAATCTTTGTACATCTGTAATTGTTTAAGTCTCAAAACTGATATAGTTTGTGAGCTTAAGCATTTTCCTTTCTCTGTATTTGTTGTTGAGCCTGGAGAGGCTTGTCTGAAAAAGAATACTTGGTTGTTGAGCCTGGAGAGACTTGTCTGAAAAAGAATACTTGGTTGTAGAGCCTGAAGAGGCTTGACTGTAAAAGAATACTTGTAATCTTGAGAGATTAAGAGAAAATCCAATTGCTAGTTGGCATTGGGACTGTTCGTAGCTCACAAGTGGTAGTGAGTGAACCAGGATAAATTCTGTGGCTAAGTCTTCTTACCCTTATCTCTTGTAAATTCAGTTTTAAACTAATCAAGGGGTCTGAGTAATTTATCTAATATTTTAAAAGGCAAAATATCTTTTAAAATCATTTTTACAAGACGTCTGAAAAGCTTCAGACAGCCCTCCAAGAGCCTGTCTGAAACTTTGCTTTGGGAACCTGTTTGCGAAAAGCTTTCTAAAATATTCAGAAACATTATTCAACCCCCCTTCTAGTGTTTCCCTGTGTTCCTACACAGAGTTCCTTGTTCATGAAATAGTACTTAAATAGAATTGTACAAAGGGGTCACGAAAAACAAATTCTCATCCTTCTTGAAACAGAAGAGGCCTACTCTACAACATATTTTCAACACAAGAAACCATCATAATCGGGTGCAAGTTATATGATAACCAATGTCATGAAGGTTTCTGGTATGTACTTAAGTTAAATTGAACATGATAACAACAATTTTACTCCTAACAGAAATAGAGTAACAAGACATAAATAATGACTTATTATTATTACCCACGCTCTCCTTGTAGTAATGTAGGCTTTCCTGTGGGAGAAAACATGAGAATGACAATTTGAATATCACATATCACATAATATTTCATTTGAAAGAATATATCAATTATCAAGTATCAACTCAACTCCCTATGATTAAAACCACACAATTATGAAACTCTAAGATTGAAACAAAGAAAAACCGTATGGTAGGGGACCACCATGCAGTTTGGTCCTTGACATTGTCAAAAGTCTTGCATTTTAGTCCTATTGAGTGACACCTCAGCAAGGATTTAATAGACGTTAGTTATTTGAACCTAAGTGAAAGACATAGGTAAAAGTGAGTGACTAACGATTGGTTTTATAATCTCAGGGACCAAAGTGGAAGACATTAACAAAGTCATGGACCAAAGTGCTAGTTTACTCAAATAAAAGAATATTTTAGTATTGAAAATAAATATTAAAAACTAAAAAATAAACAGTTTTGATTAAAGGTATAAATTTTAGAGAAATGTTGTTAGTACAATAACATGTTGTACAAAGAGAGGTATAGAGGGAAAAGAGAGAAATGTGAGATGTGATGGATAATGTGATAGAGATATATAGAGGGAAAAGTATGTTGTATAAGTTGTTGTATGTTTTTGGTTATATAAAAATGTTATCTCTAAATTTTAACTCAATTAATAAAATATTTAAATTGTAATTATTTAATGGTGCCCTCTAAAATACACCCTTCAAAATTAGTGTATAACTTACACACGTTATTAATAGCCATACGATTTAAGTGAATTTACGTATGTGGTCTAGATTAAAAGGTTACCAGGAGGTAACCCACAAAAAGACGTTAAGTTTTGTAATTGCATTTTAGCCCATCTAATTGTTAATTTTTTTTTTGGTAATGTTAATTTTTTTTGTTCATCGTTTTCGGACCAAAACTGTGACCCTCTTTTTTTAGACCAAAAGACGTTAAGTTTGACTATAAGCTTTTCAGACCAAAACTGTGACCTCCTTTAAAAAAATCAACTATATGTTTTTTCAATCCAAAAAAATTATTTAATTTAATTTTAACTAATTCATTGTTTAGTATAGGATTGTGTCAAATAAGGTATAATTAGGAGATATTATGAATGGTTGAATCAATATTTCATGTTTTTTGGGAGTCATTTTGTCTCAATTTACATTAATTTATTTGAATTAAATATTGAAAAATAGGTTGAAAATCGTAATAAATAGGCCAAAATTCCCACTGTTGAGTTTCGTCACAAAAACTTACCACGTGAATTGTATAGGTAATGAGCCATCAAAAATAAATTTTCACAATTTTTCTCCACTGTTTGTTATTTTTAATTAATTTTCTCCTATTTTTTACTATTTAAATCACAGAAATTACAAGAGTCATCAAAAAATCATGAAACTTCACCAGTAGGGTCCTCACACCACACATAGAATGCATGAAAAATTTCACGTGAAAATTCCAACCACAAGGTTACATGCACTAGTACTCAACCCAAAGTTGGTATTTAGGATTAGGGTTCATGCCTGAGACTCACAATGGAGCAATAGGCCAAAGTTCCCATTGTTGAGTTTCATCACAAAAACTCACCACATGAATTGTATATGTAATGATCCATTGAAAACAATTTTTGAAAATTTTTCTCCACTGTTTGCTATTTTTAATTAAGTTTCTCATATTTTCTACTATTTAAATCACAAAAATTACTAGAGTCATAAAAAAATCATGAAACTTCACCAGTGGGGTCCTCACACCACACATAGCATGCTTGAAAAATTTCACGTGAAAATTTCAACCACAGGGTCTCATGCATTAGTACTCACCCCAAAGTTGGTACTTAGGATTAAGGTTCATGCCTGAGACTCACAATGAAGCAATAGACCAAAATTCCCACTGTTGAGTTTTGGCACGAAAACTCATCACGTGAATTGTGTAGGTAATGAGCCATCGAAAACAAATTTTGACAATTTGTCTCCATTGTTTGCTATTTTTAATTAATTTTCTCCTATTTTCTACTATTTAAATCACAGAAATTACTAGAGTCATCAAAAAATCATAAAACTTCACCCTTGGGGTCCTCACACCACACATAGCATGCATGAAAAATTTCATGTGAAAATTCCAACCACAAGGTTGTATCCATTAGTACTCACCCCAAAGTTGGTACTTATGCCTGAGACTCACAATGGAGCAATAGGCCAAAATTCCCACTGTTGAGTTTCGTCATGAAAACTCACAACGTGAATATTATAGGTAATGAGCCATCGAAAACAAATTTTGACAATTTTTCTCCATTGTTTGCTATTTTTAATTAGTTTTCTCCTATTTTTCACTATTTAAATCACAGAAATTACTAGAGTCATAAAAAAAATCATAAAACTTCACCAGTGGGTGTCCTCACACCACACATAGCATGCATGAAAATTCAACCACAAGGTTGCATGCATTAGTACTCACCCCAAAGTTTGTACTTAGAATTAGGGTTCATGCTTGAGACTCACAATGGAGCAATAGGCCAAAATTCCCATTGTTGAGTTTCGTCACGAAAACTCACCACGTGAATTGTATAGGTAATGAGCCATCGAAAAGAAATTTTGACAAATTTTATCCATTGTTTGCTATTTTTAATTAATTTTCTTCTATTTTTTACTATTTAAATTACAAGAATTACTAGAGTCATAAAAAAATCATGAAACTTCACTAGTGGGGTTCTCACACCACACATAGCATGCATGAAAAATTTCACGTGAAAATTTCAACCACAAGGTTGCATCCATTAGTACTCACCCCAAAGTTTGTACTTAGGATTAGGGTTCATGCCTGAAACTCACAATGGAGCAACAGGCCAAAATTCCCACTGTTGAGTTTTGTCACGAAAACTCATCACGTGAATTGTATAGGTAATGAGCCATCGAAAACAAATTTTGGCAATTTTTCTCCATTATTTGCTATTTTAAATTAATTTTCTCCTAAATATTTTTAACAAATATTTTTAATTAGATGATAATATAGAAATTTATATTAATTATATATTATATATCAAATTAAAGCTAAATAGCTAAATACCATTAGTTTAAATTTTATAAACCAATTTTATGTCATAGATCTGTTGAAAAAGTAAAAATAATAGTTCATGGATTTATTTGATGATATAATTGCAATTGAAAGAAACGGTATTGTGTAGAAAAATCACGTTGGTATTGTTGCAGACAAAAGTAGAATAAGTTAATATATGGCACCAAGCTCACGCAAAGCATTAAATATTTGATGACTATGGTGAATAATATGTTGTACGTGAATATTTGATGACTATGGTCACGAAACGCTCGGCGATCAAAAACAAATAGGACAACAATTTTACTCTTCTCAGTGTAAGCATTTGGGTTTATGAATAAGGGACAAATATATTCAAATACAACAAAATAGGATAAAGGACTTAATAGAAAATAATTGGATTTCTGAGTTTTTCAATTAAATTAAATAATAATAAACGGGAACTTGATATAACCGGTCCTGAACATGAGTGTAAGTTACACACTAATTTTAAAGAGTATATTTTAGTGGTCACCTTATTTAATATGATAAATATATTGTATTATAGATTAGTTACTATAATATTTGGATCTCGAACCATATTTTCATTTTGTATGTAAATTCAAATATATTTAATAGGTAAAAACATATTCTTTTTTAGGTAATTATTATAATATTTAATGGGTAATAACTATTGAATCTAATTCCATGACCTTTGGTGAATTTTTTTGGTCTAGGCTCCATTTCAACCATTGAAAATGGATTTTAAAGGAATTGATTTCAACTCAATTTTATTAATTGGGTATCATGATTCATATATAGTTTTATTTAGATAACAAAAAAATATTTAACCCTTTTTTAGTATTATCAGTGAAAATATACAAGAATATATAAACCTCACGACTTTTTCTACCATAAAACACTTTACTACTTTCTTATGTCTCTTCACAGGTTCCGATTGAAAGTGCCTCTGCCATTGAAACGGGATAGTCACCGGGAAACAAATTCCGGCAACCATGACAGGTCATTCCCTTCTTCTCCTTCCTCTCTTTCTTCTTCTTTAATCTCGATTACGATGAACCGATTGAAATTCTCGTCACCGGGAAATTTGAGTTTTCTGTAGAACTAGCATTTGGGGTTTTCTTTTTTTATTTTTACTCAAATACTTTGCAGTTTTGTAGCTAACTCAGGTCCTTTTTCTCATTCAATTTTATTTTTATTAGGGTTCTTGGAATGATCATTCTTAGTCTCAACTGGAAGTGGGGTTTTTTTTAATTAAAGTTTTTCTTTAAAAATTATTTTGAGTACAGTACTTCAGGTCCTAGTACTCATTGTTGTGACTTGTCCAATGCGTTCTTTTTTTTTGGGGGGGGCGGGTGTTGGATTTACTATTACATGCAGCTGTTTGTTCCGTATTTGTGAAGCACCCATTTGTTATAAGTGTTGACTATTGCAATGGTTGATTCTAGCTGCCATATTATTATGATCCCTTAATCTGATCTAATTTTCAACAAAATAAATTAAGATAGTGGTAAGGACTTAAAAGTTTCACTTAGAGTAGTTTTGTATTGAAGGAATTATTGACTTCAAAATTCAC
This sequence comes from Sesbania bispinosa, assembly GCA_026901365.1. Lineage (NCBI taxonomy): Eukaryota > Viridiplantae > Streptophyta > Magnoliopsida > Fabales > Fabaceae > Sesbania > Sesbania bispinosa. Next base: position 1,009,853 of record QLOH01000317.1, read on the forward strand.
TGGACGAACATTGAATTGTTTTATATCATCAGGCAATTGAATTGTGTTGCTATTATGTTCCAGTCATGAAAGTCACTTGGTGAACATTCTCAACATAAATGTCAACCGTATTGGCATATTGTGCTTTTATAGATAGTAGAGTTTAGATGCTTTTCAGTCATATTTTATTCTCGGGGGTATGTAGAACTTAATGATGAGTGGTAACTTAAAAATTTTTTAGTTGAATATGAGAAAATGGAAAGTTCCATGCATAATTAAACATTTTTTTATGATGCGTTACGTATTTACATAATCATCATAGCATTTTGTGCTCTGTAAAATGATAAACTGTTAATACCTCTCGTAGTACATGCAATAATTTTAGCTTGAAATTCTTGTATATACATCTGAAAGTTGATACTTGATTGTCATTCAATTCTCTTAATTGTGTAGTTGTATTAACATAACAGACATACGGGTTCATTTGGTATAAGTCTCTACTTTCTCCTACCAAACGAAACTATTTTTGAGAAAATTCAATTTTTTTTCTACTATAAACATAACAAGTTAACAACTACCGAATTTCAGCTACTGACTGACATGACTTTATAGGTTTTAGTTTATTTCTGCTTCACTGACCTTCTCACAATACTGAGGGGTAGGGTTTTAATTTACTGAGTTTCCTTTCCATATGAGTTGATTGATCTCTATTTATTGATGAGATGAGACTGAATATAAATCCCTATTGCAATGCTCTTCTTTTTCCTTAAAATTCATTGTGACACTTTTGTGTTTGTTCATCATGGTGCACAAGAAGCAAAAGTATAGTAGCATTTTATATGGATTCTCAGGTATACATCCAAAAGTATATCATCAGACTCGTAGCTATAATGCCAAATAGAGAGCAAAATACATGGTCTGGACAATAGAAATGGACAATTTCCTCACTGAGGTACTTGCCGAGCAAGTAAAAAAGGGGAACAAAGTGGATAACATCTTGAAGCCTGCAGCATTTGCAGCTGCAATAAAAGCATTGAATGAAAAGTTTGGTATGTATTTGACAAAAGGACACATAAAAAATCGGCTGAAGACATGGAGGAAGCAATTTGGGGTTTTGAAGGAACTCCTTGCTCATAGGGGATTTGTGTGGAATAAGACACGAAATATGGTAGTTGCAGATGATTCTGCTTGGAATGACTACATCAGGGTAATACCGTTATCTTTGATACTGTATTCACCTGATCAGTTTGCACTTTGCAGTGTTATGTTGGTTGTCTAATATTCTTGTGTCACTTGCAGGTACACCCTGATGCAAGGATTTTTCGAGCAAAGTCCATTGAAAACTTTGATAAACTATGTGTTGTCCTTGGAAATGATCAAACAGTTGCTAGCTCTTCTGACAATGTTACAGAAATTGATGTAAACTTCACAGTTGCTAAGGAGGATCCAGATTGTTTCCTCAGGTGGACAGAGGAAATGGACCGTTGGCTTGCAAAGGTTCTTGTAGACCAAGTGAGGAAAGGGCTTAAAGTAGACAAGGTTTTGCAGACAGAAGCATATGACACAGCTGTTTTGGCCATGAATGCAAAATTTGGGTTTCATCTAACCAAATACAACATTAAAAAACCGTCTTAAAACTTGGAAGAAACAATATGAACTCTTAAAGGAACTTCTGTCTCATGCTGGATTTAAGTGGGATGAATCAAAGAAAATGATCACTGCAAATGATTCTACATGGGATGACTACATCCGGGTATGTTTTCACCTATAGGACTGTTATAGCAGTGCTTATCTTTTGTATATATCTTATGACCAAACAAAAATCATTTGAATGATTTAGATGAAATAACCAAGGAAAAATTGGGTGTGATTGTCAGGATGGATACCATTATGTTTTCCCCTTTTTTTAGGTGCATCTGTTACATTTTCTCTTACTTGTTACATTTTCTCTTACTTGTTGCATAAGATGGCCTTTTTGTTTCAATGGGTAGCAAGGCTTTTTTTAGGGGGTGGGGGGTAGCAACTTGATTGCATATTGCTTCAATCTTGTAGTTAAATAAATGGCTAATCCCATCTTTTACTTGACATGTAACATCCCAAAAATTTAGAAATCTAGAATTTTAATAAAATAGATAAATAAATAAATAATACTTATAACTGTATTTCAATAATGTTGGTTATAAAAATAGAAGTTTTATAATAGTAATAGTAAATATTAATATAACCGTAATTAGGATATAATAATATAATATTCTAAATATTAGGAGAGATGTCAGATTATTGAGATTTTAATCAAATTTGATTGTATTAAGTATAATAATTAAATCAGAGTAAAGAAAAAGGGTATAATAAAATTATTAGAAGATAAACCATATTATTAAGATTACAATTAGCCTTAATTGTTATAAATATACTAATTATTATAGTAATATAATCATATCAAGATCGATAGGGACAACATTAGGAAAGAGATATGCTTTTAAGATCAGACTTTAAAATAGGAAGAATGACACCACAAGAATTAGAGATGGGAAAGTAATACCAATTTTAGGATAATATTTAATTATAAGATTTGAATTTAAGTGTAAATGAATAAGAATCATATAAATAAAGAAAAGTGCAATTTCATGAATTATAGAAGATTAAATTAAGGATATTGCATAAAACTATATCATAATCATAATAATAGTAGTAATAATAGTTATAATAATGTGTTAGGAAATTGGTTTAATAATGATTATAAGATAATATAAAATTAAGGTATCTAAATATCAATTTTACTAGAGTCAAATTAATTTTAGAAGATATATATATATATAAAATAAAGTACCATTTATTTATATTATATTATATATATATATATTACGTATAACAAGTAAAGGAAAGAAAAAAAAAAGGGTACCGAACTTTAATACCCCCTTCCCTCTTTAGTTATCAAGGAGCTCCCTCCCTCTTTGACTGGGTCGCGCGCACCCTGGGGGTTATGCCGCTAAGCGGCGGGCGAGAGTGAGAGAGAGATTTAGCAAGAAAAAAAAAGAGAGTGAGAGAAAGTGAGAGAAGAAGAAGAAGGATTGGGTAGAGGCCTCCCCATCATCTCCTAGCTTGGATCTCCATTATCCTCCTCCTCCATTGTTGCTCAATTTGAGGTGAGTAGAGCTCACACACTTTCACCTCATCATATGGGTGCTTCCAATATGATCCTTATTCTCCTATTTCCCTTCCTTTTAGCTTATGGATGTTGTATTAGAGAATATTTATGTTTTGAATTGTTTATGAACTTGTAAGTGAAAACCCTAGGTTAGGGGAAATTGGGGATTTTGGGATTTTGTGGGTGAAATGTTGTTGGGTGATTATTATAGATGATTCTTGATGTTTTATGATGGTTTTGTTATAGATAGATGTTATTGCACATGCTAAGATTTGTAAAGGAGAACATGTTTAGATATAGAAAAATTCATGAACTATGTATTGTGGGTGCATTGCATCCAGGTGTATCACCTTAAATTCCAAGGTAAGAACCTAGTCCGTTGGAAACTAAATTCTTAACTTAGAATTTGGAACGAAACGTTTTGAATATCAAATAGTATCACAAAATTGTAAGAAATCCAATGAAAATCCAACAATTTAATGAACATACTAACTAATACATAACAGTCCAGAATTAGGTACAACCTTCATATAGAACACTTTTCCAAATCCACTAAGATATACAAAGTACACATACTCATGGCATCAAGTCCTACTAATCCATATATACAACTAAGCATGTCAATTCAACCAAAACAAACAAGGAATAGGACAAATATCTATCCCCCAAGATCTTCACTTCCCGGATTGGGACTCCGACGACGGAGGTACCTGTTCAGCTAAACAAAATCCACATAACACGTGGTGAGATAAAAATCTCAGTGAATATAACTCATATGCATGTAAACAAGGAAAGATAGTTATGTCAATTTAGAAGCTATAAGAATTCAACACAATTATCAAATGAGTATAATGCAACATGATGCACTCACTGCTGTGCCGAGCAGGCATGTTCTTATCACTTTCTAGGGTTAGACCTGAGCTCAGACTACAGGAACCGGCTTTCCCGGGGACAATTCCCACCCAAACTCGGCCGAAGCCGTGTTTTCAATAACGATAATCTTTTACTCACGACATAAAGCCGCCTTGAATTCACTTTAATCATATACTTGGATAACATAAGTACACAATGCCTCATTTCTAGCAATTACAAACAATCAACTAGTTTCGACTATTTCGACATTTCGACCCCTATAACTCAACATTAAATTCTTGAATCCAAACATCGAATTAGCCTTTTCAATTCATAATCATACTAAACAAAGGGGTAAAATCGATGAGAATGCTCATATGAGTTACAATCAAGGGATTTCGATAGTTTCGTAAGTTTCGTTAGTTTTGATATCTTTGAAACTAAAGAAATCATCGCTCGATTCTAAATTCCTATACTCAATCTATCGATAATCAATCCAAACAAACAAACATTTATCAATTCTATCAATCATCTAACCAGCATCAAGAAAGGGAAGAGAAAGGGGTGGGAGCATGCATTGAGACCAATAGATTCAACCATAAATGTGAGTTATATTCACCAATCTATGAAATTAAGGGAGGAATTGAGAGCTTGAAGTAATCCAATTGTTGATTCTAGCTTTAATCTCCCTTCAAAGCCCCGAAAATGACTTCCTCTCTCTAGGGTTTGCGCTTTCTCTCTCTAGGGTTGAAAGAGGGGAGAAGAAAATGATGAGTTTCTGAATTTTGCATGTCCGGCTATATATATAGAACAACTGGTAATCGATTACGGTAATGCTGTAATCGATTACCAGAGGTAGAATTTTACACTGAAAAGCGTTTCTGAGAATCTGGTAATCGATTACACTCCTTGGTAATCGATTACCAAAAACTCAGTCCTCAGGTAATCGATTACAACCCTGTAAGTAATCGATTACACAAAAAACTGCTCTCAGGTAATCGATGACAACTCTGTAAGTAATCGATTACATAAAAAACTGCTCTCAGGTAATCGATTACCCACAGGGTTGTAATCGATTACCAGCAACAAAATTTCTTAGTTTTGCTTAAGTGAAAATATTAGCTTAGTTTTTAAAGCCTAAATTGTGATTCCCTAATTCTTCTACTTCCCTTTCCTCAATTTTTCACTAGTATTCTCAGTTAAAATCTTATGACTTATTAAGTCTAAAATGCGGGCTGTTACACCAGGCCTTTGGCCAATTAACCGGAAAACGATTTTTGAGCCTTGACTCCCAGAGAAAATGAGTTTTGGCTTCGGCCCTAGTAAAAATGGCTTCGGCCCCAGTTACGGCTTCGGCCCCAGTTTTGGCTTCGGCCCCAGTTCATCTTAATTAATCAAGATTGGACTTCGGTCCCCAGTTAATTGGACTTCGGTCCCCAGTTAAAACACGGGTTTCGGACCCCAGTTAATTGGCGATGTTATGCCCAAGGAAGACGTTCCTTGTAGTCTGAGCTCAAGTCTAGCCCCAGATAGTGAAAAGACCCCGTCTGCCGGGTAATGCAGGTCATGCATAGCATATCTATTTTCCATATTTGCATTAAACATCTTGTATAGTTGAGTGAGATTGTAATGTGGTAATTGAAATAGTTATGCATGACATGTTGAATGATATGTTGCATGTCATATGTCTGCCTCCCCACACTGCCTGTTGCATGCTTTGCTCGCTGAGACCGTAGTCTCACCCCACGTTTCGGGGATATATTTTAGTTATGCAGGTTATTCCAGGTTATGCTCAATGGAGAGGAAGCTTTTGGGGTGGGTCACACACCCCCAGTAACCAAAGGGAAGTCTTCAGTGGAGAATTATTTGTAATTATATAGAGATGTTATTGGAGATTTGATTGTAGTGGCTATTTAATTGATGTATGATGTAGAAGTCCATAGTTTGGCCATGGAGGCCTATTGTTATTGAATTTGATTAGTGATTATGCTATTATGAACTGGACTGGTGTTTTGCTGGTTTTCAGGTGAATCTGGAAATTGGGAAACGTCCAATTTTCAGCGGAAATTCTGCCGGATTTCCGGTAGGAGTTTATGGACCTTAACATATCCAAGTGTTGGTCCGCCCCTATGTTTTGATTTAGAATTTGTGTTGGAATTCAGGATGTTCGAATGATGTAGAAACCTAAGTAAACGTTGGATTGCTTAGACGTATTTTGTGACTGTCTGTCGATATCAGAAATGGCGCGAAATAATTTCAGAAATTCCGGAATAGTGTTTCCAACGGACATTATTCTTGAATTAAGAAATTAGGACGTTGAATTAAGAAATTAGGATGTTACATGACATCCCTTTGTGCACCATATTATCATTTATTACAACCAGTTTGTTGTACCTGAAAAAGAAAAAGGTTACAGAGAAATAGCCAAAATTAACTATAGTAGCAAATCAATGGTTTTATATATAATAGAAATTCACTTGTTTACCTTGTCAATTTCCAACTACTTTGCTCTTTGTTCAGAGTTTAAATTTTGAACTCGTTAAATTCAAAATAAATGTGTTCTGGACGTGACCATCAAGTCAATATCCCATAGGTATAAACATTAAATTTAGTAAATTTTTCTGTTATCATTATGTCACGAATGAACAAAATATTATTAAAGAATTATTAAGGAATCATTGCAAATAATTTCTTTTTGTTGCATATGTAACTGTAGAAGTAGTGATTAATAATCTTTATCTATGGAGACCTTTCTAGAGTTGATTCCTCTCCTAGAGGAAGCATTTGGTGATATTTTGGTATGCCATATGGTACCGTTGAATCTAATATGACAGGAAACATGGAAACGTAATGACTTCGAAATTCAAAGATAGGGATGGTTTTTCTGTAGATTTTTTCAACCAAGATAAATTTTCAGTTTAAAGTTGTTTTTATCAGGATGCTATTTCTCAAAGCTGCAGAGATGTTATTTCCTCAAGAACAAAAGAAGTTGGGGAAGGTAGATGTTATGGCAAACTTCTTTTAAAAGTAGACAAGAATGCCAACGGATAAGTGATTTATTCTTTATATATTGGGTCTCCTCTAGTGTTTTTCTTGTTTTCACCTTTTTTTAGAAAACTTTGAAATCAGGAAAAAAAAATGAAAACTAGGTCATTTCTGTATTTATTAATGAAAACATACTGAAAATGAAAACAAAAAACAAACTAAACACGACCTTATAAATCAAGTTTCTCTTCTATTAGTGAATATAAGAGGTCTATCCCAAAATTACATACATCACAGGCAATAGCAGTCACAATTAGAATTCAGATCTTCTTTTAATGTTCTCTGAGACTCCACTTATCACAATAACTGCACTATAATGAATAAAATCATTCTAATAAAATTGTAAAAAAGTGATAATTTTTTATTTCAGGAGAAATTGTTTATGCATAAAAATTGCGTGCACATCATTACATCAGATGCATAGAGAACCTCTCAGTTCTGATGTTAATATTTATTGATGTACAGGGAAGCACAATATGTTCTAGAAGCATATTCATTAATCTATCTATACGTTTTACAAAATAGAAGTTCTATGGAAGTTCAATAAACCACGGTAGCTGCGCTGTCCATGCAATTTGCTTTATTTTTCCATTTTTATTCCTTACCTGGTCTTTCTTTACTATTTGAGTTGGTTTTTATTTCTTTAACTTTTTAGGGTGTAAGTATTAGGGTGTAATTAATAGTAAAATACAATAAGAATAAATGAAAAAAACTGAAAAAATAAAAGAAAAATTTCTTTATTTTGATTAGAAGTTTTAGAATAGGATTAAAATTTATAAATTTTTTTTATTAGATTAGGTGATAAAAATAAAATATAATAAAGATATAATATAAAAAGTATTCTTTAGTTTAAATGTCTTTTTAACATTATTTAAAGTTTTGTACATTAAAAATTGTTAATGTTAATATTTTTATATCCAATAACAATGTACATATGTAAAATGACAAAAATTATTTGAAAACTTTATATTAAAAATGAATAAATAAAGATTAAATGACCAAAATTTTGAGACATTATCTTTGCATAGCTCAGGTGACAATTCTAGTATGTTTACAATGGTCTTAAAGACAACTGATAATTGTCAGCCAATGAAGACAGCGTAGCACAACAAGAATTGAGAATGATTTATCCTTCTTTTACTAAATATCTATAATCTACTTTGGTCTGTCTGTGTGACTGTTGTGCGTGTTATTTCTTCCTACTGTTCCAACTTCTACGACTACGAGATATTAATAAAATGAAAATGATTAGATCAAAAGTAGCTATAATCTTCTTTTAAACACATCTGTAATCTATTGATGATATCTCACTTTCAAGTTTCACGGTGTCTCGAAAAAGGAAATTTATGAGCCTGTTTGGTTGGAACTTCTACAGAAGTTCTTCTAGGTGAAAAAAATAGCATGAATCACATAGGTCAAATGCATTTAACTTCTCCATAAGTTAAAATTAGTTACTTTTAGAGAAGTTAAATAGGAGAGCTTTTGGAGGAGGTGGTCTATAAAGATTAATTTTAACCTATGGAGAAGTTAAATGCATTTTACCTCTTTGATTCATGCTATTTTTTTCACCTAGAAGTACTTCCGTAGAAGTTCCACCCAAACACACTCCGTGTCTTATTGACATTTGGACTTTCATTTTTGTGTATTCGAGTATCATATTTGACAACTGTAGTTTTAATTCAGAATTTAGCTCAAGGATTAGATAAGTCAAATTATTAATTCTTTTAGTCTGAAAGACCATTTATTATGCATAAGGATTGGATCACACTATTTGAAATTTCAAAGTTGGTTGTAGAATTTTCTTAAGTTCATCTACTCATTCTTCCTATCATGTCAGACACATCCAGATGCAAGGTCTTTCCGTGCCAGAGTTCTTGAGAACTATGACCAATTCTGCATTATCTTTGGCCATTTTAATGATCCTTTGCATGAGACTGTGCCTTTTGATGAGCTTGTGGAGGTTGCAAGCATCTGTCCAGTTAACTATGATAACCATGTTAAAGATCAAGGGAAGCAAATGAGGTGGACAAGTGATATGGACAGCTGTCTAAGTGCAATCCTTGTGCAGCAAATTAAACTAGGTAACAGAAGCAAATTCGACTACAAATTAAAACCTGCTGCATTTGAAGCAGCTGTGTTGGCTATCAATGAAAAGTTTCAGCTTGATTTGATGAAAGAACATGTTAAAAATCGTCTTAAAACATGGAAGAAACAGTGCGATGTTCTGAAAGAACTACTGCACCAGAGTGGCTTTGAATGGGATGAGAATCGAAAAATGGTCATTGCAAATGACGCTGTTTGGAATGAATATAGTAAGGAACTTTTAGGCCTGCTACTTTTAATTTCTATCTGGCGATTTCTATAATATAATGATATTCGTGTGGAACTTATATAAGTATACCTTTCTGGAACAGATAAATCCTGAGGATCGGCTTCTTAAAGGAAGAGTTATCAGAAACTATGATGAATTGTGCATAATTATTGGTCACGGTAATCCACCAGATAGTTCCATGAATGGTGCTCGTGCTAATGTGGGTATGGCTGCAGATTATGATGTTATGGAAGGTCAAGAAACAAATCACCATCGAATCAACAATACAATGGAGAAAGGAGTCCATGTCACATGGACAGATGAGATGGATCATTGCTTGACAGAGCTGCTAGTCGATCATGTAATGTTGGGAAACAAGCTTGAGAAAAATTTCAAGACCTCGGCTTATATAGCTGCTCTAACAGTTCTAAATGAGAGATTTGGCCTGAATTTAACAAAAGAAAACATTAGAAACCGGTTGACAGCATGGAGGAAACAGTATGGCCTTGTGAAGGAAATGCTCTCTCAAGTGGGATTTGAGTGGGATGAGGGACGTAAGATGGTTGTTGCACCTGACTCAAAATGGAATGAATACATTAAGGTATCTTCATTCTTCCTTCATATTAATTTTAGTTTCAGAAGTAAATGTTTTTGGTCTTTGACTAGGAATCGTCAGGGGCATAGCTGTGAGACTAACCCTCACGCCAGGAGTGGTGGTTAGATAAAGCATAGCAACTCTAGAATTCAAACCCCCAACTTTAGGATTATATTTATTTTCTGTTATAGTATTTTGGCTTGCTCCCAACGGATGTCAATATTAGGTCATAATCCTAGTTATCTGGTGATAATCTTCAACCACTCGTTATCTTCTTCACTCGATACTGTCTAAAATTTAGAATAACTACCAACATATTGTCTTTGCAGGCATCATATTCCTCTTCTTTTTATTTGTTTGGCTTTTTGGTTCCTGTTGCTTTAAATTTCTTCTGCAACCACATATTTTGCACCTTTGTCCCATTGTGGTGCTCAGCAGTAAATATATTTTCCTGATTCATCATTGGCCTGTGTTTATTCAGAAACATCCAGGTGCTAGGCATTTGAAAGACAGGCGAATAGAGAACTATAATGAATTAGGTATTATTGTTGGCAATGAGCAAACAAGTGGAAATTCGTCTGAAAACTTTGAAAGGGTTGATGTAAATCTTGCTCCTAACTTTGAAGAGCATGCAGAAACTCCAGCACTGGTGATGTTAGCTAATGAAGAGATGAGCCTTGATAAAGGAACGCTGCATAGGCCATCGAAGCTGCAAGAACAAAATCAAATGATTAGCCGAGATAAAAAGAAAGAGAACAACTCGCAAATACTTAAAATAAACCTCACCAATTCTAGACCCAATGCTACGAGTCGGACCATCTAATATTTTCTTAGATGAGAACATCCCACAATCCTCAACAGACTTCTTCAACAAGTCCTTTACTGCAGCATCCTGTGGGGACAGAGCCGATTCAGAAACCTCAAACTCGGACGACTTCATGTCATAGTGTCGGTCGTCCCAGTAAATGTTAAAACGCAGCTCATTAGAAGACTGCTCCTCCCAAAACGGCTTCACATCGTCAGCCGCTTGGACTTGGAAAAATTCATGTTTAAAAGTAATGCTTCCCCTCTTGGACGACTCACAAAATGGGGTTATCAACTTTCGATCATTATGCCCCCTGAAGGAAATCCAACTCTTCAAGGTTTCCTTCTTATTCCCGGGGTGATGTTTCCTTAAAACTATAAAATAATGAAAGAATAACTTTACAAATGGCGTAAACCCGAACTCGGTTAAGATCAACTCGAAACACCTTATAAAGGCCCACGAGTTGGGATGTAACTGCGAAGGCGCACACCGCAAAAACCTGAGCATCCGTACTTGAAAATCAGTAAACGGAAGCCTAAGTTTCACCTTCGAGTGAAAAAAATGGTAAGTGTACAAGAATGGGGTGTTGGTCTCGGACAGATGACATACTCGACCCCCTCGAGGCGGCAACACCACATTATAGGAGTCTTTCATCTCGGCTGAACTAAACACCTCCAAGTCGAATAGGCGCTCCTGAAAATGCTTGGGACAGCCGAGTCTATACACTGAGCATGTGCCAAGAACCTCCGGATCCACCCACCTATATCTATCAGCCCACAGGGGCACAAAATAATCTCCATCGTTGGGCTCGACCATATCAACACCTGCAGAGGTGATAGTATAACAACTACCCTCATCAGAACCGAGACGGCTAGTGCCCGACTCATAAAAAATACTATCATATGAATCCGTCTCGGATCTTATTAAATTGTTATTGTTTTCGTCCCTAATTTCCCCCTCAGAGGCCATGTTTCTTCGTCTCAACACCGAAACCACTTCAGGACTCAACCCCTCATTGTCCCCACAGGATGACTGACTCCGTGATACCCACGACTCGGGTCTCCCAGACAAAACCTCCAAAGAATCACTCTCACTCATTTGCGTAAAAAGAAGAGAAAAAGAGAAAAGAAATACCTGATAGTCGGATACTGAATTCGATTTGAAAAGCTGTAAGCCGGATCAAGATTCGAGTTTGCAATCACAGAAAGGGAGACAGAATAGACGAATGAAGCAAAGTGAAAAAATGAAACCTCTTCACCCCCTATTTTTAAGGCCGAAAAGGCCCATTACCGCTTTGGCCCACGAAGTCGAACCGTCGCGACCCAATACCAAAGCGACACGTCACCTGGTAGTCGAAACGTCGCAAACACCTGAAACACTTCAGAAAAAGTGAAACGTCGCAACGGTATGTCAGACACGAACCCGTCCCGGATCAGAGGATACAAACGTGATTCGGCCTAAACTGTGATAAATAGTCACAACGCACCTCAAACCATGAGGGTCATAATAAATGATCCCGAACGCCGGTTCGAGTTTCCAACATTTCGTCTCGAATCATAACGTAAAGATAAGGTTAACGGTTCATACGCCACAAAGTCGTCTCAACCCACGAATGCCGTCTCGGACGAGTCAGATACATTTAAGCTCAAAGTCAACTTTTAAAGTTGACAAGAGCTGGGGGGCTTCTGTTACGGTCTAAACCTAAGGCCCAATAGCCAATACGGCCCACATGCTATATTATTATCATATCCATAAATATATAATAATATCTACGCAAAATATAATTATATCTGCAATTATATCTGCAATATCCTATGATATAATTATGATATCTATAATTATATGATTACACCTAATTACTTACTCCTTTTATACAAAGGCCCACTTACCATATTTATACAGGGAAAACCCCTATATATACGGATGACGAACAAATCATCAGGTACACAATCTTACCCAGTCAATCACTTTGACTGCTAATATATCTTTCTGACTTGGGCGTCAGAGTCCCTTTGCAGGTACACCCCCAGGGTTCAACTCGGATCACGCACTTCCAAACCGGACCCAAATCCGACTCTCACCTGCTGACTCAGACCCAGGTCAGAGTTCCATACCAGAACAATTACTTTGTTGAATCTCAAAGGAGTCCCATCAGTGATCCTTTTCTACTTTGGCTGGTTGGAGGCCCTGTTTGCTCTGCCCATACTGCTTTCTTCTTTGGAAGTGGTAAATTTTTTCTCCCTTTAATTTACTTATACAACAGGGCTGGTTGAATTTTAATATATTTATTTATACAAGTTATTCATCTCGCTTTGGAAGTGGTAATTTTTTATATATTTTTATATACCGTTTGAAAATATTATAACCCTAAAGTATAATTTTTATATACACAAAAGCCTAAGATATACCATTGCTAATTTGCTATTGAACAATCACCTAAATTGTAGAGCATAAATTTACATATATGAATAGCTTTTTTCTTAATTAGAGAAAAGTGAAGTTAATTGTGTTAATTGTGTATTCTCCTTTTTTGCCTTAGCTCTCAAATCTTGAGGGAAAGGGAAAACAATGAAAGAATAATGCTTGGTGGTTTACATGAATATCAATATATATACTAGTAACACTCTGCTTCACATTTATGTAATGTGTAATGTGCAATATATGAAGTTAGATTATGGGTGTCAATCAATACCTATGAAAATTGTACAAATCAACCATTTACCATTTTTTTTTATTATATTAACCATTTTATTTCAAACTTCTCACTACTCTTGCTAAGTTGCTATCTATCTTTTTATTGTATACAAAATTATATAAAAATGTTATATATATATAGGAGTCAAATTATTTCCAGAGTAACTTTTATCAAAATTATTTCGTTTAATAACTCTATGAAATTTAAATATAATAAATCCAATCGTTAAATAACATGTTGATTATACACAATAAGTTTTAGATAAATAATATATTTATATAATTATATGTATGTATCTCAGTCAATATTTATTATATTTTAAAAGTATATTAATTATACAATAAAATAAATTTGTCTAATGACTCAATTAGTTTTATATGGATTTTGTAGATTTGATCCCTTGGTAGAGCTTTCCATTCACTAGTTGGATTTATAAAATTCAACATTTATAGAGAGTTATTAAATGGAGTAACTTTATCTATGACATATATATAAGTCATATAAAATGAGTAAACTTTTTATATGAGAATGTGAGGGTAAACCTTAACCATTAAATCTTATTAATACGGTTAAGACTCAAATATAAAGTCGCATTACTGTTTTAAAAATTCATTTGACTACTAATTAAATACTAACTTTTAATTTTGACCATATATTATGAGTGTGACTAAAATTTACTCATACCTTCACATAAAAATGTTCGCTTGTAATATATGTATGTATGTATGTATGTTAGGGTTTAGGGTTTAGAGAAAGAGTATTGTAAATGCAGGATAACTCTTGAATTGACTCGAGTGCTCACTCTCACTATCAAATTATTGTCGTCATAGACGAAACTGACAAGTGAGAAATTGTGCATGACATATAAGTTATATTATATATATGTTTAGTATATTTTAAAGCTGGAAGAAAACATATTCTTAGAACAGTTGAATACTTTGATTCCTTAAAGAAGGATGGAATCATAGATAACAAAACATCTTCTTCTTCTTCTTCTTCTTCTTCTTCTTATTATTATTATTATTATTATTATTATTATTATTATTATTATTATTATTATTATTATTATTATTATTATTTTAACAAAATTGCTATTCTTTCTCTTAACCTTTCCCCTAAAATTGTAATCCCCTCTATTGATATCTAACCTTCTACCGCTACCATCGTCGCCTTGCCCCCTACCTCACCATCGCTACCATCGCCATATAGCCACCATTGCCACGGTGGCATGGCTAACACCCTTAACGGTCATAATGGGTCACACCTTCCACTGCTATAATTGCCACCCAAACCATCCATTGTCCCTACCGCCGCTTTGACACCCTCGCTCCATCGCCAACGAAAGCCCCACCACTACCACCACCATCACTGCTTGCATGCTATTGAATACCCTCCTTCATTGCCACTTCCGTTCAGCACCACCATCTCCACCCTACACCCCTACCACCACCCAACATCCTTATTTAATTTTTCAATACTCAATTAAATACTAAATAGCTAAAATAGGGATATATATGTAATTAGACACATATAATCCTATTATGTTCTATAATTACAAATGTAACACACAAAATATTATTTCTCCTATTACATTTAGTTCTGTTTCGTTGATCTAACAAATGGTTACCAATATATATTTTTTTATCAAATAACTTAATATTTTCCTTACCCTGTAGCTGAGTTTGTTATTTTAAAATCAACAGGGTCATTAAGGTTCAATTATGATGATTTTAATGGGAGCCTACCAGAACTTCGATTAAATCCAAACACTTGGACAAAGGTGAGTGGTTTACTTGCCAAGTGTTAATGGTCTATTTCTTGACATTTCGTCATCATATATAATTAATTAGGAACTATATATAAAGATGTACAAAAAGTCTTTTTCACACGAGACTAACATACATATTTCCATGGTCTTAACAAATTAAAAGTTCTTGTCTACATGGCATGCTTAGGATTTAAAAACTCTTCATTAGTGACATGTACAAGGAATGTGATTAAACCTAGCTAGCAAGACATGTCATACTAGAAATATGAATGTTAATGAGCAATAATTCCATTTTTGTAATTTGTTTATATTTTTTTCAGATACTCAACATACTTTACGTGGATGCACCCGTTGGTACGGGATATTCTTACTCAAAAACACAAGAAGGCTATTATAGTAGTGACACACAATTTGTGGAACATATCTATGATTTTTTACAAAAGGTCCACATCGATCATGGGTGTTCTTTTACATAGCTCATATTAAATTTGATGTTTTTATATGTTTATATTATTAGCAACGTGTTATGCTACATATAAAATAGTGCTTACACTTTTTTTACCACACCGGTACTTGTGCACAAATTTATGCTTTCTCTCCCTATTTTTTTTGTTGAGCTTCCATCACACAATGGTAAAAATAGAGTAAGCACTATTTTATATATTTGTAGCATAACTCGTGAAGCAATTATTATTCTACTCATTCTTTTAATTACCTTCTCCACCTCTCCCCTTTCCCCTTCTTATTTTCTTTCAGTGGTTAGTGAACCATCCTAAATTTAGATCAAATCCACTTTACATTGGTGGTGGTTCATATTCAGGCAAGATCATTCCTCCCCTTGTTCAAAAAATATATGAATGTATATAAATATTAATTATATATAAAATTTTACTTAAAGTTGTAATTTATTTCAATTTAAACTGCTTTAAGTTTTATCAATTGTTAATTGACTTGTAGATTATAAAGTAGGACACTCACCAATTCGAAACATCCAGGTACAAATTAAATTAGCATTGTGGAAGTACATAAATATGTTTTAATCACAATATCGGATTTCATCTTTGAATTACACGTACATTTGTAGGGCTTTGTGCTTTCAAGTCCAAGACTTGATTCTCACATGGACAATAACTCAAAAGTTGAATTTGCTCATCAACGAACACTTATATCAGATGAACTATACGAGGTTATTATTTCTATCTTAATTATGTTAAAATTTTTGTAGTAGCTAGGTAGTATAAAAAAACTAAGCTATATATGTGTCATTTTGCTTTTATAGTCAATTAAATCTAGTTGTAATGGTGATTATATAAATCGCGATCCAAACAATACAAATTGTACGTCAGATTATGAAGCCTTCTTTGAGGTAAGAAATTAAACCATCTTATACATTTTTAATTATTAGTTCTAACTATGAATGAGTTATATATTTATTTCAAATGCATTTATAATACTTCATTATATTAATTGTAGTTAGTTCGTTATATAAATGAATTTCAAATTATGGAACCGAGTTGTATGTGTGGATCTTACGAGAATCAAAGAATTCTTTCTAAGGAGTTTGAAGGTATCCGCAATAGAAGATTTAGGTGTCGGGTATGCAAATTTCTCCCTAAACACTGATTACACACATACATACGAGATTAATCTTTTGAATACATTTTTCAATACACTTTCTAAAATGTTGATATTTTAAAAAATAGACCAATCATAAATAGTGTATTAAAAAAAGTGTTAATAACATTTCTCCATTACTAATCTAGGATGACGACTATGCGGTTGGTGAATTATGGGCAAATGATCCACATGTTCGAAAGGCTTTACACGTTAGGGAGGTAAATGGGAACACACACACACACACACACACATATATATATTCAAATCGCATAGAGAAAAATAAATTAAAATTTGCCTGACCAAGAAAATGTCTATTTGAAACAGGGAACTAAAGGGCACTTCCAAAGATGCAATCGTAGTATGGCCTATACAAAGAACGTTCATAGTGTTGTTGAATATCTTCGAAATCTCACCCACACAAATCCACACAAATTTTCTGGTAAGTTACTTAAATATTAATTCCATTTAATAATTACATTCTTACGAAGAAGCATTACCTCAATTTTCACTCACCTACTAGGGTCGGCCTAGTGGTTGGGAGTTTGGGTAGTTTAACATCAAGTTCTATATTCAAACCCCATTGCTTTCCTCGTAAAAAAACTCAATTTTCACTCGGTCTATGTAGAAACATTAAAAAAATTGGAAACGACAAAAAACTAGTCTAATATGGACTAACTCTCCTTTAAGCTCCAGTCACATGCTTTGTATTCTAATATGTTTGTTTAATTTAACCACTTTGAAAGTATTATTATTAGTGTCACATTTTGGATATACTTCATAGAATTTTCATATTAAATCCTATGCAATTTTTGGATTTATGTTTCACAGTGGCGATCTAGACACGTCGATACCATATCTTAGCTCACTTTCTATTGTCAAGTCAATGAATTTGAATTTGGATAAGACTTGGCATCCATGGTTCGTTGATGGTGAAGTCGCAGGGTTAGTTTAAATGAACATTTTTTTCTTAATTTTATGGAATTTATTTATTTATTTAAACAATTTGATACGGTATGAGGTTGAGTTTATAATTTAATGTATCAGTTTTTACTTAGTACTCTTTTTCTCCTGCACAGATATACGGAGGAATACAAAAGAAGTGAGTATCACCTGACCTACACCATTGTTAAGGTAGGTGACCCCCTAACTTGGAGCATTACTATTATTATTGTTGTTGTTAAATTAATCTCCCTTTCTTTAATTTGTTAAAAGTGGATGGGAAATATTATATCCTTGTATCCTCAAATCATTGATTGTTCAATTAATTGATGTTTTTCGTCCAAAAATGTTAATTGAGGCTCATTATACCTTAATAATTGAGCTACTCAAAGGTTTTAGATGCTTGCACAATACCAACATGTTGGTCTTGAAAGGAGGAAAATTGGTGTTCAAGGTAAAAGGAGGAATATGATAGGCCTCTATATTTGATTGTTTGTTAAATAAATGAAAACAATCAAATAGTTCGGGTTTTTTTATTAAAAGAATTGCAATCCATGGTTGAAATTTAATAAAGCTCAAACATTTACAAAGTATTTACCATTGGTGAACAAACAACTAGTTGACAAAAGGACTTATTGTAAAATCAACTGGAGTTTAAGAAGTAATTTAGACTAAATTAGAGTTAGAAGTGTCCATTTATATTAAACATAAATCTTAGGATGACTAAAGAACACATTCCTTTATTCATATTTTTCCATTATGTTAATCAAATTTTTACATTTACCTTTACTTGCAGGGAGGGTGCCATGTACCTCAAGAGAACAAGCCTAAAGAGGCATATGAGATGATCGATAGATGGTTATCGTCTCATGATATATGAACCACATATTATTGAATTCGAACATATTTGGGAGTTTTAGTTTTTATTTTTCTCAGTTTGCTGCTTAAGGTTATCTTTTAGTAGTGGAATAATGTTAAATCCAGAAAGACAACACTTCTAAATGTATAATTTATGATTTCTTTTTATGCAAATAAAGCACCTATTCAGATAGGATTTGGTATTAATTCTTCTAGGCTGTTGCATGGCAGAGTTAAAGGCATGCACTATTTCAACCATCAGGGTACAAAAAGTGAAAAGAATCACCCACATGAAATTTAGAATCCAAGTTGTACTTTAAAATGCAAAGCCTAAATTTTTATTCACCTGTATTCTTTCATAATTGGGCCGATAGCCTATATGCTTTCCTGTCATACGTCAATTTTGTTTCACCTCTATTATAACTGTTCACCAGTTACAACATTGACATTATATGGTTCAGAGATATGACAATACATAACAAGGGATAAAAGAAGGGGAGAATGCTACAAATAGAACAACAGAAATGGCTTCAAAAATTGACTTGTTACCTATAAATATGTTTTTTATCAGATGACAACTGAACACTATAAGAGTACTGCTAGATTTATGTTGGTCACAAATAACTCATCTCAATTTTGCTAAAACACTATATCCACAAGGATGCACTCAACGGTGCTTCTTACCAGCACCTTTTTTACCATGTTTCATCTTACCTCCTTTCCTTTTCCCGTTCATATTGGTTCCAGTGTCATGGTCTCTTGATGGTGCTGAATTTAACAAATGCTTCACATCCAAGATGCCATTTCTAAAATGACCTTCACTTGACTTCAGACCCCTGTTCCCAGGCTTGTGCTTCCCAATGGATCTTTTACTGCTACCACCAGTCCTTCCCCCAAATTGTCCAAGAATCATACGCTAAAAGGCACAAACGGTAAGTCAGAGTCAGCTAGTTAAGAGAAAAAATGGGATAACAGAAATCAATTACCTCTTGAAGCATTTTCTGCTCCCTCTCCTTTTGTTTCTTCATCATCGGTCGTGCTACACTTAAAGGTAATCTCTGATTCTTGGGTGGCTACACATGGGAAAATGAAATGCACAATAAAAAATTGTGTCCTGAGCATACTGCTAATATTATATGCAATGACACATGATGTAAAAAATATAGCATCAACTATATAGTCCTCACCTTCCCACCGAGAGAAACAACCTTCCTATCTTCAATCTTCTTGCGTTCTTTCCATGTCATATGTGAATAGCCTATAAAGTATAGTAATTAGCACAACGAGCCATTATAAGAAGCAACTGCACAATGTGATATTTGATGGACATAGAGCAAAGGTAAACAAACCATGTTAATTGAATATCTTAACCATAAATTCTTCAACTTCAACACCCCAAATTAAAATAAAGGAAACAAATATTTCCTTATCATTCAAACATCCCATATGCAAAATCAATCATAATGTAGTGCTTTATGAAAAATTGCATCAACAGAAAGCTGATTCAATAAAAGGGAAAATAAAGTCACAATGAAAAAAAAGTAAGAAAATTACTGAAATTTTCAACATCTTTCATAATCTTCCTTATGTCCATTTCTTGTTCCTGCTGTTCTGTTGGAGGTCCATGTCCATCAGCTTGTTTCTTCTTCTTGTACACCTTTCCCATCACTGCTTGGAAAATTGAAAGAAAGAAAAGTATCAAGGAAAAAAGTCACAAATTACATCAAAACTTGACACTATAAAAAAGTCACAAATCAGAGGGAAAACAGTTAAAATGGATGCCTTAAAAACTTGTGTTTCTTCATACAACCACTAACCCAAAATTTGATATAGCTTACAATGCAAAAAGAGTCCATCATTGTACTGGGCAATTTGATGTTAACTAAAACATGAGTCAATCAAGGTCCTCAAATATCAAAATTGAGAAACTAACTCGGAATTGGTCCCTAAGTCCATCATTGTACTTGCATTTACCTTTTGCAAATATTGCTCTGTTAAATCTGCTTAAGCATCATATTTAAAATATTTTGTAATACACAGGAAGTATGAATAATTTAACCCGCCTCATTTGGAAGACTTCTACTTCATTACTAATAACACATACAACAAGGCAAATGTAAATACCCATCCTTATCTTTGATCTGCTATCAAATCGTATTCTTGCTAAATTAGATAATTGGATTTTCATGTCAATGCCCCCTCATTTAGGTTCCATTGCTAATTGCTAATAATATAGGTTGTAAAAATAGCAAGTATTTTAGTAAATTTTGAAGCCATGATGGCAGGAATGGCCAAACCTAGATAAATTTTGAAGCCACACAATGTATTCTTATTTAAGATTTAAGATATATTCCTTAACGCCTAAACAAGAAACAAAAAACAGAGTGAGATCTATTCTTCCTTTTTTTCTTTATTAATAAATGGAAATTCAAGATAGAACATAAACATCAATGATAAAATATTTCAGGGGAAGAGACAAAAGCTACAGCTAAATGGATGCAAATGGTAACAGAAAAACATAAACAAACACTTACAAACTTGACAAAAAGCTCAACTCAGCTGCCGATAACTATAACCAAAGTGATCAAAGGAAAACAATTCATGGAAAATAAAATAGTAATAAAAATAACTAAGAATTAACCAAACGAGTTTATTAGTGAAACTCAAATCCAGAACAAAGGAAATCACTTAATCTCATATATGAAACTCAAATCCAGAACAATTACTTGGGCATATTTTCTCATTCAGATATATATGGGTACCAAGAAAATCACTTAATCTCATCATCAAACAGAGTTTACAAGTTCCCAACCTAGGCTAATGGGTAAAAGATACAATACAATCTACATGGCCTTTACTTGGGCACCGACTTACCTCTTCAAGCGCGGACGCGAGCATGCAGATGGTGGTCGGTAGGAGCGGCTAACTGCAGGCGACCTGGTGCGGCGAATGGGCGCAACGAACTGCGGACTGCACAACAAACGATCGGCGAACTGGAGCGGCTATGGGAGCGAACTGGAGCGGCGACCGAAGCGGAAGGCAGAGCGGAGGCCGGAGAGGAACAGGTGCTGGTCGGGGTCAACAGGGGTGGGGGCGTGCGGCGCAGCTAGGGCTAGGAGCGGTGCTTGGGAAGGAATCTGAACTCTTAAAAAAGAACTGTTAAAGTTAAAATAAAGAAAAAATATGTTTTTCGTCTCTACAATTTCGGGACTCCGGTTATCCCTATATTTCATTTATTTTGTCTTGGAATATGTTAACTTCAATAATGGGTTCCAGTTGACTCATATTATTAATCTTTTTTATTAATTTTTTAATATTAAAATAACTATAATTATGAAATTGGATTTTTTTATCAGGTAAAATTACTTGGGTGAAAATCCTAATTTAGTAATTAGGGTTATATTAGTAATTAAAAATTAGGGAAAAATATGTTTTTCGTCCCTGTAGTTTCGGTCAACTTGGGTTTTCGTCCCTATACTTTAAATCCTTGATTTTTTTTCCATGTACTTTCTAAACCCCTAAACATTAGTCTCTGCCGTTAGTTTGAACCGTTAAACCTGTGACGTGGCATGCTAGGCAATTAACACGTGGCATGCTAGGTACACGTGGCATTCTAGGTAATTGACACGTCACGGGTTTAACGGTCCAAACTAACGGCAGGGACTAATGTTTAGGGGTTTAGAAAGTACATGGACAAAAAAATCAAGGATTTAAAGTACAGGGACGAAAACCCAAGTTGACCGAAACTACAGGGACGAAAAACATATTTTTCCCTAAAAATTAATAAGAAAAGTTAATTAGATGATCAGTCAATTGTTTGGGACTCATTATTGAGTCTGACATGTAACTTTTGTTAGCCAACTCATCAAGTTAACACATCTCACAGACGTGCAGAGACCACAGTTTGGGGTTTAGAAAGTTTAGGCACAAAATGCAAAGGATTTGAAGTATAGGGACAAAGACTAAAGTTAACCAAAACTACATGGACGAAAAACATATTTCTCCCTAAAATAAAACTATGCATGTTTGGTGGACAGGATAAGATAAGATAACTTTATCATGTGTTTGTTGCATCAAAAGGATATGATAATTCTATTATGTGACTTATTCTATCATTTCCTCTTAGTGCAATTCTTATCATAAGGGGAAGCTGGATTAGGGAGTGATGGATATGATATAATTATTTTCTTCCTCATTTGTCCTCTCTCTGTCTCTCTCCACTCCCCCTCTCCTTCTCTCTCGTCTCTCTCTCCACTCTCTTTCCATCCTTTCTCCCCATCTATCATCCCTCTATCTCTCTCTTCTCCCTCTCCACTCCCTATCCCTCCTTCTCTCTCTCATCCCTCTATCTCTCTCATCTGCCCCTCCCTCTCTTCCCTCTCCTCTCTCCATTTCGTCCCTCTCATTCTCTCTCATCCCTCAATTTCTCTCTCCTCTCCTCTCCCCTTCTCCTCTCTCTCCACTCCCCTTCTCTCTCATCTCTCATCTTTTTATGATATTTTTTATAATATTTTTAATAATTTTGTTCTTTTTTATTAAATTTTAATATTTTTTATTCATGTATGTTTATTGAAAAGTCAAAAAATTAAAATTAAAATTAATTTTATAATAAGGGTAATTTTGCCATATCAATATTTCTTATATCATCCTATAATCATATCATCTGTCCATTTCAAAGGTATGATAAGATAAAATAATATTATCCATCTTCTTATCTTGGTGTGCATCAAACATAGGATATTATAAGAGCTTATCATGTTTTTATCTTATTTTGTTTCTATCCAACTCGTCTATCATATCATGTCCACCAAACGGGCCCTTAGTCTCTACAATATATATAAGGGCTTTTTAGTAAAATCCCATAATTCGGGGCGGGTTACGGGGGGCGGGGCAGGTTATAGGGGCAAGGCAGGTATTAGCAACCTCGACCCCGGTTTTTTAAATCAGGGAAAACCCTAACCCGACCCTAAACCCAATCAACTTAGTTTTTCCCCAACAAAATCGGAGGCGGGTCCGGGTGGGTTCAGGGTATTTTGCCATGCCTAATGAAGATGTCTTGCAGGAGGATGGAAAACTGAGCTAGTGCATTTCGTTGATCACCAAGAAAAAGACACTATGAGGCGGAACTAGAAATTGCAGAAGAAACTTGGAACAGAGAGAGCAAAAGAAAAATAATTATTCTGGCTTCTGGTTATTTCATGAGTAGTGACTTTAGGGGTTATTTTGATCTGTGCATTGAAATGTGGTTGTATTGGTTAAATTATTGGGACATAGTGTACTTTGTTTCTTATATTTCTGAAGTCATTTAATTTTATTTGTTGATTTTGTAATGACTCTTTTGAAATAATGCATTGGTTGTTTTTGGATTTAATGATATAGTCTGACATGGCTATAGTGGATGATATATAGTCTGCCTTAAATCGGGGTTAATTCCACATTACATGACTTTAATTGTGGGTTAATTCCATACTATATGAGGATAAAGGATGTAATAAAGGATACAAAGTTTGCAATATAAAACTTAACATTAACAAAAAGACTTATGAATAGTCAGTCACAGTAAAGTGGTCCACTCTACACAATGTTCATGTTAGAAAATCTAAAAAGAGCATAATAAAAATGGTGGTCCATTCACTCATTCACATTGAAATGTACCGAAAAGAAAATTGAAATGAAATTGTGCCCTGGCAGCAACAAAACCAAAATAAAGAGCCATGTCCTCCCCCTAATTTAATATAGTCTTGGAATCTAAAATTCAGCATAGTTTGCATAATGTGAACCCCCCACCCAAAAAAAAACTCTTCCAACCTATCCCTTTTTCTCTATTGCCCATCATTTTCTTCAAATCTAGATCCCCTTCCTGGGCCTTCATTTTTATTAGCCTCATCCCTGCGACATCCATCAACTTAGCTTATTTGAGTTGAAGTTATAGTAGCCAGTGCAACATCCTGCAATATGTTTGTAATTTACAAAATCATTAGAGAAGAAAGTTAATACCACTAAGTTGTTAATTTGATATTCAATGTCACCATATGCATTGTCTGTGTTAACAGTGTTCCCACCATTCTGAGATTTAAATTGGTGCACTTGTTTCTTGGCAACTGGTATACAAATCTTAATCTAGGGCAAGGAAATTACTCACCTATTGGTGTTACCACCACAACGATTTGCAAGTCGCCACAGTCTCAGTCGTCCTCGCAGAATTCACCCACACGTGTATGAACACCGACTTCAAACATCAGTCAAACTTCAATAGTTTCTGGTCTCCCCAAGTTCTCAAGCTCTCAAGTTCGCGGTAACAAACGTGATTACAAAGTGTGGTGGTTAGCTTTTTACCAATTGACACAGTAAATTAATTTTCTTCCATATAACCTTTTTATTATAATTAACTTAATTCAATTAATACAAATCTTAAAGAAATTAAGTAATATAAAACTGTGGAAAATCTGAGAGTATAAGCCGAGTCATCACTTCTGTTTGCCACATAACCCATATATTTAACAAAGTTGACGACAGAGACTAATTTCAATGATTGAAAATATTAGGGACAAAAAAACAACGAAAAAAATATTAGGGATCAAACCCAAATTCGAGTGAAAGTTTAGGGACCAAAAACATTTTTATCCCTAAGTTAAAAGTTAAAATGTTTTATTAAAAAAATGTAAGGTTTGATATTATCAATGCATTGAGTGTTGTGATAGTTTCATTTTCTAATAAAACCTTTCCATTTTTTATTTATTATCCTGTGCAATATTGCACAGGTTAGAAAAACCGATTTAAAAAAATAAAATAAAATTGGTTAACTCGTCCTGTTCATTAAAAACTAGAGGTAGCAAAACGGATTAACTGACTCGATTCTGGTTCGCCCGATGAGGTAGATGGCTAAAATGGGTCGAGCTTTAAAAAGCTCGAATTTAAATAGGGCTTAAAAATGGTGTCCAAGCCCTACAAAATGCGGGATAAGCTCAGTATTTTAACGTGCTTTGTTGGATAAGCCGCCCATTTTGATAAAATGAGCATGGCTAAAAAGTCCAACGTTATTGCAGGCTCAATTTTTAAAATCCAAACTCTACAATTTAACGGGAGGGTTCTCGTTGGTCCGATGGGCTTGGCCCATTTTGCCACCTCTATTAAAAAGCGCTCAAGTCACTAGTTTTCCATCAAACCCGGTTGAGTCAACCCGGTTAGCACCGGTTTCTCATGCATGGTCGTACTATTGAATGGCTCATATCAGTTGCATCACCGATTCATGGGTCAACGGATTTGATCGGCCAGTCTGAGCTGAGTTTTATGACATTGGTTGCAAGTTTAGTAGTGTCAGAGATGGTGCTCACGCGACAAGCGGAGCCGAAGATGAAGGTCACTTGACAGACAGACGTCATAGAAGAAGCTTTACAGTGGCGCGACAATGGTTTCTCACAGCACGCGACAGTGAACGACTGACAACAAGCGCAACAGATGAAGTACTAGCACGACGGGGCGATCGTCCTTCGTGGGGCAACTTGGATGGCCGAAAACTTGAGTTCTTAGGGGCTAGGGTTCTATCATAAGGAGGCTAGATTCCTGGATCAAGAAAGAGAGGACACACAAGATGCACTAAGAGTAGGACAATCTAATTTTTTTAATCCCTAAAAAACGATGTCTTTTAAACGCCAAATTAAACACAAAAAAGACTCGATTGCACTCTTGGTTCCTACTATAGTC
Source organism: Sesbania bispinosa (assembly GCA_026901365.1). Lineage (NCBI taxonomy): Eukaryota > Viridiplantae > Streptophyta > Magnoliopsida > Fabales > Fabaceae > Sesbania > Sesbania bispinosa. Next base: position 1,036,169 of record QLOH01000317.1, read on the forward strand.
CATCTTCGATTTGCCGATTTTAGTAACCCAATATATTTTTTTTTCCGCGATTTTGATCCCCTAAAATTTTTAAATCTGAATTAGTGGTTCCACTTATACATACTTGGAGTATAGAGGACCAAAATTTTGGACGCTATTTAGGATTAGAAATATTAGGGAGATCAAAATCATTAAAAAAATAGAAGACCAAATGTGCAATTAAGAGAAAAAAATTAACATGACTCATCCAGTTCAATGTGAATTTTCTCCTAGGCACCCTTGCTTAGGGACGATTTCTACTATCCGACATGATATTTGCAAATTTCATCAGGTTGTTAGTGTTGCGGAACAACACTAAAGTTAAACATTGATTATATATTTTGGTTTAGTACAATTGAGCCAGTTTGGATAAATTATTGCAAACTAATATTAAATTATTGCAATCACCCTCTTGTATCTTTGATCCCCAACTTGATATTAGTCTTGGCTACCTTCATCATCAACCCGAACCTTAGTCCCACAACAGAGCTTTTTGTGCTCCTTAATCTCTGCCTTTTTTCCCACAGCAAGCTACATCCTTGTTACCAAGCTCAGACCTCCGATCCAGGAACTCAGTGTTCTCCTTCCAAACCTCTCCATTTGAATAAACCTCCTTTTTCCAAATAGGAACAGTTGCTTTAATCTCATCTATCAAATATCTACATGCCTCTAGTGCATCAGCCCTATGGACAGATGAGACTGCAATGAAGACACTCGTTTCTCCAACAGCTACTGTGCCTAGGCGATGAGCAACAACAATGGAGTGTAGATTCCAGGATGCTCTAGCAAATGAACAGACAGACTTGATACAACGTATTGCCATTGGAACATAAGCTTCATATCTTAATTCCAAGACTGTTTTGCCTTCAAAGGTGTCACGTGTTGTGCCTGAAAATGTAGCTATAACACCAGCTTGTGAGGCACTGACGAAATTCATGTATTTAGCAACATCTACGGGATTCAGGTCTTCCAAGATTTCAACAAGATTCTTATCATCTTCGGCAGCCATTTTCTACCAGAAGTTTAGATTATATGCTGATGGAATGGAAATCTGTTGTTATTAGAGCCTTTTCTTCCCTCACAAATAAAAGCAGACAAGTCTAGTGGTCCATCCTACAAATTGATTACAACCTCTTATCATGATGAAGCTCATACAATATCAGGTTATAATGTCAACATCAAACAACCTACAAAATAATAGAGAGCAAAATAAAACAAAAGGGTCAAGTCATAACAAAACATGCTTAGGCCTTTCGATTTTGGGAAGGGCAGCTTTTGGCTTAACTTCTTGCTCAGAATTTCATGACTTGCCAACAAGAAAATGTCAGGTCAAACTGATAGCATTTCAAATGAAGAATTCATGAAGGAACTTCCATTCACTAAGTACTGGCACTCACCAATTTTCTCAGAGGAAATTCCACTAGATGATAACTTATTTTACCCTTGTTTAACTACACATCATTTACTTCATATAATCTGAATTCTGAAATGAAAACATATTTCAGTCCAAAAATTTGTATTCCATGTTTTCTGTACATCCATGAATTGGCAGAACCACAACTTGTTTTCATGGTTCTCCACAGATTTTCATAACAGGCAGACCAATTCACCCACTCAAACAGTTCAATCAATTTTTTCTATTGTGTCTCTTCATACAAGCACTAACCCAAAATTTGATATAGCTTACAATGCAAAAAGCGTCCATAATTGTACTGGGCACTTTTATGTTAACTAAAACATGAGAACAGTGACCATTGAGTGTTTGTTTGAGTCAATCAAGGTCATCAAATATCAAATTTGAGAAACTAACTCGGAATTGGCCCCTAAGGTTTTGGGGATGAAAATGTGATATCTTTTTCCTTTGTTTGAAGGCAATGGACATAAGTGAATTAGGTTTCCTTTAATTCTTGGAACATCTTAAGGATCGAGATGCAAGTTTGTGCAAGGAATCAATGAATCAAATTAACACAAGCAAACAGAGAGGGAAAAAGATAAAGGAAAGAGTAAAAATCATATAGAAGGAAGCAAAACAAGAAAGTGCATACCGAAAGAATGAGTTCCAGAGCAGTTAGAACTTAGAAGCTAACAGATAAATGCAGAGTAGGTCAGAGCAACAGGCGCAGCCCTCTGTTCTGTATATGGCGCCTCGCAGCTCCCCTTCGTGAAGGGTTTAGTGGTTCTCAAATACTAGTGAGAAAGAAAGACACATCCTTTTGTGAGTAAAAAACAAAATGATAAAGTAGCCTTAAATATAAATATTCTTACTAAATCTCTCCTGCTTTCATCCTACTACTTATCATTGACCTTACTCTGTCTTGGAAGTGGGAACTCTGTACATTCACCTTAGACAAGATGAGATATCTTAGCAACATCATTGCATGTATACTATATTCTCCCCTTCTATCCTTCCCTGCCCCTCTCAAGCAAATTCATTACTTTTGTAACGACAAATCGGCAATGGGAATTAGCTCACATTGAGAGAAGTAAAAAGACAAAATAGATAACATTATATCTCTTGAAATGGGCAGGTTTATAGTCTTCAAAGTTCAAATAAAATCATATTAACAATATGGGAAAAGCGAATGGTGGAAGAGGGAGATATTCTGCAAACTAATTTTAAATTATTACAATCACCCTCTTGTATCTTTGATCCCCAACTTGATATTAGTCTTGGCTACCTTCATCATCAACCCGAACCTTAGTCCCACAACAGAGCCTTTTGTGCTCCTTAATCTTTGCCTTTTTCCCACAGCAAGCTACATCTTTGTTACCAAGCTCATGCCTCCTATCCAGGAACTCAGTGTTCTCCTTCCAAACCTCTCCATTTGAATAAACCTCCTTTTTCCAAATTGGAACAGTTGCTTTAATCTCATCTATCAAACATCTACATGCCTCTAGTGCATCAGCCCTATGGACATATGAGACTGCAATGAAGACACTCGTTTCTCCAACAGCTATTGTGCCTAGGCGATGAGCAACAACAATGGAGTGTAGATTCCAGGATGCTCTAGCAGATGAACAGACAGACTTGATACAACGTATTGCCATTGGAACATAAGCTTCATATCTTAATTCCAAGACTGTTTTGCCTTCAAAGGTGTCACGTGTTGTGCCTGAAAATGTAGCTATAGCACTAGCTTGTGGGGCACTGACAAAATTCATGTATTTAGCAACATCTACGGGATTCAGGTCTTCCAAGATTTCAACAAGATTCTTATCATCTTCGGCAGCCATTTTCTACTAGAAGTTTAGATTATATGCTGATGGAATGGAAATCTGTTGTTATTAGAGCCTTTTCTTCCCTCACAAATAAAAGCAGACAAGTCTAGTGGTCCATCCTACAAATTGATTACAACCTCTTATCATGATGCAGCTCATACAATATTAGGTTATAATGTCAACATCAAACAACCTACAAAATAATAGAGAGCAAAATAAAACAAAAGGGTTAAGTCATAACAAAACATGCTTAGGCCTTTCGATTTTGGGAAGGGCAGCTTTTGGCTTAACTTCTTGTTCAGAATTTCATGACTTGCCAACAAGAAAATGTCAGGTCAAACTGATAGCATTTCAAATGAAGAATTCATGAAGGAACTTCCATTCACTGAGTACTGGCACTCATCAATTGTCTCAGAGGAAATTCCACTAGATGATAACTTATTTTACCCTTGTTTAACTACACATCATTTACTTCATGTGATCTGAATTCTGAAATGAAAACATATTTCAGTCCAAAAATTTGTATTCCATGTTCTGTATACACCCATGAATTGGAAAAACCACAACCTGTTTTCATGGTTCTCCATGGATTTTCTTAACAGGTAGACCAATTCACCCATTCAATACTCTAATACAAGCCTTATAACAGGTAGAACAGTCGTTGTCCAGGAGATCATGACCTCAAATATCTCAACACTCTAATACAAGCCTTATAATGCATTTCAGTAGAGCAAAACATGAACTGACTAAGTTGCTGGGAAGCAAAGGAGATGTTTGGTCTTGTGTTGGTAAGGAAGAGAAAACGACCAACAAACTTCCTATGGCAAGCAGGATCAGAATAGGCCGAACCGTCATCATGTGCCAAAATGGTGTTCCTAGTCATGGGAGTAGAAGTTCGTTTGGCTGCAAGCAAACCAAAATCAGAGAGTAAGTCTAAAGTGTATTTCCTTTGAGATAACATGAGACCTGTGTGTGATCTGGCTACCCTAAGTCTGATCCAAGGAAATATTTTAGATTTCCAAGGTCTTTAATTTTGAAAGTTTTATCAAGTTGTTGTTTGACAGATGTTATTTCCAAAGGATCATTGCCAGCTAAGATAAGATCATTAACATAGACTAAAACAATAGTAAGTTTAGATCCAGATTTCTTAATAAAAGGTATGATCATAACCATATTGTTCATAATGAAGGTTAAGCAGAAAAATAGACAATTTAGCAAACCATTGTCTACTGGCTTGTTTCAAGCAATAGATAGATTTGTGAAGCTTTCAGACTAGACTAGGGTCAGAAACAACAAACCCTTGTGGAACTTCCATGTACACTTCCTCTGTTAAATCACCATGGAGAAAGGCATTGTTAATGTCAAGTTGCTCTAAAATCCAATTGTTGGATGAGGCAAGAGCAAGTAACAACCTAACAGTTGTCAATTTTTCCACAGGTGCAAATGTATCAAAGTAACCCAAACCTTTTGTTTGGGTGTGTCCTTTGGCCACAATTCTGGCCTTACACCTTTGCAAAGAGCCATCTGAATTATACTTAACCCTGTAAACCGATTTAGAACCCATAGCAGACTTACCTGGAGGTAGATGACTTAGAGACCATGTTTGATTTAATTGAAGAGGAGCAAGTTCATCTTGCATGGCCTAAACCCAATGAGGTGATTGCTCAGTTTGCTGATAGGTCTTAGGCTCATGCTCAATGGAAATAGTCAAAACAAACCTTAAATAATCAAGATTAAAAGATTGATAGGACAAGAAAGAAGATAGGGGATACCTTACACTCTTAGATGTATGAGGAACAATGTTGCATAAAAGCTGGCAGTGATAATTAGCTAAATAGGTAGGTGATTGTCTATGTCTTGTGGATATTCTAAGATCAACAGTGGGTGTAATTGGTGAATTAAGATCACCCTAAACTCTGTTTGCTTCATCCACAAGAGCAGTGTCATCAATAGGGATATTGTGAGTTTGAATGACTTCAGTGGAGAGAAAATCAAAGTTGTTGTCAATCTTATCATTATGCTGCAAATTAGTGTGAGTGATTTTATGGAAAGGAAACACATTCTCATAAAAAAAATCACATTTCTTGATGCAATGATTTCTCTAGTAGATAGATCAAGAGTAACATAACCTTTTGTACCAGGTTTTATACCCAAACAAACACATTTCCTTTCTTTGAGATCTAATTTTTGTCTATGTTGTGTGAGGGTAGAAACAAAGCATAGGCTCCCAAATACACTTAGATCAAGATATGCAGGTGGTTGCTTCTTTAAAATCTCAAAAGGGGATTTACCTTTCAAAACTTCAGTGGGCAGTTTATTGATTAGATGAACAAAATAAAGAACAACATAAGACCAATAGACATTTTGGAGTCTAGAATGAAATAAAAGGGATCTAGCCATATTCAAAATATGTTTATGTTTCCTTTCAACCACAACATTTTGCTGAGGTGTTTCCACACAACTAGTTTGGTGAATTATTCATTTACTGTTATAAAATTGAGACATTAAATTCAATTCCATTGTCAGATCGTATAACTTTAACAGCCTTGTCATACTGAGTAGAAACATGGGAAATAAAATCTTTAATTAGACTTTCTAGTTTCAGATTTAGATTTCATGAGGAATATCCAAGTGTTTCTACTAAGATCATCAACAATGGTTAAGAAATTTATGTGTTCATGTATAGAAGTAACAACAAGGGGTCCCAAAATATCCATGTGCAGTAAATCAAAGAAAGAGACAAAATTGTTATTATTAGTTGAAAAGGGTAACTTGCATTGCTTTTCCAAATGGCAGTTATCACATACATGGTTAGAATCATATTTCACATATGGAAATTTTCTTTTATTTGTTGTAAGACGGAATAGGAGGGGTGTCCTAATCTATAATGCCACAAATCAAAGGTGTTATTGTCACTACTGGTGGCAAAAATTATGGCAAGGTTATTAATAGTCTGAGTCTTTAAGGACCCTTCTCTTTGGAGCACATACAGGCTGCTTTTGAGATCAGCAGGACTAATCATCACTTGGTGTGGTCCTGAATCAAGCAAGATAAATTGTCAAAAACAATTTTACAATCAAAGGATTTAACAACCTTACTAATAAATATAATATTGTAGATGAAATCTAGAATATATAAAACATTTTTAGACTGAAATAGTCAGAAAACACAACTCTTCCTGAAATATTTGTTTTAGTGATAAAGGCATTTGGAAGCTTTATGTAAATAGGGTTGATAGAATGCTATTATGCGTAAGAAGAGAGTGAGTTGGATACATGGTCAGCGACACCACTGTCTAATATCCAAGAATCATTAGATAGATTGAAAATCTTTTTAGTTGAAAGGATGTTACTTGGGTACTATTGAAGGTGGCCAATAGTATGTGCTTGTCCATGAAGGTTAATTGGATTTCTTAAGCATGTCCATCAATTAATTGCATTGATCAGGTGTGATATTGGTATTTACCTCAGAATGATCTTTCTCATTTTCTTTGTGATTGGTGTTGTCCAAGATATTGGATGAAGTACAAGAATTGATTGTGGAAGCTTGGCCCCTGTTCTTGAATTTGAAGTTTGGTGGAAAACCATGTTTGAAGGAACATGTATCCACTGTGTGTCTTTCTTTGCCACAAAAAGTGCAAATCTTTTAAGGCTGATTGCTAGGCATTCTTTGATTAAATCTTCCTCTTCCTCTACTAAAAGGAGTCCCACTTCTTCCTCTAAAAGAAGGCCTATTTTCTGATATGCTAGCCACCATATTGGGTGCTTGAAGCACTAAGTCTAGAAACTTTCCTTTCTTGTTGCAAAACAAGAGAGAAAACTTTATTAATATAAGGTAAGGGGTCAATCATTAATATCTGACTTTGCACTGTGTTGTAGGAGTCATTGAGGCCTTTCAAGAAGCAAATTACATATTCTAAGTCTTTGTAATTCTTCACAGATTTCACCGAATCACAGGTGTTGTTGCACTTTGGAGAACAAGCACAAGGAAGGATAGATCTCAAGGATTCTAATTCCTCCTATTCAATTTTCAGATCAATGAAGTAAGTGGAAATGTTCCTTTCACCTTGTTTGGTGGAGTGAAGTTTTTGAAGAAGGTCAGATGTGCGAAAATGATCTCCTTTAGAAAATCTTTGTTTGAGATCCTCCCAAAAATCTTTGGCATTGTCTATGTAGATGGTGCTTTCAGCTATTTGTTGATTCAATGATCTAGTAATCCAGGACAAGACCATAGTGTTGCATCTCATCCATGGTTTGTACAAAGAATCTTGAAGCTGAGGCTTTGGGATAGAACCATCAACGAAGTCATATTTGTTCTTGCAGAAGAGTGCTCTTTGTATTGCCTTGCTCTAGGAATGGTAGTTTGTGCCATCAAGCTTAGGAGAGACAAGAATCATACCTGGACTTTCTCCAGGATGTAGATAATATAGGCTGTCAGGATTGGAGCTTCCATTATTGGGGTTGTTCTCAGCCATGGCAGGGATTTGGTTGCGCAGCAGAGCTCTGTAAGAGAGCTCTTATATTCCATAAAGTTAAAAGGGAAAAGAAAAAAGGCAAATGTACACTGAATGATTCTTGAATTAATTGAATTTTAATACACTAACAACATCCAAATATATAGATGCTGAATATAACAACTCAACTAACTTACCAACTAACTGATACTAACAGAAACAACTTATCTCTAACTAACCAACTAACCGATACTAACAAAAAACTGATACAACATAAAATACTGATGCTAATATTAATGATGATCCTTCAATATTTGAATTTTCATTTCTAAAACTCTCATCAACCAAAATTTGTATCTGGTGACTACTAGTATTCTTGAGAGAAAAGTACGTAAATCTACAAACTTTCAATTTAATGTTATTTCTTCAAAGTTTGTTCATCATTTCATTAAAGTAATCTTTCTTTTCTTTTTCTGGATTATTTTTCTTTCTTAGTTTCAGTTATTTAGTTTTCTTCTCTATCAACATCCAATTTAGTTTTATATGTTTGAAGTTCATTTATTCATTTCTTTCATTTAACCTTTTACTTTTTTGAATTCATTTTCTTTTTCTAAGTTTCAGTCCTTTAGGTTCATATTGATTCTTCTGTAATTTGAATGATTATAGAAAGTTTAACTCTTTTTTGCACTTGATTCCAAATACAATAAACAACTTCAATTAAATCTATTTGTAAAAGGGGGACGATTCTATGGTAGACCAAATAAAATTTGGTCCACCTAGTCCAACTTACATTTTTTTGCTTACAAAAGGTGAATAGATAATTTTATTTTTTATTAAATAATCTTTATATGACTATTTGAGTTTAATTTAAGGAAAAATATGGATTTATAATACAACTTATGCTAATTTTGTTGAAAATATATCAATTTAAAGTTAAAAGGCAAAATTTTACATTACATAGTAATATCGATTTGAATTTTTATTATTTTCAAGTAATATTTCATAAAAGCAACTGGAAACTATTTTAATATCAATAATTAATAAAATGAGCGTTAAATTTGGTGATTAGAAATTTAAATTACTATATTTCTACAATTTGGACCACGTGAACCATGGTCCGCCGTAGACAAACCCTGTAAAAGAGTAATTTAAGATGATTCATATTCTAGTCTCAGATTGAACATTAGAATCAAAGTGAAGTTTTCTGAGTGAGATTCAAAAATTAAAATTTTTGTAGTCACTTCCAGAAAATTAAGGGCCTGTTTAGTTTGCATTTTCATTTCCTGTTTCCATTTTCTGTTTCCTGTTTTCTGAAATTTTACAAAGGAAAAACTGGAAATGCTGGAAACAAAAATTTGCTGTTTTCAGCATTTCCAGTTTTTTCTTTGTAAAATTTCAAAAAACAGGAAACAAAATGAAAACAGAAAATGAAAACAGAAAACGTTTCCTCAAACCAAACAGGCCCTAAAGTTTCCGTATTTACTTCTGAAAAATTTCACCACAAACAACTACATAAAGTGTCTTTTGAGGTGGTTGCAAGTTTCTACAACTCAACTGAAAATAAAAATGACTTTTTTTGTTTTTAAAACGTCGATTTTGGCCAAAGCCATTTTTATCTTCCTCAAAAAATTATTTTGACTTTGTCAAATCCTTATTAATTATCTCATCTAACCCTATTTATTTATTATACAAACTCATATTTTTTACCTATTTTCAGTAGTCGTCACTCTCATCATCTCCTTCCCTACTCATCTGATATTATCCTTGATTTTAATTCTATGCAAAGTTCTGCATCCTCGTATATGAAAAGAACCTATATTGTATCTAAAGGATTGTTGCATTCCGCGAATGAATCTTTAACTACAACTTGCATTATTTTCTTTGCGTGGAAGATTTATCCACAACACAAGATTGAGTTAGACATGTGACTTAGTTATATGATTCAAGTTCAACTAAAAAATGGTAGAGATCGGATGCAGTACTAGTGGCGTGAGTATCAGAGACCCATTAATCTAACAGAGGCAGAGTGGTGGCACATAGACCCATTTTATCACCCCTCGATCTAAAATATATAAATACGTTTTAAATAATAAATGTTAAATTATGTTTTTGGTCCCCAAAATATCCTGATTTTCCATTTGGTCCCCCAATTTTTTTTCCCAAGTGGTCCCAAATTTTTTTTTTCATTCCTATTTGGTCTCTCTGTTAGTGCACCGTTTATTATCTCCGTTAAATGCTTGTGTGGCAGCTTAGGTGGACAAAATAAGCATACATAGCATGCATATGTGTCATCTTATGTGTGCTACATGACTTATATCACCACCTTTCATGAAAAAAACAATTATAGAGTTCATCAATGTGACTCACAAAAATGCGTTGATTCACCACCTATAGGCTTATTTTATCATGTAGGACACATAAGAAGACACACATGCATGTCATGTATGATTATTTTGTCCAGCTAAGTTGTATTAACGGAGATAATAAACGGTAAACTAACAGAGGGACCAAATGAGAATGAAAAATTTTTTTTGGAGGACCACTTGGGAAAAAAAATTTAGGGGACCAAATGGGAAAATCGAGATATTTTGGGGGACCAATAACATATTTTAGCCAATAATAAATGCATGTTGTTTTAAAGAAAAAAGTAGATGAGTTATATATCCTATAAAATAGCAAATATATTCCATATATAACTTTCCTGCAAAAAGAAAAAATCCAGCCAACACTTACTTCACTAATAGCTAACAATTCGCACTAGTATAATTCTTAATTATATGAACGAACACTTGACTACTCACACAATCAATCAAAATTAAGTTTACTCACTCCAAGGAAGATCTAGAATTAAGGGCTTAATGAGCAATAATTGAATATTCAAGTATTTTAATTTATATGATCATATATATATATATATATATATATATATATATATCCTAATTAAAAAGACTACTTAAGTTGAGACTTCATGAAGTATTTGGTGATTAAGGATCTGGCATTCTCATATATATACTTATAAAGGTTGCTCCATATTAATTATTTCATTCCTGGTGTCACAAAAATGGTGAAGGTTTGGATGGCATGAAGTAGTGTTTTGGTTACTGCAATACTGCATTTGTTGCACATCACTTCTTCATCACATGATTCCACCGTCAAGAATCTACCAGGTTTTGGGGATCTTCCTTTCACTCTGAATACCGGGTAAGTCAAGTTTACCTGAAACTACATTTTAAACGTGAAATCGGATAAATGTTATAGAGAGTAGTAATTAACTCGGATCTACATTTAAAATGTGGTTCTAGAATAAATCAAACACGGATATATACTCTCATGTGATTATTGAGTTTGGAATTATGAAAATATATATTATCAATTAAAATGTTGTAACATACTAGCTATATACATAGATACATTGGTGTTGGTGAAAGAGAAGAGGTGCAGCTATTTTATTACTTTGTTGAATCTCAAAGGAGTCCCATCAATGATCCTTTTTTACTTTGGCTGGTTGGAGGCCCTGGTTGCTCTGCCCATACTGCTTTCTTCTTTGGAAGTGGTAAATTTTTTCTCCCTTTAATTTACTTATACAAGAGACCTGGTTGAATTTTGATATATTTATTTATACAAGTTATTCATCTCGCTTTAGAAGTGGTAATTTTTATATACCATTTGAAAATATTACACTATATACACAAAAGCGTAAGATATACCATTGCTAATTTGCTATTGAACAATCACCTAAATTGTAGAGCATAAATTTACATATATATGAATAGCTTTTCTTAATTAGAGAAAAGTGAAGTTAATTGTGTATTCGCCTTTTTTGCCTTAGCTCTCAAATCTTGAGGGAAAGGGAAAACAATGAAAGAATAATGCTTGGTGGTTTACATGAATATTGTTGGGATGTCAAGTATTAGTCCCACATTGGATAAGAATGAGCAAGGAGAGCAATATATAAGTGGAAAGACCCATAAACCTAACGCCTTAAGGTTTTGGGTTGGATGTGGTGTCTAGCTCACTTGTGTGGTTTGCTCGTTTGCTCATTGGCCCTACGCTGGGAAGACTCCCCAGTGCTTTAGGCTCCCCTCACACCCTAACAAGTGGTATCAGAGCCGATGGTCTGATCAAGTGATCGGTGATTGGCTCGGACGAGAAATTGGTGGCGATCCTTGTGCTTCACATTTATGTAATGTGTAATGTGCAATATATGAAGTTAGATTATGGGTGTGGAAAAATATTTGTTGAGATCATAAACCATTTGACCTATGAAAATTGTACAAATCAACCATTTACCATTTTTTATTATATTAACCATTTTATTTCAAACTTCTCACTACTCTTGCTAAGTTGCTATCTGTCTTTTTATTGCATATAAAATTATATAAAAATGTTATATGTATATATATTGGAGTCAAATTACTTTCAGAGTAACTATCAAAATTATTTCGTTTAATAACTCTATGAAATATAAATATAATAAATCCAATCGTTTAATAACACGTTGATTATACACAATAAATTTTAGATAAATAATATATTTATATAATTATATGTATGTATCTCAGTCAATATTTATTTATATTTTAAAAAGTATATTAACTATACAATAAAATAAATTTGTCTAATGACTCAATTAGTTTTTGAATTGTATGGATTTTGTAGATTTGATCCCTTGATAGAGCTTTTAATTCACTAGTTAGATTGATAAAATTCAATATTTATAGATAATTATTAAATGGAATAACTTTATCTATGACATATATATATATAAGTCATATAAAATGAGAAAACTTTTTATATGAGAATGTGAGGGTAAACCTTAACCATTAAATCTTATTATAAATGGTCAAGAGTCAAATATAAAGTCGCATTACTGGTTTAAAAATTCATTTGACTACTAATTAAATACTAACTTTTAATTTTGACCATATATTTATGATTGTGTGACTAGAATTTACTCATACCTTCACATAAAAATGTCCATCCGTATAATATATATATATATGTATGTGTTTTTTTTAACATGTGCAATATTGCACAGGATAATAAAATAAAAGTAGAAATGTTTTATTGGTAATTGCAACCATTAACATTACCAATGCATTGGGTGTTGTGATAGTTGAAATTCCCAATAAAACCTTTCTATTTTTGTTTTATTATCCTGTGCAATATTGCACATGTTAGAAAAATCGTATATATTAGGGTTTAGGGTTTGGAGAAAGAGCATTGTAAATGCATGATAATTCTTGAATTGACTCGTCACTCTCACCAACAAATTATTGTCCTCATAGAGGAAACTGACAGTGAGAAATCATGATAGTGTTTTGGTAAATAGATCAAAACGGGATGGGACATGGCATATAAGTATATTATATGTTTAGTGTATTTTAAAGGTGGAAGAAAACATATTCTTAGAACAGTTGAATACTTTGGTTCCTTAAGAAAGGGTGGAATCATATTACAATACCAAACTAATGATAATAATAGAAAGGTTTTTTTATTATTATTATTATATTGACAAAACTACTACTCTTTCTATTAACCTTTCCCCTAAAATTGTAATCCCCTCTATTACCTAACCTCCTATCGCTACCATTGTCGCCTTGCCCCCTACCTCACCACTGCTATCATCACCATATGTATTTAGCCACCATTGCCAATGTGGCGTGACTTAACAACCTTAACGGTCATAATGGGTCACACCTTCAACTGCTATAATTGCCACCCAAAAACCATCCATTGTCCCTACCGCCGCTTTGACACCCTCCATCGCCAACGGAAGCCCCACCACTGCCACCACCATCACTACTTGCATGCTATTGAATACTCTCCTTCATTGCCACTTCCGTTCAGCACCACCATTTCCACCCTACACCCCTACCACCACCCAACATTCTTATTTAATTTTTCAATACTCAATTAAATACTAAATAACTAGAATAGGGATATATATGTAATTAGACACATATAATCCTAGTATGTTCTATAATTACAAATGTAACACACAAAAAATTATTTCTCTCCTATTACATTTAGTTATGTTTCGTTGATCTAACAAATGGTACCTACATATATTTTTTGTCAAATAACTTAATATTTTCCTTACCCTATAGCTGAGTTTGCTATTTTAAAATCAACAGGGCCATTAAGGTTCAATTATGATGATTTTAATGGGAGCCTACCAGAACTTCGATTAAATCCAAACACTTGGACAAAGGTGAGTGGTTTACTTTGCCAAGTGTTAATGGTCTATTTCTTGAGATTTCTTCATCATATATAATTAGGAACTATATATAAAGACGCATAGAAAGTCTTTTTCACATGAGACTAACACACATATTTCCATGGTCTTAACAAAAGTTCTTGTCTACATGGCATGCTTAGGATTTAAAAACTCTTCATTAGTGACATGTACAAGTAATGTGATTAAACTTAGCTAGCAAGACATGTCATACTAGAAATATGAATGTTAATGAGCAATAATTCCTTTGGAACTGATGAATGAAATTTTTGTAATTTAATTTGTTTATATTTTTTTTCAGATACTCAACATACTTTATGTGGATGCACCCGTTGGTACGGGATATTCTTACTCAAAAACACAAGAAGGCTATTATAGTAGTGACACACAATTTGTGGAACATATCTATGATTTTTTACAAAAAGTCCACATCCATCATGGGTGTTCTTTTACATACTTTTGTGACAACATCTAGCTCATATTAAATTTGATGTTCTTATATGTTTATTTTTATTATCAACTTGTGAAGCAATTATTATTCTACTCATTCTTTTAATTACCTTCTCCACCTTTCCCCATTCTTACTTTCTTTCAGTGGTTAGTGAACCATCCTAAATTTAGATCAAATCCACTTTACATTGGTGGTGGTTCATATTCAGGCAAGATCATTCCTCCCCTTGTTCAAAAAGTATATGAAGGTAGATATTAATTATATATAAAATTTTACTTAAAATTATAATTTATTTTAATTTAAACTGCTTTAAGTTTTACCAATTGTTAATTGACTTGTAGATTATAAAGTAGGTCACTCATCAATCCGAAACATCCAGGTACAAAATTAATTAGAATTTATGGATACCATTGTGGCACAATATATATCAGATTTCATCTTTGAATTACACATTAATTTGTAGGGCTTTGTGCTTTCATGTCCAAGACTTGATTTTCACATGGACAATAACTCAAAAGTTGAATTTTCTCACCAACGAACACTTATATCAGATGAGCTATACGAGGTTATTATTTCTATCTTAATTATGTTAAAATTTTTGTAGTAGCTAGGTAGTATACAAAAACTGAGCTATGTTCCATTTTGCTTTTACAGTCAATTAAATCTAGTTGTAGTGGTGATTATATCAATCGCGGTTCTAATAACACAAATTGTACGTCAGATTATGAAGCCTTCTTTGAGGTAAGAAATTAAACCATCTTTTAAATTTTTAATTATTAGTTTTATGAGTGAGTTATATATTTATTTCAAATACATTTAATACTTCATTATATTAATTGTAGTTAGTTCGTTATATAAATGAATTTCAAATTATGGAACCAAGTTGTATGCGTGGATCTTACGAGAATCAAAGAGTTCTTTCTGAAGGGTTCCAAGGTATCCGCAATAGAAGATTTAGGTGTCGGGTATGAAAATTTCTCCCTAAACACTGATTATACACATACATATATATATACGAGAATATTCTTTTGAATACATTTGTCAATACACTTTTTAAAATGTTGATATTTTAAAAAATAGATCAATCATAAATAGTGTGTTATATTGAAAAATGTATTAGAAAAAGTGTTACTAACATTTCTCCATATTAATTAATGAATATGACAATATTAATCTAGGATGACGACTATGCGGTTGGTGAATTGTGGGCAAATGATCCACATGTTCGAAAGGCTCTACACGTTAGGGAGGTAAATGGGAATAAACATATATATATATATATATATATATACATTCTTAGGAAGAAACATTAGCTCAATATTCACTCAGTCAATGTAGAAACATTAAAAAATAATTAGAAACGACAAAAAAAACTAGTCTAATATGGACTAACTCTCCTTTAAGCTCTAATCACACTTTGAAAGTATTACTAGTAGTGTCACATTTTGAATATACTTTACAGAATTTTCATATTAAATCCTATGTAATTTTTGGATTTATCTTTTACAGTGGTGATCTAGACATGTCGATACCGTATCTTAGTTCACTTTCTATTGTCAAGTCAATGAATTTGAATTTGGATAAGACTTGGCATCCATGGTTCGTTGGCAGGGTTAGTTTAAATGAACAAATTTTCTTAATTTTATGGAATTAATTTATTTATTTAAACAATTTTATATTGAGTTTATAATTTAATGTATCAGCTTTTACTTAGTACTCTTTTCTCCTGCTCAGATATACAGAGGAATACAAAAGGAGTGAGTATCACCTGATGTACACCATTGTTAAGGTAGGTGACCCCCCTAACTTGGATCATTACTATTATTATTGTTGTTAAATTAATCTCCCTTTCTTTGGTTTGATAAGAGTGGATGGGAAATCTTATATCCTTGTATCCTCAAAGTCCTAATGTCCCCATGAATTAGGGTTGCATTATTCAGTAGAGATCATTGATTGTTCAATTAATTGAGGTTTTTCGAACAAAAATGTTAATTGAGGCTCGTTATACCTTAATAATTGAGCTACTCAAAGGTTTTAGATGCTTGCACAATACCAACATGTTGGTCTTGAAAGGAGGAAAATTGGTGTTCAAGGTAAAGGGAGGAAGATGATAGGCTTCTATATTTGATTGTTTGTTAAATAAATGAAAACAATCAAATAGTTCGGGTTTTTTTTATTAAAAAATTGCAATCCATGGTTGAAATTTAATAAAGATCAACATTTACAAAGTATTTACCATTGGTGAACAAACAACTAGTTGACAAAATTAGAGTTAGAAGTGTCCATTTATATTAAACACAAATCTTAGGATGACTAAAGAACATATTCCTTTATTCATATTTTTCCATTATGTTAATAAAATTTTTACATTTACCTTTACTTGCAGGGAGGGTGTCATGTACCTCAAGAGAACAAGCCTAAAGAGGTGTATGAGATGATCGAAAGATGGTTATCGTCTCATGATATATGAACGACGCATTATTGAATTTGAACATATTTGGGAGTTTTAGTTTTTATTTTTCTCAGTTTTCTGCATAATGGTTATCTTTTAGTAGTGGAATAATGTTAAATCCAGAAAGACAATACTTCTAAATGTATAATTTATGATTTCTTTTCATGCAAATAAAGTACCTATTCAGATAGGAATTGGTAATTTAATTCTTCAAGGCTGTTGCATGGCAGAGTTAAAGGCATGCACTATTTCAACCATTTGGGTACAAACAGTGAAAAGAATCACTCACATGGTTGAGCAGAGTGATGCACAAACAATAGAGAGAGCCCCGTTTATATGGCAAACACCTGAAATTTAGAATCGAAGTTGTACTTTAAAATGCAAAGCCTAAATTTTGATTCACCTGTATTCTTTCATAATTGGGCCGATAGCCTATATGTTTTCCTGTCATATGTCAATTTTGTTTCACCTCTATTATAATTGTTCACCAGTTACAGCATTGGCATTATATGGTTCAGAGATATGACAATACATAACAAGGGATAAAAGAAGGGGAGAATGCTACAAATAGAACAACAAAAATGGCTTTAAAAATTGACTTGTTACCCATAAATATGTTTTATATCAGATGAAAATTAAACACTATTAAGAGTCCTGCTAGATTTATGTTGGTCACAAATAACTCATCTCAATTTTGCTAAAACACTATCCACAAGGATGCACTCAACGGTGCTTCTTACCAGCACCTTTTTTACCATGTTTCATCTTACCTCCTTTCCTTTTCCCGTTCATATTGGTTCCAGTGTCATGGTCTCTTGATGGTGTTGAATTTAACAATATGCTTCACATCCAAGATGCCGTTTCTAAAATGACCTTCACTTGACTTCAGACCCCTGTTCTCAGGCTTGTGCTTCCCAATGGATCTTTTACTGCTACCACCAGTCCTTCCCCCAAATTGTCCAAGAATCATACGCTAAAAGGCACAAACGGTAAGTAAGAGTCAGATAACTAAGAAAAAAATTGGGATAATAGAAATCAATTACCTCTTGAAGTATTTTCTGCTCCCTCTCCTTTTGTTTCTTCATCATCGGTCGTGCTACACTTAAAGGTAATCTCTAATTCTTGGGTGGCTACACATGGGAAAATGAAATGCACAATGAAAAATTGTGTCCTGAACATACTGCTAATATTATATGCAATGGCAAATGATGTAGAAAATATAGCATCAACTATATAGTCCTCACCTTCCCACCGAGAGAAACAACCTTCTTATCTTCAATCTTCTTGCGTTCTTTCCATGTCATATGTGAATAGCCTATAAAGTATAGTAATTAGCACTAGCAGCTATTATAAGAAGCAACTGCACAGTGTGATATTTGATGGACATAGAGCAAAGGTAAACAAACTAGGTTAATTGAATATCTAAACCATAAATTCTTAAACTTCAACACCCCAAATTAAAATAAAGGAAACAAATATTTCCTTATCATTCAAACATCCCATATGCAAAATCAATCATAATGTAGTGCTTTATGAAAAATTGCATCAACAGAAAGCGGATTCAATAAAAGGGAAAAGAAAGTCACAATGAAAAAAAAAGTAAGAAAATTACTGAAATTTTCAAGCACTGACCCAAATTTTGATATAGCTTACAATGCAAAAAGAGTCTATCATTGTACTGGGCACTTTGATGTTAACTAAAACATGAGAACAATGACCATTGAGTGTTTGTTTGAGTCAATCAAGGTCCTCAAATATCAAAATTGAGAAACTAACTCGAAATTGGCAGTTTTGGGGATGAAAATGTGATATCTTTTTTCTTTGTTTGAAGGCAATGGACATAAGTGAATTAGGTTTCCTTTAATTTTTGGAACATCTTAAGGATCGAGATGCAATTTTGTGCAAGGAATCAATGAATCAAATTAACACAGGCAAATAGGGAGGGAAAAAGATAAAGGAAAGAGTGAAAATCATATAGAAGGATGCAGAACGAGAAAGTGCATACCAAAATAATGAGTTACAGAGCAGTTAGAAGCTAATGGATAAATGCAGAGTAGATCAGAGCAACAGACGTAGCCCTCTGTTCTGTATATGGCGCCTCACAGCTCTTCGTGTAGGGTTTAGCAGTTCTCAAATGCTGGCGAGAAAGAAAGACACGCAAAACAACATCCTTTTGTGAGTTAAAAAAACAAATGTAATCTTTATTATTTGTACCAATGTTATAAAAATCGAGTCGACGACGACTCGATCAGGACATTGGGTTAATAGGTCACTGGTCGAACCAGTAAGTCGCTTCTTGAACCAGTTGATTCGGTATATATTAAAAAATTAAAAGATAACAGGTAATATAATTTAACTATTACACCAAATTCAAAACCATTTCCATCACATAAGTATATAATAATCAAGGTTTTAAAACAACACAAGATCACAAATAAGCTCAAAATACAAATAAAAACTAAGGTTACTGCAAGTTTCCAACATAAGCTCACAAATAACAATGACAAGTTCAATAATACAAAGTTCAACGATGTCCAAGGGGTCATAGTCGTGCCAAATTCAGCAGAAGACATCTCTAATTGAAAGGCATCATAATTAACAATGACTCAATACATTAAGATTTTCAATTTTTCTAAGCTAAATTTAGAAGACATTCATTCACATTTTTCAATTAGAATCTGATATGGATTCTAGTAATAGTAAGACTATAAGACTATGAGAGCAACATTGAGTTTCAATTTACAATTTAGAATACATACAAATACAATCATATATTCATTCACATATTTTCATTCCTTTCTCATGGACATGGCTATTTAGTTTTTCTTAAAATCAAGTAACAGCAAGTGAAAGTGTGAAACTGTGAAAGCAACAGAGTATCAATTTTTTTTATATTCAATTGAGGGAAATAACTATCAATTTTCAACAGAGCAACAGGCAGATTTTCATGACCCATTGGAGAGAAACAGAGTAACATATCCGTTGGAGCAAGGAGGTGAGGGCAATAGTTGCAGGCAATGTTATTAGGTCACCAGGTTAATGGGTCACTGGTTGAACCGGTTGAAAGTAGTAAAAAAATTCTTAAAAAATTCATAGCACAAGCTATTATTTCACCTATTCAGTCTCCAAAATAAAAAACAATACCATCACAAAATGCACCTAATTAAGCAAATAAAAATCAAGGTTTGCTACAAATTTCTAACTCAAGGTATAAGTCTTTAACTCAATTGATCTAGAATAACCACAAATAAAGACATGTAATTGATAATGAATAACAGAACAGAGCTTCAATCAATGACAGAAAAGAACAAAGTTTCCATCCATGAATATAATCTAATTACTGATAGAGATAGAACAAAACAATGTCAATTGAAATTCAGATTAAAACATGTAAAGACATGTACGAAATTAAGATTACTAATAACAAAACAAAGTTTCACATTTCAATCAATCAATATAATCAACAATAACCACAAATAAAGCATCCAAAAATTGTTAATTTAAATTCAGATCACAACCGGCCAACTCAAAGGGACAGAATGGTGAAGGATGAGAAGTTGCGTACCTTAGCCGTGACAGAGACGGGATGAGCAGCGCCGGTGAATGGTGGTGAAGAACGATGATGTGGCAGGCTCTATTCAACGGTGTGGGCGACGGAGACAGGAGACTAAGCGGAGATGAGAACGGACACGAGAAGGGAGACTGGACAGAATGCGACAGCGCGACGAGGTGAACGGAGACGAGGGATTGAGCGGCGCGATGTCGCCGGCGACGGAGTAGATGAAGACGGAGACCGGACAGATCCAGCGATACAGTTGAGAGAATTAGGGTTCACTTTAGAAAAAAGGGGTCACAATACCAGCAATTCATTCAAAGTACTTCACAGCCCACAAAGGTCACAGCAATACATTCTGTGTTTAGGGTTCCTTCGAGGCAGAGACAGATCCAATTTTTCAATTCAGTTTCTGAATTCTAATTAGTTTGTAATAAAAAGGTTAAAAAAATAAAATTAAAAATAAAATTTAATAAAGTATTTTTTATAAATATTTAATATAAATATAAATATATAATTATATTAATTATTATTATTATTATTATTATTATTATTATAATTATATTTATACATGCCACTTGGTAGGCTAAACATGTTTTTTTACCTACATGAGTCTGATTTATTTATATAAATAAGCCTTATAAAAAGCCTAAGACTATCTTTTTAATAAACAAGTCAGGCCAGACTTTTTAATAAACAAGTCAAGTTAGGTCAGGTAGTAGGCTCCTACTAGGTGGTCACCTGACTCTCACCCCTACATGCATGGTTGATTTGTTGAGTGGCTCGGACCAGTGGTTGCTCACGCGACAGGCAGAGTCAGAGATGAAGGTCGCTTGACGAACAGACACCGAAGAAGAAGCTTCACAATGGCGCGAGGTTGCTCACGACCCACGACAAAGAACGAATCACAACAAGCGCAACAGACGAAGGACTAGCACGACGGGGCAAACGTACTCATGCGGCAACTTGGATGGCAGGATATTTGAGTTCATATGGGTTAGGGTTCTGTCACAAGAAGGCTAGATTCCTGGATCGAGAAAGAGAGGACACACAAGATGCACTAAGGCTTGATTGCACTCTTGGTTTCTACTATAATCCATTTATGATTTGCCGATTTTAGTCACCCAATATTTTTTTTTTCCGATTTTGAACGCTATTTAAGATTAGAAATATTAGGGTGATCAAAATCATAAAAAAATAGAGGACCAAATGTGCAATTAAGAAAATAATTAACATGACCCACCTGGTTTAATGTGAATCCATTGAGTCACCGGTTCTGTTACATGGCCAATCCAACACAACGCTCAAACCAATCTGAATTGGTTTTTACAACACTGATTTTGTATTTAGAAAAAACAAATTTTTTTATTCCTTTCAAGTTTATTTTGTGTTAAAAATTTCTTCTTTTAGTTTTAAATCTTATCTTTCACAATAAATTATTTTTAACTTTTT
This sequence comes from Sesbania bispinosa, assembly GCA_026901365.1. Classification (NCBI taxonomy): domain Eukaryota; kingdom Viridiplantae; phylum Streptophyta; class Magnoliopsida; order Fabales; family Fabaceae; genus Sesbania; species Sesbania bispinosa. Next base: position 1,058,005 of record QLOH01000317.1, read on the forward strand.
TGTCCCAAATCTTATTTATTTATACTGTCAAAGGAATTTCTTTTAAATTTTATTCTTAATCTTAGATTATTTACTTACTCGTTCATTTTAAAAATGTATGCATATTTATCTTTTTTACTTTGATTTATTTTAAAAAAAAATACAGAATTTAAAAGAATATAATAAAATATTTAGACTTCGAGAGCTTGCATACTAGAGATTAAACATACTCTAAAGAATTAATTTTAATGTAATGTATAAAAGTGAATACTTGGATTAAGCCTCCAGAGTATCTCTATTGAGAGGGGATGATCGCATCTAGTTGGAAAGTGACTCCTCTACAATAGTGAATTCTGTCAAGTTTTGTGTTTCTCCTAGGAACCCTTGCTTTTCAGGCTGATTTTCTACTATCTAGAATGATATTTGCAAATTTCATCAGGTTCTTAGTAACCATGTCCATCGTGAAGGGAACTTTGTTCTTGACAAGATTGCTAGATCCGACCATGACATGCCTTTAGGGTTTAGGCTTTCATTTGGTCCCTCTTTCCCCTGCTTCTGTTTATTTAGCTTATTGCTTTGGCATTTCTTTTCCTAGAGGTTCTGTTTTGTAGTGGTGCTTAGAGCCCGTTTGAATTAACGTTTGAGAATACAAAATGGTTATGACTGGTGAACATTGATTTTGTAATAATAATTTTTGTTTGGGTAAAATCGGATGCTACAGTGAACGGATTCTCTATTGTTTCAAACGTGGTTTTATAAAATAAGTAGCAGATCAATTTTGCAAACTAAGGTTGGCCACATTTACCATATTATCCCTATGGGTGGTAGGTAACAACAACAAATTTGAGAAAAGTGCACCCAATGGCCACTGTCCCATTTCTATTTATCTAATAAAAATAATAATAAACCCATTTTAGTAATTTTATATCCAAAAGTTATTTCACTTTATCTCATCCAAACAAAATCAATTTATGTCAACCTACTTTTAGAATTATGAGTTCGTTTGTTTAAAATTATTTATTAAAAGAATGACTTTTTTTAAAAAAAATCACTTATAACAATTTTTAAGATTTTTGTCTAAACTTTTTTCAAGAAGCATAATGAGAAAATAATCAGTTTCATGACTTTTTTAAAGTTGCTTCTTGAAAAAAAACAGCTAAAATAGAAGAGAGGGAACTTTTTAACAATGTAAAAACATTTATTGTGGCAAACAAAGTGATTTTTTTAAGATTGTAGCCAAACGAAAATTTATTTCTGATTATACATGAATCTCTAAAATAAAATCAATTTTTTTAAACAATTTAAAAAGTACCTTTTTAAGAACAAATAAACTTGCCTTATATCCAAACAAAAATCAATTCTCTTAAAATCAACCCTACCAAAATTAATTCTCTCAAAATCAATTTTACCCAAATCAATTTCTGCAAACTGTAAACCAAACAGACACGTTCCTTCCCTTCCAGGAAAAAAAAAAAAGGATTAAACCATGGATGCCTTGTATGTTAATAATAACGTGTTAATTTTTATTTTCAAATAGTGTATAAGAAAGAATAATTCTATCTCTAACTACTTCTAACTTAATAAAACTTTAAATAAGTTGATAGAATAGAAACCGAGTTAGACACGAATGTGTGCGGAGCAACACTAAAGTTAAACATTGATTATATATTTTGGTTTAGTACAATTGAGTCAATTTGGATAAATTTGTCTAGAATAACTTGTAGTATAAAAAATATAATGAATTAAAATAAGTTATTTATGAAGAAGTTATATGAGAGAGCTTTTAAAAAAGTTGAGTTACATTAAATGGATTTTGATGAGATGCTTTGAAAGTGAAAAGTTGTGCATATATCTTTATCCACTCTAGAAAGTGAATAACAAAGCTAGAAGGATGTTCAATTTGTACTGGGAAATCAGTTTTCTCTCCCCTGCGAAACATCATATGATAAAGTAGCCTTAAATATAAATATTCTTACTAAATCTCTCCTGCTTTCATCCTACTACTTATCATTGACCTTATTCTGTCTTGGAAGTGGGAACTCTGTACATTCACCTTAGACAAGATGAGATATCTTAGCAACATCATTGCATGTATACTATATTCTCCCCTTCTATCCTTCCCTGCCCCTCTCAAGCAAATTCATTACTTTTGTAACGGCAAATCGGCAATGGGAATTAGCTCACATTGAGAGAAGTAAAAAGACAAAATAGATAACATTATATCTCTAGAAATGGGCAGGTTTATAGTCTTCAAAGTTCAAATAAAATCATATTAACAATATGGGAAAAGCGAATGGTGGAAGAGGGAGATATTCTGCAAACTAATTTTAAATTATTACAATCACCCTCTTGTATCTTTGATCCCCAACTTGACATTAGTCTTGGCTACCTTCATCATCAACCCGAACCTTAGTCCCACAACAGAGCCTTTTGTGCTCCTTAATCTCTGCCTTTTTCCCACAGCAAGCTACATCCTTGTTACCAAGCTCAGACCTCCTATCCAGGAACTCAGTGTTCTCTTTCCAAACCTCTCCATTTGAATAAACCTCCTTTTTCCAAATTGGAACAGTTGCTTTAATCTCATCTATCAAATATCTACATGCCTCTAGTGCATCAGCCCTATGGACAGATGAGACTGCAATGAAGACACTCGTTTCTCCAACAGCTACTGTGCCTAGGCGATGAGCAACAACAATGGAGTGTAGATTCCAGGATGCTCTAGCAGATGAACAGACAGACTTGATACAACGTATTGCCATTGGAACATAAGCTTCATATCTTAATTCCAAGACTGTTTTGCCTTCAAAGGTGTCACGTGTTGTGCCTGAAAATGTAGCTATAGCACCAGCTTGTGGGGCACTAACAAAATTCATGTATTTAGCAACATGTACGGGATTCAGGTCTTCCAAGATTTCAACAAGATTCTTATCATCTTCCGCAGCCATTTTCTACCAGAAGTTTAGATTATATGCTAATGGAATGGAAATCTGCTGTTATTAGAGCCTTTTCTTCCCTCACAAATAAAAGCAGACAAGTCTAGTGGTCCATCCTACAAATTGATTACAACCTCTTATCATGATGAAGCTCATACAATATCAGGTTATAATGTCAACATCAAACAACCTACAAAATAATAGAGAGCAAAATAAAACAAAAGGGTCAAGTCATAACAAAACATGCTTAGGCCTTTCGATTTTGGGAAGGGCAGCTTTTGGCTTAACTTCTTGCTCAGAATTTCATGACTTGCCAACAAGAAAATGTCAGGTCAAACTGATAGCATTTCAAATGAAGAATTCATGAAGGAACTTCCATTCACTGAGTACTGGCACTCATCAATTGTCTCAGAGGAAATTCCACTAGATGATAACTTATTTTACCCTTGTTTAACTACACATCATTTACTTCATATAATCTGAATTCTGAAATGAAAACATATTTCAGTCCAAAAATTTGTATTCCATGTTCTGTATACACCCATGAATTGGAAAAACCACAACCTGTTTTCATGGTTCTCCACAGATTTTCATAACAGGTAGACCAATTCACCCATTCAAACATTTCAATATAAAACCAGTCACTCCTTAAAACGCAAAACAAATTCAAATCACACATTTTAAACAAAAGAATCATCAGTTAAGAATTCAAAAAACGACATTTGAGTAAAATAGAGTAATTATCCATCGAAATTATACATAATATTTAATCAAAATCTCAGATTTCAGCTGAGGTGTTCACGGGTCGGTTTGGTTCGATTTTGATGAAAAAACAAATCCGAACCAAACAAAAGTGTTCAATTCAGTTCGGATCGGATTTCCTCAATTTTTTTAGCAATGACCCAAACCAAACCGATCCAATGTTCATTTTCTGTTCAACGAATCCAAAACTCAACAATGTCCATATGTACCTGTTTGGGAAAAAACGCATAAGAAAAAAAAAGAATGCAAAAACGCATAAGGAATCAAAAACAGAGTAACACAATTATAAAAAACAGTAGGAAAAAAACACATAAGAGTGTATGTTTTCCTGTGAACAAAAATGATTTTTGAGCTCAGCTCTCCCAAAATTGGGGTTCTAATTTTTGGTTTCTCTAGGAGATAAGCTTCAGATTTAATCGATCTTGGTATAGTTTGTAGAAGACTAGTAGAAAAAACAGAGTAGAAACACATAAGGAATCAAAGAAATCTTACCTTACAGAGTACAGACGGTGACACTCGCAAATGGTGGTCGGTTGGTCGCGGACTCACGGTGGTCGCGCTCTGCGCTGCTGATGTGGTGGTCGCAAACTTGCGGTGGTCGCAGACTCACGGTGGTGTCGGTGCTGCGCTCTACGGTGGTCGCCTGGTCACTGGTGGCTAGTGCGGTGCTGGTAAGAAGAGAGGATGGCGACAATGAGGAAGAATAGAGGAAACCTAACTGATACTGATGTCTTTTGCAGCAAAACGCGAAATAGGGATTCGGACTGATTTTTTAGTCAATTTTTAAATTTTCTTATTCAGTTTTTTTTTTTATAAACGTGTTCGGTTCGGATTGCCCGAACCAATGAACATTTCAGCTGTAACATGAAGAAATTTGTAGGAAATCGGATAGGCAGTAAATAGGCAGTAACATTTTGGATGATATATCACGCAAGTAGCTAATTTAGTTCGTGAAAATATTTTACAATGATAATTTAAAGATTTTAAAATTTATTTATGTATACAATATTTACTTTAATTTTAATTACAATAATAATCATTTGATTTTGTCTAATAGTCAAAAACAAAATAATTCGTGTTCTGAACGACTATTACTCATATTCGATTAGCTAATAATTACTTGGTTATCACGTAAGTGATTATTACTTTTCTTTCAATGGTAATAATTTGATATTATCATCAACTTAGTGCCCGTTTGTTTTAAATTTTGGAGCATCCAAAATCAATTCTGCAGAATTGATTTTAAATCACTTCCGTCCAACGTACTTTATAAAGCGTGCACCATCCATCTCAACCATTCATTTCTAGAATCAATTCTACTCAACTATAAACCAAACGGACCCTTAGTGTTACTTGTTTTTTAATGGTTAATAAGTATAAGTAATAACTACTTTAGGGTGGTCATCATGTAAATGGCTATCATGTTCTTTTATAAGCTGGTAAAATATAATAGAGTAAACTAACATTTTGGTCTCGTACTGTCTTTCACTTTGATTCCTGAGATTATAAAAACCTTCTATTAGTCCCTCATTTTGATCTCCGTCTTTCACTTAGGTCAAAACCACCAACTGCCTGTTAAATTATTGTTGAGGTGTCGCATAATAGGGACTAAAGTGCAAGATTTTTTACAATGTCAGAGACCAAACTGTATGGTGGTCCCTTATCTTCTTCTTCCCTCTTCTCTGCAGAATTTTTCTTCTTCTTTCGCTCTTCTCTTCTTCTTCACTCTTTTGCTTTTTTATGCAAATTACAGGGTTTGAAACAAAAGCCTTCAAGTTCTCCCACATGGTTTTCCTTTACTTCAATCTTAGAGTTTCATAATTGCGTGATTTTTAACCTCACACAAATTTGCAACATATATAACTGATGATTTCATATATTTACCTTTCTTTTTTCTCCTACCGTGTTCACCTCATGATTATTATATAGAAGGTAAAATTAAACAAGTTACATAAGTTTTTGCTTGTGAGTAGAGTTCCTTGTTCATGAAATAGTACTTAAATAGAATTGTACAAAGGGGTCACGAAAAATAAATTCTCATCCTTCTTGAAACAAAAGAGGCCTACTCTACAACATATTTTCAACACAAGAAACCATCATAATCGGGTGCAAGTTATATGATAACCAATGTCATGAAGGTTTCTGGTATATACTTACATTGAATTGAACACAGTAGCAACAATTTTACTCCTAGCAGAAACAAAGTAACGGGACACAATAATGACTTATTATTATTACCCACGCTCTCCTTGTAGTAATGTAGGCTTTCCTGTGGGAGAAAACATGAGAAGGACAATTTGAATATCACATATCACATAATATTTCATTTGAAAGAATATATCAATTATCAAGTATCAACTCAACTCCCCGTGGTTAAAACCAGGACCACACAATTATGAAACTCTAAGATTGAAGCAAAGGAAAACCATATGGTAAGGGACCACCATGCAGTTCGGTCCATGACATTGTCAAAAATCTTGCACTTTAGTCCTATTGAGTGACACCTCAACAAGGATTTAACAGACGTTAGTTATTTGGACCTAAGTGAAAGACGGAGGTAAAAGTGAGGGACTAACAAATGTTTTTTATAATCTCAGGGACCAAAATGAAAGACATTGACAAAGTCAGGGACCAAAGTGCTAGTTCACTCAAATAAAATAATATTTTAGTATTGAAAATAAATATTAAAAAACTAAAAAAATAAACAATTTTGATTAATGGTATAAATTTTATAGAAATGTTGGTACAATAACATCTATCTATAATTATACAATCCTATAGGTTTTTTTTAATATTTTTTCACTATTCATTCAATTTATTCTAATATTTTATTAGTTATTTTTTTATTATTGTTACTACCTTTTGTTATCAAAAGTCGTGCCATTTTTTTAAAGTAAAATTGTTTAAGATGCAAACATTGATACAGATAAACACAAATTATTTTGTTGAGATTAATATCGAAGTTTGGATGTGGTATTACAACAAAATATGTTGATTTACATTCATCTATAATCTATCTATAATTATACAATCATATAGGTTTTTTAATATTTTTTTCACTATTCATTCAATTTATTACAATATTTTATTAGTTATTTTTTTATTATTTTTACTACTTTTTGTTATCAAAAGTCGTGTCATCTTTTTTATTTAAAGTAAAATTGTTTAAGATGTAGTGCCCGTTTGGTTTAAATTTTGCACCATTCAGAATCAATTCTGCAGAATTGATTTTAAATCACTTCCGTCCAACGTACTTCGTAAAGCGTGCATAATCCATCTCAACCATTCATTTCTAGAATCAATTCTACTCAACTGTAAACCAAACGGACCCGTAGACATTGATACAAATAAGTACAGATAAATTTGTTGAGCTTAATATCGAAGTTTGAATGTGGTATTATTTCAAAATATGTTGATTTACATCTATCTATAATTTATCTATAATTATACAATACTATAGGTTTTTTAATATTTTTTTCACTATTCCTTCAATTTATTCTAATATTTTATTAGTTATTTTTTTATTATTGTTACTACTTTTTATTATTAAAAGTCGTGTCATTTTTTTTAAAGTAAAACTGATTAAGATGTAGATATTAATACAGATAAGCACATATAATTTTGTTGAGGTTAATATCAAAGTTTGGATGTGGTATTATAACAAAATATGTTCATTTATATCTATCTATAATCTATCTATAATTATACAATCTTATAGATTTTTTAATATTTATTTCACTATTCATTCAATTTATTATAATATTTTATTTGTTATTTTTTTATTATTGTTACTACTTTTTATTATAAAAAGTCGTGCCCTTTATTTGTAGATATTGACACACATGAGTACAGATATATTTGTTAAGATTGATACTAAAGTTTGGATGTGGTAATATAATAAAATGTGTCGATTTACATCAAATTTATTATGTATTTTCCTAATATATTATTTAGGGTGTTCATTGGTTTGGTTCAATCCGGCGAACCCGATAAACCCTAAATCCTACCGTACCAATCTGATTGGTTTGGATTTTTTTAGCTAAATCAGGTTGGATCCGAGCCAATCAAACCCGTCAATAATTGGTTCTGATACTTAACATATTAAAGATATTGGATCTGTTACTCGAACCGAACCAAACCACCCTAAATAAAAAAACTGTACTAAAATAAAAAAAATTGGAAGAGATGAGAGATTAATCATCAACATACACATGAGTACAAATTTATTTGTTGAGATATTATTTAGGGTTTAGGGTTTGCTACATGGAACAATGATTGTTAATATGGTAGAGTGTTCTAATACTTTATCTTTATATATCAATATATAAAGCAAAATGAAATAACAAAAAAATACATATAGTCAGTAACACAAAATTCAATTTAAAAAAACCAGTATTCTCACCATTCTATCAAAATTAATTTCTTAAGTGATCCCCGTGCATTGCACGGGTAATACACTAGTGTTGTACAAAGAGAGGTATAGAGACAAAAGAGGGAACAGAGAGAGAAATGTGAGATGTGATGGATAATGTGATAGAGAGATATATAGGGAAAATTGTGTTGTATAAGTTGTTGTATGTTTTTGGTTATATAAAAATGTTATCTCTAAATTTTAACTCAATTAATAAAATATTTAAATTATAATTATTTAATATGATAAATATATTGTATTATAGATTAGTTACTATAATATTTCGATCTCGAACCATATTTTCATTTTGTATGTAAATTCAAATATATTTAATAGGTAAAAACCTATTCTTTTTTAGGTAATTATTATAATATTTAATGGGTAATAATTATTGAATCTAATTTCTTGACCTTTGATGAATTTTTTGGTCTAGGCTCCATTTCAACCATTGATAATGGATTTTAAAGGAATTGATTTCAACTCAATTTTATTAATTGGGCTTTGGGCATCATAATTCATATATAATTTTATTTAGATAACAAAAAATATTTAACCCTTTTTTAGTATTATCAGTGAAAATATACAAGAATATATATGTAACATCCCACATATTAGGTTATCATAAATTATAAAGTTAAGGAGTGTTTTGTGTATGAGTAACTTAGAATCTGAAAATAATAAGGAACTATAAGTTAAAAACCCTAGTACAAATGAAGTTTCATGTCTTAAACTTAGTGAATTTAAGTAATTTAGGGTTCTGGTAATCGATTACAGTAATCGATTACCAGAGAGCTGGCTTAGGTCTCAGGTAATCGATTACCAGAGAGCTGTCTTAGGTCTCAGGTAATCGATTACAGTAATCGATTACCAGAAAGCTGGTTCTAGGGTAATCGATTACCAGATGTTGTAATCGATTACCAGTTTCCAGAAACGTTTTTAGTGTAATTTTTACCTCTGGTAATCGATTACAACATTACTTAATCGATTACCAGCGGTCCAATATAAAAGCCTGGACATGCAAAATTCAGATTTCACCATTTTTCTTTCACCCTTCTTCAAACCCTAGAGAAAGAAAGTGAGAGTTCTAGAGAGTGGAAGTTAATTTTGGAGCCTTGGAAGGAGATTGAAGCTAGAATCAACAAGTGGATTACTTCAAGCTCTCAATTCCTCCCTTAATTTCATAGATTGGTGAGTATAACTCACTATTATGGTAGAATCTATTGGTCTCAATGCATGCTCCCACCCCTTTCTCTTCCCTTTCTTGATGCTAGTTAGATGATTGATAGAATTGATAAATGATTGTTGTTTGGATTGATTATCGATAGATTGAGCATTGAGTATAGAATCGAGTGTCGAAATCTTTAGTTTTGAAGTTATCGAAACTATCGAAACTTACGAAACTAGCGAAACCCCTTGATTGTACCTCATATGAACATCCTAATCGGTTGTATCCCTTTATTTAGTACTACTCATGGATTGATATAGCTAGTTCGATGTTTGGATTCGGAATTTTGGTTGTTGATTTACAAGGGTCGAAATGTCGAAATAGTCGAAACTAGTTTAATTGTTTGTACATACCATGAATAGAGCATTGTGCAACTATGTTATCAAGATTATATGATTAAAATGATAAGAAGTCGGCTTTATGTCGAGAGTAAAAGATAAATGTTATTGAAAACATGGCTTCGGCCCAGTTTGGGTGGGATTTGTCCCCGGGAAAGCCGGTTCCCGTAGTCTGAGCTCAGGTCTAACTCTAGAAAGTGATAATATCATGCCTGCTGGGCACATCAGTGAGTGCATCATGTTACATTATATTCATTTGATAATTGTGCTGAATTCTTATAGCTTTTAAATTGACATAACTATCTATTCCTTGCATTCATGCATATGAGTTATATTCATTGAGATTTTTATCTCACCACGTGTTATGTGGATTTTGTTTAGCTGATCAGGTACCTCCGTCGTCAGATTCCCAATCTGGGAAGTGAAGGTCATGAGGGATAGATATTTGTCCTCTTCCTTGTTTGTTTTGCTTGAATCGACATGTTAATCGCAAACCAACGCTCTGATACCAATTGAAGGGAATCAAGCATGTGGTCAGGGTGCAGCGGAAATAAATGGATTCCCTCCCTTGTTATAATCGTTTTGCGAAAACACGAATCAAGGCAAAAAGGTATTGAAACGAAAGGTCGTACCTTATTAGGATTATAAACGAGGCAAGTGTAGCCACGTCTCTATTGGTATCCACGCCAACAGCCGGACTAGGATTCTCTCCTCAACTCTGCTAGTAGCCTTGGAAAGTAAGAAGCGATTGCTCATGTGTCTCAGGGTAGTGCATCTTATGCTCTATTTATAGAGTGGTGGATAGGGTTTTACCCTTCACTCACTTAACCCTCACACTTATGGGCATGACCCATAATAATTCTAATTAAATTAAATTAGAATTATTATCCTTTCCTAGTGGCATGTTGTATGCGTGTGACCCAATAGGATTTTAATATTTGGTTATAATATTAAAATAAAACTCTTTTATATTTAATATCATAAATAGTGAGCGGTATCTAGCAACACATCACTATCCAAATATTACGATTATCAATAACTTTGATAAATCCTATTTTATTATAATAATTTATATTCTCTGTCCCTTTGTCCAAATATCTAATTGAACACAAGGGCATGGATTGTGTCAACCTTGTATAGTTCAATTTATATTTTCTTGATCCTCAAGTAGACTGTACAGAAAATAAATATCTCATATTTATTCTCCTGAGCATGGCCATGCATTTTGCAGTCTCACTTTATCAAGAGGCCTACAGATATAACTCCTGTTACAGAGGAGGGACAAATCCCATCTAGGGCACTCACATTCCACCACATAATTTATTATATGTCCAAAAACCAACTTTATGATTACCCTGTTACAGGTAACGTTTGATGATAATTAAAACATATAATTCCTTATGTAGGAATCGTAGTGATTTCAGGTCAAAGGACTTCATATAACATTTATTAATTTAAGAAACGTTCATGACACTTATGTAACAACCCATGCAACGTTCTTAAGGTGGGTCTGTCCAGTACACCATTACTCTTAATGTGTACCTATGTGAGCACATGATATCTCATATCCATGATCTATGAGATGTGATCATCAATGAACTCACATGCTAGTCTAAATGCATCTTTGTCCTAAGATGATAATTGACTAGGGACTATTTAAGAATAGTTCTTCACAAGCTCTCACGATCAAGTCATCTACTTGATTCCTTATGAAGTTTAAGCTTACTATTCTAAGGACAATAATTATATTCTAAAAGAATAAGTTTGCCTTTATAAAATAACATGATACAAGTGATGGATGTTCACAAATATATAAGTCTCTAGTGCATATTCCTAACAGATGTTATGTAGTATGTGTACTTTGTAACTCTTAGTGGATTTAGAAAAGTGTTCTATATATGGTTGTACCTAATTTTGGACTTTTATTTAATTAGTTAGTATGTTCATTAAATTGTTGGATTTTCGTTGGATTTCTTGCAATTTCGTGATACTATTTGATATTAAAACGTTTCGCTCCTAATTCTAAGTTAAGAACTTAGTTTCCAACGGACTAGGTTCTTACGCTGGAATTTAAGGTGTTACATTTTGGTATCAGAGCAGTTCAATCCATTTGGACTGTGAAATTAGGATATTCTGTGGTTTGTTAATGATTCCATATGTATTATTTTGTGAATTGAGAGACTGATCACCTCGAAATTTGCTTGATGATATGTAGGGAATTATGGCAGGCGGCAGGAGAGGTCGTCCAAGGGTCAACTTTCCACCTCCTTCATCATCACCATCTCCTTCCCAGGGTCCTACTCAGGATCCTGTGGCGGCAGCTCTTCAGGCTCTGACTCAAATGATGGGAGAACAAATGAATGCGAATCGGGTCCAAGCTGAAGCGGCACGGGAGCAAGCTGCCACCAATGCAGCCATGCTTCAAGAGATGGCTAGGAGGTACACAGAACCACCACCACCACCCGTTGTGGATTCTTTTGCTGTGGGGTTATCAGAGTTTAGGAAGCACACCCCTCCACCGTTCAACGGAGTCTATGACCCTGACGTAGCGGCAAATTGGCTTCGGAATTTGAACCGAATTTTCAAAGTGATGAAATGCACGGATGAAGCGAAGGTGGGTTTTGCAGTCTATATGTTGAGAGGAGAGGCTGAGGGTTGGTGGAAGACTGCAAAGGTTCGGGCTGCAGAGGCAGAGGCACCAATGACTTGGGAAGTGTTTCAAAACTTGTTTTTGGGGAAATATTTTCCAGCTACCATCAAGAGGCAAAAGGAGACTGAATTTCTGCAACTCAGGCAAGGAGACATGTCAGTGGGTTAGTATGTGGCAAAGTTTGAGGAGCTAGCCAAGTATTCTCGTTACCTTCAAGCTGTGACTGATGAGGAGTGGAGGTGTGCTCAATTTGAGGGAGGACTAAGGCCTGAACTGTTGGACCGGATTGGAACATTAGAGATTAAAGACTTTTCGTTGTTAGTGAGCAAGTGCTACATTGCTGAGAAGAATTTCAAGGGAACTACTTCATCATCTACACCCATGAAGAATAAGGGAAAGAGGAAATTTGAGATGCCCCTTCCGGGCAAAGGTTCCAAGCCTAAGTGGCAAGGAAAACCAGTCTTGCCCACTCAACAAGCCCAACGCCAAGGAGGACTCAAGTGCAACAAGTGTGGAAAGGAGCATGCTGGGGAGTGTATGATGGGAAAGAACTTGTGCTATTCTTGTAAGCAACCGGGGCACATAAAGAGAGACTGTCCAAAACTGAAGAATTCCCAAAAGCCTCAATCAATTGGAAGAGTTTTTACCCTCAGTGGGCAAGTAGCAGCTTCTGCAGACAATCTGTTGAGAGGTATATGCACCCTAGGAGAAAAGACCTTAATTGTATTGTTTGATTCTGGGGCAACCCATTCTTTCATTTCTTCTGAATGTGTTGAACAGTTAAAATTGTCTGTTGATTCCTTACCTTATATTCTTAATGTAATTACTCCAGCTAAAGAGGCTATTTCCACTTCCCTTGTGTGTTCTAAATGTTCTATTGTTATTCAGGGTAGGATTTCTGTAGTTGATTTGATTTGTCTACCTTTGAGGGGTATGGATATTATTTTGGGAATGAACTGGTTATCTTCCAATCAGGTTACTTTAGACTGTTTCTATAAAAAGGTCATATTTCCCCCTTTCCCTCCTCCTTCGGGGGAGAGACTCCCTATGCTTTTATCCAGTGTCACCCAGGTTAACCAATGTCTTAGTGATGGGAGTGAATGTTTTATTTTGTTACTTTCCTCAAACTTAGAATCTAAAGTAGATTTGAGCAGTGTAGCCATGGTTCGGGAGTTCCAAGATGTTTTTCCTAGTGAAGTTTTAACCTTACCACCTGACCGGGAGTTAGAGTTCACCATGGATTTAGTGCCAGGCGCGAGACCCATCTCTAAGGCTCCATATAGGATGTCCCCACTAGAACTGAATGAACTTAAAACCCAACTAGAGGATCTTATAGCTAAAGGGTTCATTATGCCTAGTGTGTCACCCTAGGGAGCTCCAATGTTGTTAGTGAAGAAGAAAATGGGAGTATGAGATTGTGTGTAGATTATAGACAGTTGAATAAGGTCACCATTAAGAACAAGTACCCACTTCCTAGAATAGATGACCTTCTAAACCAGCTTAGGGATGCCTCAGTGTTTTCTAAGATAGATCTTAGGTCGGGTTACCATCAAATTAAGATTAGGAAGGAAGACATCCCTAAGACAACTTTTAGGACCAGGTATGAGCACTATGAGTATCTAGTGATGCCATTTGGTGTTACTAATGCTCCTGCTGTATTCATGGACTACATGAATCGAATCTTCCGGCCCTTTTTGGATCAGTTCGTAGTGGTATTCATAGATGATATCTTGATTTATTCTCGTAGTCTAGAAGAACATGAAAATCACCTTAGGACTGTTTTAGAAATTTTGAGAGGAAAGAGACTGCTTGCTAATCCTGAGAAGTGTGAGTTTTGGATGGACCGGGTCCATTTCCTAGGGCATATTATCACTAGGGAGGGGGTATCAGTTGATCCTAGTAAGGTAGAAGCCGTTCTTAAGTGGGAAAGACCTAAGACCGTCACAGAAATTAGGAGTTTCCTAGGATTGGTCGGCTACTACCGGAGATTTATTAATGGATTCTCCCGTTTAGCTTTGCCTCTTACAAGATTGACTAGAAAGGGTCAAGCCTTTGTATGGGACAAAAAGTGTGAGCAGAGTTTTCTAGAACTCAAAGATATATTAACCACCGCTCCGGTACTGGCGTTGCCGGATTTGTCTAAGACCTTTGAAGTGTATAGTGATGCGTCAGGTAAGGGCTTAGGATGTGTTTTGATGCAGGAAAGGAGAGTAATGTCTTATTCCTCTAGACAGTTGAGGCCTCATGAGGAAAACTATCCTACACATGATTTAGAATTAGCAGCTGTGGTTTTTGCCCTCAAAATTTGGAGGCATTACCTGTTTGGTGTAAGGTTTGAGGTCTTTAGTGATTACAAGAGTTTGAAATATATCTTTGATAAAAAAGAACTCAACATGAGGCAAAGAAGGTGGATGGAATTCCTTAAAGATTATGACTTTGAGTTGAAGTATCACCCAGGCAAGGCCAATGTAGTGGCTGATGCTCTCAGTAGGAAATCCCTTCATGTGTCATCCATGATGGTATATGAAATGAGTCTTTTAGAGGATTTTAAGAACCTGAGTCTTAGTGTCGAAGTGAATGAAAGCAGTATCAGGTTGTGCAGGATGGAGATCACTAGTGAGCTTCAAGCTCTGATTAAGGAAGCTCAGGGTTTGGATCCAGAACTTCAGGGTAGAATTGGACAAGCAGATTTTTCTAAATCAGATGACAGAACAATTCTCTTCCAAGGAAGAGTTTGTGTCCCTAAGGGGGGTAGTGTAAGGTAGTCAGTTTTAGAGGAGGCCCACAGGGGCAAGTTTTCTGTACATCCTGGCACTACCAAGATGTATCAGGACTTAAAGAAAATGTTTTGGTGGGAAGGGATGAAGAAAGAAATAGCTGAATATGTTTCTAAGTGTCTAACCTGTCAACAAGTCAAAATAGAACACCAGAAACCATCAGGAGCCCTTATGCCATTAGAAATTCCTGAGTGGAAATGGGAGAATATAGTTATGGACTTTGTGTTAGGGTTACCACAAGTCCAGGCAGGCTTTGATGCCATCTGGGTCATTGTGGACCAGTTAACTAAATCGGCCCATTTCCTTCCAGGTAAGAATACCTATCCTCTGAAGAAGTTAGATGATGTGTATGTCAAGGAGATTGTTAAGCTCCATGGCATTCCCTCTAGCATCATATCTGATAGGGATCCTAGATTCACCTCTAGGTTCTGGAGTGCACTTCATCAGTCATTCGGGACTAAGCTTAGGTTTAGCACCGCTCACCATCCTCAGACTGATGGTCAGTCTGAGAGAACCATCCAAACCTTAGAGGATATGCTGAGAGCTTGTGTGTTAGAGGAGTCAGGCAGTTGGGATAGGTACCTACCTCTCATAGAGTTTGCCTACAACAATAGTTTCCATAGCAGTATAGGCATGGCACCTTATGAGACTCTGTATGGTAGGAGGTGCAGATCTCTTGTTTTTTGGCATGAGGTTGGTGAGAAAGCTTTGTTAGGCCCAGAGTTGGTACAGGAAACCACTGAAAAGATTAGAGTCATTAGTAAAATTACTTGCAGGGAGGGTGTCATGTACCTCAAGAGAACAAGCCTAAAGAGGCATATGAGATGATCGATAGATGGTTATCGTCTCATGATATATGAACCACGTATTATTGATTTTGAACATATTTGGGAGTTTTAGTTTTTTTTTTTCTCAGTTTGCTGCATAAGGTTATCTTTTAGTAGTGGAATAATGTTAAATCCAGAAAGACAACACTTCTAAATGTATAATTTATGATTTCTTTTTATGCAAATAAATTACCTATTCAGATAGGATTTGGTATTAATTCTTCTAGGCTGTTGCATGGCAGAGTTAAAGGCATGCACTATTTCAACCATCTGGGTACAAAAAGTGAAAAGAATCACTCACATGGTTGAGCAGAGTGATGCATAAACAATAGAGGGAGCCCCGTTTATATGGCAAACACCTGAAATTTAGAATCCAAGTTATACTTTAAAATGCAAAGCCTAAATTTTGATTCACCTGTATTCATTCATAATTGGGACGATAGCCTAAAGCTTTCATGTCATAAGTCAATTTTGTTTCACCTCCATTATAACTGTTCACCGGTTACAACATTGACATTATATGGTTCAGAGATATGACAATGCATAACAAGGGATAAAAGAAGGGGAGAATGCTACAAATAGAACAGCAAAAATGGCTTCAAAGTTTGACTTGTTACCCATAAATATGTATTAATTATCAGATGACAATTAAACACTACAAGAGTCCTACTAGATTTATGTTGGTCACAAATAACTCATCTCAATTTTGCTAAAACACTCTATCCACAAGGATGCACTCAACGGTGCTTCTTACCAGCACCTTTTTTACCATGTTTCATCTTACCTCCTTTCCTTTTCCCTTGCATATTGGTTGCAGTGTCATGATCTCTTGATGGTGCTGAATTTAACAAATGCTTCACATCCAAGATGCCGTTTCTAAAATGACCTTCACTTGACTTTAGACCCCTATTCTCAGGCTTGAGCTTCCCAATGGATCTTTTACTGCTACCACCAGTCCTTCCCCCAAATTGTCCAAGAATCATACGCTAGAAGGCACAAACGGTAAGTTAGAGTCAGATAATTAAGAAAAAAATGGGATAACAGAAATCAGTTACCTCTTAAAGCATTTTCTGCTCCCTCTCCTTTTGTTTCTTCATCATCGGTCGTGCTACACTTAAAGGTAATCTCTGATTCTTGGGTGGCTACACATGGGAAAATGAAACACACAATGAAAAATTGTGTCCTGAGCATACTGCTAATATTATATGCAATGGCAAATGATGTAGAAAATATAGCATCAACTATATTATCCTCACCTTCCCACCGAGAGAAACAACCTTCCTATCTTCAATCTTCTTGCGTTCTTTCCATGTCATATGTGAATAGCCTATAAAGTATAGTAATTAGCACTAGTAGCCATTATAAGAAGCAACTGCACAGTGTGATATTTGATGGACATAGAGCAAAGGTAAACAAACCAGGTTAATTGAATATCTAAACCATAAATTCTTCAACTTCAACACCCCAAATTAAAATAAAGGAAACAACTATTTCCTTATCATTCAAACATCCCATATGCAAAATCAATCATAATGTAGTGCTTTATGAAAAATTGCATCAACAGAAAACGGATTCAATAAAAGGGAAAAGAAAGTCACAATGAAAAAAAAGTAAGAAAATTACTGAATTTTTCAACATCTTTCATAATCTTCCTTATGTCCATTTCTTGTTCCTGCTGTTCTGTTGGAGGTCCATGTCCATCAGCTTCTTTCTTCTTCTTGTACACCTTTCCCATCACTGCTTGGAAAATTGAAAGAAAGAAAAGATTCAAGGAAAAAAGTCACAAAATTACATCAAAACTTGACACTAAGTCACAAAATTACATCAAAACTTGACACTATAAAAAGTCACAAATCAGAGGGAAAACAGTTAAAATGGATGCCTTAAATGCTTGTGTCTCTTCATACAAGCACTAACCCAAAATTTGATATAGCTTACAATGCAAAAAGAGTCCATCATTGTACTGGGCACTTTGATGTTAACTAAAACATGAGAACAGTGACCATTGAGTGTTTGTTTGAGTCAATCAATGTAACATCCCAACAATTGGATAAGTTAATTGTAAGATTTATTGTTATTTTTGGAATTTGGCCTAATGACCTTGGTATACTAATTCACAAATATCTAGAGTTGTAGGTATCCAATTAAGGTAATTCCACCTTCATTAGAAAGCTAACTTCCGGGGCTTCAGTTTGATAGGTCATATGATAGGGTTCCGAGCTCATTTGAACTCCCAAAACAGAATTAAATTCTCCCATGAGCGAAAACATTCGCTTGTGAGCGAATTTTCACGAATTCAGACCCTAAAAACGCCTTCTCCTCCTTCTTCCTTTCATTTTCTTCCATTCTTAAGGTTCTAGTGAGAGGGAGAGAGGGTTTTAGAGAGAGAAAGTGGTGAAACAACAAGGGATCGAAGGATTAAGACTAGGAATCATCTCATCTTCACTTAATTGCTTGGATTCCTAAACTTTGGTGAGTAATTCTCACTTGATTGAGTAGAATTAGAGATTGGTCTCCAAACCCTTGATCCCCCTCCTTTCTCTCCCATTCTCTGATTATATCTTGTTTTTGTTGATTGTTTTTGTTTGTGATTGTTGATTGATCAATGGGAATGAATTTAATCGGTTAAAACGGATCAATTCTTGATAATCGTTAGTTTCGAAACTTTCGAAACTCTCGAAAGATTCGAAACTCTCGAAACGTCGAAAGGTTCCGTTCTCTTCAATTAAACTCGTTCCGAAAGGTATAATTAAGGATCGGTAATTGATTTCGGTATAGGAATTGATGAGTATATGTTGTGGGTGTCGTTCGCACTCCGAATCTCCTTAGTTTCGAAAGGTTCGAAATGTCGAAATTGTCGAAACTAACGAGATTACGATATTTATCAATTCCGGATATCAAAATTCGTTATTTGATCAAATTTATACGATTAAAGGACTTCGGTCTCTTTGTGAAAGAACATAGCCTTTGGCTATGACTAGACTTCGGTCTCTTTGTGAAAGAATGTAGGGTGGGATTCGTCCCCTGGGGAGATATCCTCTGTAGTCTGAGCTCAGGTCTAACTCTAGACTGTGATTGTACATGGCCTATCGGGCAAGCATTTTAAGCATACTATTAACTATGTTAGATGAAGATTGTTATAGTTCGATATAGTGATTTAAAGCCTGAATTGTCATGAGATATATGTTCTGCATACATGCATGAGATTTGCTCACTGAGATTGTATCTCACCACAAGTTATGTGGATTTTGATTAGACGTTCAGGTTCCTTCTCCCCAGCTTAATGAGCCTCGGAGATGATTTTGGAAAGCTGAAGACTTAGTGTTTTGATGTAATTATTTAAGGGATGACTTTTGTATATGCCCTTTTGTAGTAGCTAGAACTGGCTTTGTATTTCAGAGTTATGATCTAAACTTGTAGTGACCTTTTGAATTAGAATTGTAAAATGGACCGTATGACCTTTCACTGTTGGGTAGTTAACTTCATGTGGTTAAAAGACTTAATTTCTCTATGGTTTGTTGTAAATTATCCTATTATGTTGGAATTGCGATAATTTATAGAACAGGTCGATATTTAAAGTATAACATTATAAATTCTGAGTTAGGAATTTGGTTTCCAACGGACTAAATTCCTGCTTGTGAATTTAGGGTGTTACATTTTGGTATCAGAGCAGTTCAATCCAATTGGACTGTGAGAATTAGGATTTTTTGTGGTTTGTTGATAATTTCTTATGTATTATTTTGTGAATTGAGAGACTGATCACCTCGAGATTTGCTTTATGATATGTAGAAGTTATTGCAAGCAACAGGAGGGGTAGGCCAAGGGATAGACAACCCTCTCCATCTTCTTCACCTCCACCTGAACCAGTCTCAGATCCGATGGTGGCAGCTCTTCAAGCACTGACTCAAATGATGGGAAACCAAGCAGCTACCAACACAGCAATCTTGCAAGAGTTGCCTAGACAACGACCGGAGCAACCACCACCCACTGTGGACGTATTCTCTGTTGGGTTGTCCGAGTTCAGGAAGCATAACCCCCCCACAGTTCAATGGGGTGTATGATCCTGACGCGGCAGCTCGATGGCTTAAGGATCTAAGCAGAATTTTTGATGCAATGAAGTGTTCTGATGAGGTTAAGGTGAGCTTGGATGTATACATGATGAGGGGGGAAGCTGAGGATTGGTGGAGGACTGCAAAGTTACAAATGGCGGAGTTGGAGACTCCATTGACTTGGGAGGCTTTCCAAGGTCTGTTTTTGGAGAAGTATTTTCCGGCGACAATCAAAAGGCAAAAGGAAGCAGAGTTTCTACAACTTCAACAAGGAGAGATGACGGTTGGGCAATATGTGTCAAGATTTGAAGAATTGTCAAAGTTTTCTCGGTATCTACAGGCTGTAAACGATGAGGAGTGGAGGTGCACTCAGTTTGAGGGAGGATTGAGACCGGAGATCATTGATCGAGTGGCAGCCCTGGAGATTAGGAATTTTTCTACCTTGGTGAGCAAGTGTTATATTATAGAGAAGAATTGCAAGGGAAGGATAGCATCTCCAACACCACAAGATAACAAAGGGAAAAGAAAGGTGGAGCCTAGTAACCTGAACAAGAACTTTAAACCGAAATGGCAAGGCAAACAACCTGTAGCAGTTCAGCCATTTCAACATAGGGAGGTTCGAGTATGTCCTAAATGCGGGAAGGAACATCTGGGAGCATGCTTAACGGGGAAGAATGTCTGTTACTTTTGCAAGCAAACCGGTCACTTCAAAAAGGACTGCCCTAAATTCAAGGAGCTCCAAAAGCCTCAACCAACTGGAAGGGTTTTTACCCTCAGCGGTCAGGCGGCGAATTCTTCTGATAATCTGTTAAGAGGTAATTGCACTTTAGGAGAGGAGACTTTAATTGTATTGTATGATTCAGGAGCCTCACATTCTCTTGTTTCTTTTGATTGTGTAAATAAATTGAACTTGTCTACCGTTTCCTTGCCTTACATTCTAAATGTTGTTACTCCAGCTAAAGAAACCATATCAACTTCTCTTGTGTGTATGGACTATCCTTTAATTATCCAGGATAGACTTTTGTTGTTGATTTGATTTGCTTGCCTTTGATTGGTATTGATGTTATTCTGGGAATGAACTGGTTATCTTCCAATCAGGTGTTGCTAGACTGTTTTAATAGAAAGGTTCTTTTCCCTGATTTTTCTGTTCCTTCTAAGGAAAGGTTGTCCATTCTATTGTCTAGTGTTTCTCAAGTTTCCCAGAGTATCAATGGCGGGGGTGAATGTTTTCTGTTGTTACTTTCCTCAAATTTAGAAACAAAATTTGATTTGAGTAGTGTGGCTACGGTTCGGGAATTCCAAGATGTTTTTCCTAATGAAATTCTAATCTTACCACCTGAGCGAGAAATAGAGTTCACCATAGATTTGATACCCGGTTCAGGACCCATTTCTAAGGCACCCTATAGGATGTCCCCCTTAGAACTTAGTGAACTCAAGAGGCAATTGGAAGAGTTGTTAGGAAAGGGGTTTATTAGGCCTAGTGTCTCCCCGTGGGGGGGCTCCAGTGTTGTTGGTGAAGAAAAAGGATGGAAGCATGAGGTTATGTGTAGATTTTAGGCAATTGAATAAAATAACAATTAAGAATAAGTATCCATTGCCTAGAATAGATGACCTCCTAGATCAACTTAGAGGTGCTTCTGTGTTTTCCAAAATAGATTTGAAATCAGGATATCATCAAATCAGGATAAGAAAGGAAGATATTTATAAAACCGCTTTTCGAACTAGATATGGACACTACGAGTACTTAGTAATGCCATTTGGTGTTACTAATGCTCCGACAGTGTTTATGGATTACATGAATCGAATCTTCCGACCTTTCCTAGATAAATTTGTGGTTGTGTTCATTGATGATATTTTGATTTACTCTTCTAGTATGGAAGATCATGAGAAACACTTGAGATTGGTGTTGGAAGTTTTGAGGGAAAGGAAATTGTTTGCCAATCCGAACAAATGTGAGTTTTGGTTAAACAAAGTCCATTTCCTAGGCCATGTCATTTCTGGGGAGGGAGTGTCAGTTGACCCTAGTAAGGTAGAGTCAGTTCTTGAGTGGGAAAGACCTAGGACTGTTACGGAGATTAGGAGTTTTCTAGGGTTAGCCGGTTATTATAGGAGATTCATTAAGGGCTTCTCTCGCTTAGCTTTACCTCTCACCAAGTTAACTAGAAAGGACCAAGTCTTTGTGTGGGATAGTGATTGTGAGCATAGTTTCCTGGAACTAAAGCATAGATTGACCAGTGCCCCGGTGTTAGCATTTCCTGATGTTTCTAGAACCTTTGAGGTATTCTGTGATGCCTCTGGAAAAGGGTTAGGAGGTGTTCTGATGCAGGATAGGAAGGTTGTGGCTTATGCATCTAGGCAGTTGAGGCCTCATGAGGAAAATTATCCTACCCATGACTTAGAATTAGCTGCTGTGGTTTTTGCCTTGAAAATTTGGAGGCATTACATGTTTGGTGTAAGGTTTGAGGTCTTTAGTGATCATAAGAGTTTGAAGTATCTTTTTGATCAAAAAGAACTCAACATGAGGCAAAGAAGATGGATGGAGTTTTTGAAGGATTTTGATTTTGAGTTGAAATATCACCCAGGGAAGGGCAATGTAGTGGCTGATGCTCTCAGCAGGAAATCCCTGCATGTGTCATCCTTGATGATACAAGAGATGAATCTCCTAGAGAAGTTTAGAGATTTGCACCTAAGTGTAGAGTTTGGAGTAGGTAGCATTCATATGTACCGATTAGAAATCTCTAGTGAGTTTCAAACTCTGATTAAGGAGGCTCAGGATTTGGATCCTGATCTTCAGAGTAAGATGGGGCAAGTAGGATTTTCTAAGTCAGGTGAGGGATTGATTCTTTTTCAGGAAAGAATTTGTATCCCTAAAGAGAGTAGAGTTAAACAGCAGGTATTAGAGGAAGCTCATAAGGGTAAGATGTCCATACATCCTGGTTCCTCCAAGATGTATCAGGATTTGAGGAAGAGGTTCTGGTGGGTCGGTATGAAGAGAGAAATAACTGAGTTTGTGTCTAGGTGCCTAACTTGTCAACAAGTTAAGGTGGAACACCAGAAACCATCTGGAGTTCTATTACCCTTAGAGATTCCTGAATGGAAGTGGGAAAGCATAGCTATGGACTTTGTGGTAGGTTTACCTCGAGTCCAAGCAGGGTTTGATACCATATGGGTAATAGTGGACCGTTCAACCAAGTCAGCCCATTTCCTTCCAGTTAAGAATACCTTTTCCCTGAGTAAGTTAGCTGAGCTGTATGTTAGAGAGATTGCCAGGTTGCATGGTATTCCTTCTAGTATCATTTCTGATAGGGACCCCAGGTTTACTTCAAGGTTCTGGAATGCACTACACCAGTCATTCGGGACTAAACTTAGGTTTAGCACCGCTTACCACCCTCAGACTGACGGTCAGTCTTAGAGAACCATCCAAACCTTAGAAGATATGTTAAGAGCCTGTGTGCTAGAAGAGTCGGGCAGTTGGGATAAGTACCTACCACTTGTAGAGTTTACTTACAATAACAGTTTTCATAGCAGTGTAGGCATGGCTCCATATGAAGCTTTGTATGGTAGGAGATGTAGGTCTCTTATGTGTTGGCATGAGGTGGGTGAGAGATCCCTGTTGGGTCTGGAGTTGGTTCAGGAAACTTCTGATAAGATTAGGATGATTAGGGAAAAACTTGTAACTGCCCAGAGCCGTCAGAAAAGTTATGCTGATAAAAGGAGAAAAGAACTAGAATTTGAGGAAGGGGAACATGTATTCCTTAGAGTAACTCCTGTCATTGGTCTAGGGAAGTCTGTGAAATCCAGGAAACTGAGTCCTCGATACATTGGTCCCTTTCAAATCTTGCAAAGAATTGGTCCTCTTGCATATAAATTGGCTCTTCCACCATATCTTTCCAAGATTCATAATGTTTTTCATGTGTCTAAGTTAAGAAAATATGTGTTTGATCCTTCTCATGTCTTGTCTTCTGAACCAATACAATTGAAGAACAACCTCACACTACCTGCAAAACCTAAACAGATTATTGACAGAAGTGCCAAGACTCTGAGGAATAGAAACATTCCTTTGGTTAAGGTAGTTTGGGAAGGTTTATCTTTGGATGAAGCTACTTGGGAAAAGGAAGAGGTTATCAAGTATCATTACCCTAGTTTGTTTGTATGATGGTAAGATCTCTTATCTTATATTAGTAAAATTTTGGGGACAAAATTTCTTTAAGGGGGGTAGAATGTAACATCCCAACAATTGGATAAGTTAATTGTAAGATTTATTGTTATTTTTGGAATTTGGCCTAATGACCTTGGTATACTAATTCACAAATATCTAGAGTTGTAGGTATCCAATTAAGGTAATTCCACCTTCATTAGAAAGCTAACTTCCGGGGCTTCAGTTTGATAGGTCATATGATAGGGTTCGGAGCTCATTTGAACTCCCAAAACAGACTTAAATTCGCCCATGAGCGAAAAATTCGCTTGTGAGCGAAAATTGACCCGAGAAGGGTTATTTCCTGGTGGTAATTCGCCCATGAGCGAAAAAATTCGCTTGTGAGCGAATTTTCACGAATTCAGACCCTAAAAACGCCTTCTCCTCCTTCTTCCTTTCATTTTCTTCCATTCTTAAGGTTCTAGAGAGAGGGAGAGAGGGTTTTAGAGAGAGAAAGTGGTGAAACAACAAGGGATCGAAGGATTAAGACTAGGAATCATCTCATCTTCACTTAATTGCTTGGATTCCTAAACTTTGGTGAGTAATTCTCACTTGATTGAGTAGAATTAGAGATTGGTCTCCAAACCCTTGATCCCCCTCCTTTCTCTCCCATTCTCTGATTATATCTTGTTTTTGTTGATTGTTTGTGTTTGTGATTGTTGATTGATCAATGGGAATGAATTTAATCGGTTAAAACGGATCAATTCTTGATAATCATTAGTTTCGAAACTTTCGAAACTCTCGAAAGATTCGAAACTCTCGAAACGTCGAAAGGTTCCGTTCTCTTCAATTAAACTCGTTCCGAAAGGTATAATTAAGGATCGGTAATTGATTTCGGTATAGGAATTGATGAGTATATGTTGTGGGTGTCGTTCGCACTCCGAATCTCCTTAGTTTCGAAAGGTTCGAAATGTCGAAATTGTCGAAACTAACGAGATTACGATATTTATCAATTCCGGATAACTAAATTCGTTATTTGATCAAGTTTATACGATTAAAGGACTTCGGTCTCTTTGTGAAAGAACATAGCCTTTGGCTATGACTGGACTTCGGTCTCTTTGTGAAAGAATGTAGGGTGGGATTCGTCCCCTGGGGAGATATCCTCTGTAGTCTGAGCTCAGGTCTAACTCTAGACTGTGATTGTACATGGCCTATCGGGCAAACATTTTAAGCATACTATTAACTATGTTAGATGAAGATTGTTATAGTTCGATATAGTGATTTAAAGCCTGAATTGTCATGAGATATATGTTCTGCATACATGCATGAGATTTGCTCACTGAGATTGTATCTCACCACAAGTTATGTGGATTTTGATTAGACGTTCAGGTTCCTTCTCCCCAGCTTAATGAGCCTCGGAGATGATTTTGGAAAGCTGAAGACTTAGTGTTTTGATGTAATTATTTAAGGGATGACTTTTGTATATGCCCTTTTGTAGTAGCTAGAACTGGCTTTGTATTTCAGAGTTATGATCTAAACTTGTAGTGACCTTTTGAATTAGAATTGTAAAATGGACCGTATGACCTTTCACTGTTGGGTAGTTAACTTCATGTGGTTAAAAGACTTAATTTCTCTATGGTTTGTTGTAAATTATCCTATTATGTTGGAATTGCGATAATTTATAGAACAGGTCGATATTTAAAGTATAACATTATAAATTCTGAGTTAGGAATTTGGTTTCCAACGGACTAAATTCCTGCTTGTGAATTTAGGGTGTTACAATCAAGGTCCTCAAATATCAAAATTGAGAAACTAACTCGGAATTGGCAGTTTTGGGGATGAAAATGTGATATCTTTTTCCTTTGTTTGAAGGCAATGGACACAAGTGAATTAGGTTTCCTTTAATTTTTGGAACATCTTAAGGATCGAGATGCAATTTTATGCAAGGAATCAATGAATCAAATTAACACAGGCAAACAGAAAGGGAAAAAGATAAAGGAAAGAGTGAAAATCATATAGAAGGATGCAGAACGAGAAAGTGCATACCGAAAGAATGAGTTACAGAGCAGTTAAAGCTAATGGATAAATGCAGAGTAGATTAGAGCAACAGGCGTAGCCCTCTGTTCTGTATATGGCGCCTCACAACTCCTCTTCGTGTAGGGTTTAGCAGTTCTCAAATGCTGGCAAGAAAGAAAGACACACAAAACGGAATCCTTTTGTGAGTTAAAAAAACAAATGTAATCTTTATTATTTGTACCAATGTTATAAAAATCGAGTCGACGACGACTCGATCAGGACATTGGGTTAATAGGTCACTGGTCGAACCAGTAAGTCACTTCTTGAACCAGTTGACTCGGTATATATTAAAAAATTAAAAGATAACAAGTAATATAATTTAACTATTAAACCAAATTCAAAACCATTTCCATCACATAAGTATATAATAATCAAGGTTTTTAAACAACACAAGATCACAAATAAGTTCAAAATACAAATAAAAACTAAGGTTACTGCAAGTTTCCAACATAAGCTCACAAATAACAATGACAAGTTCAATAATACAAAGTTCAACTATGTCCAAGGGTTCATAGTTGTGCCAAATTCAGCAGAAGACATCTCTAATTGAAAGGCATCATAATTAATAATGACTCAATACATTCAGATTTGCAATTTTTCTAAGCTAAATTTAGAAGACATTCATTCACTTATTTTCAATTAGAATCTGATATGGATTCTAGTAATAGTAAGACTGTAAGACTATGAGAGCAACATTGAGTATCAATTTACAATTTAGAATGCATACAAATACAATCATACATTCATTCACATATTTTCATTCCTTTCTCATGGACATGGCTATTTAGATTTTTTTTTAGAATCAAGTAACAGCAGGTGAAAGTGTGAAACTGTGAAAGCAACAATGTATCAATTTTTTTATTTTCAATTGAGGGAAATAACTATCAATTTTCAACAAAGCAACAAGCAGATTTTCATGACCCATTCGAGAGAAACAAAGTAACATATCCGTTGGAGCAAGGAGGTGAGGGCAATAGTTGTAGGCAATGTTTTTAATCTCGAACCATGATCAACTCGGTTAGGTCACCAGGTTAATGGGTCACTGGTTGAACCGGTTGAAAGTCTTAAAAAATTCATAGCAGAAGCTAATATTTCACCTATTCAGTTTCCAAAATAAAAAACAATACCATCACAAAATGCACCCAATTAAGCAAATAAAAATCAAGGTTTGCTACAAATTTCTAACTCAAGGTATAAGTCTTTAACTCAATTGATCTAGAATAACCATAAATAAAGACATGTAATTGACAATGAATAACAGAATAAAGCTTCAATCAATGACAGAAAAGAACAAAGTTTCAATCAATGAATATAATCAGATTACTAATAGAGATAGAACAGAACAATGTCAATTGAAATTCAGATTAAAACATGTAAAGACATGTACGAAATTAAGATTACTAATAACAGAACAAAGTTTCACATTTCAATCAATCAATATAATCAACAATAACCACAAATAAAGCATCCAAAAATTGTTAATTTAAATTCAGATTACAACCGGCTAACTCAAAGGGACGGAATGGTGAAGGATGAGAAGTTGCGTACCTTAGCCGTGACAGAGACGGGATGAGCAGCGCCGGTGAATGGTGGTGATAGAATGACGATGTGGCAGGCTCTATTCGACGGTGTGGGCGACGAAGACAAGAGACTGAGCGGAGATGAGAACGGAGACAAGAAGGGAGACTGAACAGAATGCGACAACGCGGCGAGGTGAACGGAGACGAGGGATAGAGCGGCGTGATGTCGCCGGCGACGGAGTAGATGAAGACGAAGACGAAGACCAGACAGATGCAGCGATACACTTGAGAGAATTAGGGTTCACTTTAGAAAAAAGGGTCACAATTGCAGCAATTCATTCAAAGTACTTCACAGCCCACAAAGGTCACATCAATACATTCTGTTTCGAGGCAGAGACAGATCCAATTTTTCAATTCAGTTTCTGAATTCTAATTAGTTTGTAAAAAAAGTTAAAAAAATAAAATTAAAAATATAATATAATAAAGTAATTTTACAAATATTTAATATAAATATAAATATATAATTATATTAATTAATTAGGGAAATTCTAAGGTACCCTCTAGGGAGAGAGGGTTTTGGTACCTTCTTTAACCATTCAATTAATTTTTCTTAATTTTCTTAAATGATCTTAGTATTTTTACAGTTGTGGACATGTTTTAATTATTAGAATTTGAATTTTTAATTTTAAAAAAGACTTTCTGACCCCCTATAACTATTATCCTGTATTTTTTATTGTATTCCCTCACTTTTTTTGCATTATCATTTGTAATACACATGTTTCCCTGTCCAAGTTGTCGTTTTTAGATGGATCTCTTCCCAATTTGCGTTGTCTTCCCTTGTACTATAAATAGGAACCTCTTGCAACCTTTTAACAGCTTAGTCAGTTGGTCTTCGGTAATAAATCATTGTAATCTAGTGATTATGTACCAAAGCTAAGTTTAGAGTAGGAGAGGAGGAGCTCTTCACGAGGATTGAAGATGGTGACAACGTCTTCAGTGGTTTGTATGGCTACCTCGAGTAGTTAACTCTCCATTTGGATTGGATGTAATTGATTCTATCATTGAGTGTATATAAATTCTATATTATTATTTCCTGAGCTCTCTGTCTATAATGGTGGTAGTTTTATTTTGTGTTTATTCCTAATTCCCACGCTTGCGTCTGGAGTTATAGGCTAGTTTTAACTAAATTAGTTATTACTAGGAGTGAGGATGGGGGAGCGGATTCTGAAGAAACTCATTCTCTGATTGAATAAGATTACTCGGTTACTACTTTGTTCCGAAGGGTGTTTGCTAATGAGCGAGGGGTAGTGTGAGTACTCTAAGTGAAGGGGCATCCAACCATTAGGATTAGTAATCGATAGCAAGGAGTTAGTTGATTGTCAATCCAGGATTCGAACATAGGCGTAGTCTGATGAGTGATGGTAGTGACAGTACTTGAGCGAAGGGTGCGTCTACCATAGGCCTCGTTTATCAACCAAATTCCTTTACAAACTTACTAGAAAAGAGCAAAATAAGCCGAGGGTAAGTCTGTCGCTTGGGAGAGCCCGCATGGATTACCTTTGAGTATGTGAGGCTGCTGGTAACTGGAGGTCTTAGCAATAAAGTTTGTCTACATTATTATAGAGTAAACCTAAAATAATAGATAGTCTTTATATGCACAATGGGTGTGATGAGATGAAATCCAATCCTAATCCAAGTAAAGTGTCTCTAACTCTACCTTTCTAATTCCAATTGATATTTACTCTCTTTACAATTCTGCAATCATATTCTCTAAACTCTGCTTTCTCTTGATAAGTAGATCGTAAAAAGAGCATAAAAAAATGGTGGTCCATTCACCCATTCACATTGAAATGTACTGAAAAGAAAATTGAAATGAAATTGTGCCCTCACAGCAACAAAACCAAAATAAAGAGCCATGTGCTCCCCCCATTATAATATAGTCTTGGAATCTAAAAGTCAGCATAGTTTGCATAATGTGAACCCCCCACCCAAAAAAAACTCTTCCAACCTATCCCTTTTTCTCTACTGCCCATCATTTTCTTCAAATCTAGATCCCCTTCCTGGGCCTTCATTTTGATTAGCCTCATCACTGCGACATCCATCAACTTAGCTTATTTGAGTTGAAGTTATAGTAGTCAGTGAAACATCCTGCAATATGTTTGTAATCTACAAAATCATTAGAGAAGAAAGTTAATACCACTAAGTTGTTAATTTGATATTCAATGTCACCATATGCATTGTCTGTGTTAACAGTGTTCCCACCATTCTGAGATTTAAATTGTTGCACTTGTTTCTTGGCAACTGATATACAAATCTTAATCTAGGGCAAGGAAATTACTCACCTATTGGTGTTACCACAACAACGATTTGCAAGTCACCACAGTCCCAGTCGTCCTCGCAGGATTCACCCACATGTGTATGAACACCGACTTCAATCATCAGTCAAACTTCAACAGTTTCTGGTCTCCCCAAGTTCTCAAGCTCTCAAGTTTGTGGTAACAAACGTGATTACAAAGTGTGGTGGTTAGATTTTTACCAATTGACACAGTAAATTAATTTTCTTCCATATAACCTTTCTATTTTAATTAACTTAATTCAATTAATACAAATCTTAAAGAAATTAAGTAATATAAAATTGTGGAAAATCTGAGAGTATAAGCCGAGTCATCACTTCTGTTTGCCATATAACCCATATATTTAACAAAGTTGACGACAGAGACTAATTTCAATGATTGAAAACGTTAGGGACAAAAAAACAACGAAAAAAATATTAGCGATCAAACCCAAATTCGAGTGAAAGTTTAGGGACCAAAAACATTTTTATCCCTAAGTTAAAAGTGAAAATGTTTTATTAAAAATATGTAAGGTTTGATATTATCAATGCATTGAGTGTTGTGATAGTTGCATTTTCTAATAAAACTTTTCCATTTTTTATTTATTATCTTGTGCAATATTGCACAGGTTAGAAAAACCGATTTAAAAAAATAAAATAAAATTGGTTAACTCATCCTGTTCATTAAAAACTAGAGGTAGCAAAACGGATTAACTGACTCGATTCGGGTTCGCCTGATGAGGTAGATGGCTAAAATGGGTCGAGCTTTAAAAAGCTCGAATTTAAATAGGGCTTAAAAATGGTGTTCAAGCCCTACAAAATGCGGGATAAGCTCAGTATTTTAATGTGCTTTGCTGGATAAGCCACCCATTTTGATAAAACGAGCATGGCTAAAAAGTCCAACGTTATTGCAGGCTCAATTTTTAAAATCCAAACTCTACAATTTAATGGGAGGGTTCTGGTTGGTCCGATGGGCTTGGCCCATTTTGCCACCTCTATTAAAAATCGCTCAAGTCACTAGCTTTCCATCAAACCCGGTTGAGTCAACCCAGTTCGCACCGGTTTCTCATGCATGGTCGTACTATTGAGTGGCTCAGATCAGTTGCATCACCGGTTCATGGGTCAAGTTATTCGATCGGCCAGTCTGAGCTGAGTTTTATGACATTGGTTGCAAGTTTAGTAGTGTCAGTGATGGTGCTCACGCGACAAGCGGAGCCGAAGATGAAGGTCACTTGACAGACAGACGTCATAGAAGAAGCTTCACAGTGGCGCGATAGAGGTTTCGCTCAGCACGCGACAATGAACGACTGACAACAAGCGCGACAGACGAAGGACTAGCACGACGGGGCGATCGTCCTTCGTGGGGCAACTTGGATGGCCGAAAACTTGAGTTCTTAGGGGTTAGGGTTCTATCATAAGGAGTCTAGATTCTTGGATCAAGAAAGAGAGGACACACAAGATGCAGTAAGAGTAGGACAATCTAATTTTTTTAATCCCTAAAAAACGATGTCTTTTAAACGCCAAATTAAACACAAAAAAGACTCGATTGCACTCTTGGTTCCTACTATAGTCTATCTTCCACTTATACATACTTGGAGTATAGAGGACCAAAATTTTGGACGCTATTTAGGATTAGAAATATTAGGGAGATCAAAATCATTAAAAAATAGAAGATCAAATGTGCAATTAAGAGAAAAAAATTAACATGACTCATCCAGTTCAATGTGAATTTTCTCCTAGACACCCTTGCTTCGGGATGATTTCTACTATCCGACATGATATTTACAAATTTCATCAGGTTGTTAGTGTTGCGGAGCAACACTAAAGTTAAACATTGATTATATATTTTGGTTTAGTACAATTGAGACAGTTTGGATAAATTATTGCAAACTAATATTAAATTATTGCAATCACCCTCTTGTATCTTTGATCCCCAACTTGACATTAGTCTTGGCTACCTTCATCATCAACCCGAACCTTAGTCCCACAACAGAGCTTTTTGTGCTCCTTAATCTCTGCCTTTTTCCCACAGCAAGCTACATCCTTGTTACCAAGCTCATACCTCCTATCCAGGAACTCAGTGTTCTCCTTCCAAACCTCTCCATTTGAATAAACCTCCTTTTTCCAAATAGGAACAGTTGCTTTAATCTCATCTATCAAATATCTACATGCCTATAGTGCATCAGCCCTATGGACAGATGAGACTGCAATGAAGACACTCGTTTCTCCAACAGCTACTGTGCCTAGGTGATGAGCAACATCAATGGAGTGTAGATTCCAGGATGCTCTAGCAGATGAACAGACAGACTTGATACAGCGTATTGCCATTGGAACATAAGCTTCATATCTTAATTTCAAGACTGCTTTTTCTCCAAAGGTGTCACGTGTTGTGCCTGAAAATGTAGCTATAGCACCAACTTGTGGGGCACTGACAAAATTCATGTATTTAGCAACATCTACGGGATTCAGGTCTTCCAAGATTTCAACAAGATTCTTATCATCTTCGACAGCCATTTTCTACCAGAAGTTTAGATTATATGCTGATGGAATGGAAATCTGTTGTTATTAGAGCCTTTTCTTCCCTCACAAATAAAAGCAGACAAGTCTAGTGGTTCATCCTACAAATTGATTACAACCTCTTATCATGATGAAGCTCATACAATATCAGGTTATAATGTCAACATCAAACAACCTACAAAATAATAGATAGCAAAATAAAACAAAAGAGTCGAGTCATAACAAAACATGCTTAGGCCTTTCGATTTTGGGAAGGGCAGCTTTTGGCTTAACTTCTTGCTCAGAATTTCATGACTTGCTAACAAGAAAATGTCAGGTCAAACTGATAACATTTCAAATGAAGAATTCATGAAGGAACTCCCATTCATTAAGTACTGGTATTCATCAATTGCCTCAGAGGAAACTCCACTAGATGATAACTTATTTTACCCATGTTTAACTACACATCAACTACTTCATTTGATCTAAATTCTTAAATGAAAACATATTTCAGTCCAAAAAATTGTATTCCATGTTTTCTATACATCCATGAATTGGCAGAACCACAACTTGTTTTCATGGTTCTCCACAGATTTTCATAACAGGCCGACCAATTCACCCACTCAAACAGTTCAATCAATTTTTCTATTGTGTCTCTTCATACAAGCACTAACCCAAAATTTGATATAGCTTACAATGCAAAAAGCGTCCATCATTGCACTGAGCACTTTTATGTTAACTAAAACATGAGAACAGTGACCATTGAGTGTTTGTTTGAGTCAATCAAGGTCATCAAATATCAAATTTGAGAAACTAACTCGGAATTGGCCCCTAAGGTTTTGGGGATGAAAATGTAATATCTTTTTCCTTTATTGAAGGCAATGGACATAAGTGAATTAGGTTTCCTTTAATTCTTGGAACATCTTAAGGATCGAGATGCAAGTTTGTGCAAGGAATCAATGAATCAAATTAACACAGGCAAACAGAGAGGGAAAAAGATAAAGGAAAGAGTGAAAATCATATAGAAGGTGTAAGGTCCAAGAATCCCTTAAAGAAAGTTTTAATGATGACAACCAATCAAGCTTTACTTGGAGTAATTCTGAACTTTGAAGGACTAATGATTTTGTTCAAGTGTATATTCAGAAGATACAGGTAAGCACTTGCAGAAAGTAAAATTGAGCAACAGAAGCAAGAAAAGAATGACACTTATTTAAGAAGGAATGTCTTAGAATTGACAGAAATGACAAATCTGTGACAAACAGATTTAATACATACTGAAAAGCAATGAGAAGTTCTCGGTCATCCTCCAGAAGATAGGAACAGCTTTCTAAAAGAAGAAGTTATAATGAAATTCTCTTAGAAGGAAGATTCACTTTTAAAATGTAAAAGAAAAGCTCATCACTGGCTGTCAAACATCAAGACATACTTAAAACAGTCTCTGTGAGGCATGAAATTGATTATCAGAAGATGGATGGTTGTTCCTGAGAAGAACCTGAGAATACTAATTCTGCAGAAGGAACAAAGACATACTTAAAACATGTCAGAAACCAAAGAACAAATTGAATTTTCTATCTTCTAAGGTTACAGCTGCCTCACAGATCTAAAAAATTATCAATCAAGTAAATGATGAATTGCAAGGAGACCTGCAAGAAGAATGATACTCCAGAAGCTCTGGAGAAGGAATGAAATGCTGCAGAAGATGCAAATAAGGCTAAAATCATATTAATTTCATTCTTATCATCTTCTCATTATTCCAATGGGTCAATTAACTCAAGAATAAGTGAAAATACTATACTGGAAGATTTTAACATGCTTGCAGAAGAATTGCACTGAGAAACAGCCCAAAACAGCCTGCAGAAGGAACCCTGCAAAAGGAAGAGATGGTCAAACTTGACAGCTGTAAAGCTGTACTTGCTGCAGCAGTGAAAGGGACATCTCCTTGAACCCAGCTGGCTGCCCAATGGCTATATTCTTCTCAACTCTCTATAAAAGGAGGTTTTCTCCACAATTGGAGAGTACCTCACTCCAGAAGATACATCAACTTTTGCTTCTACACTTCTCAATCTTCTGGAAAATTTCTCTCTCCTTCATAAGAGTGTTCTCTGCTCTGAAAAGCTTTGGAGAGAGTCTTGGCTCATAAATTTGCTTCTGCTGTGCAAGTATTGTAATAGTTTGAGCCTTGTTTGTTTGTATTCTTTCTCATATTGTTTGTAAAAGTCTCAAAAGAGGTGTGCAGGTGCATAGCTTTCTTTTGAGCAGTAAGGGAAAGGTTTTCCTGTGAGGTTTATTGAGATTAGGTAATCTCAGTGAGGTTACAGAATCTTCAGAAGGTACTTGCAGCATTCTGGGAAGTGAATCTTCTGCAGAAGGTTCTGCGGTTGATGATCAGTTGTAAAACTGAGTTGGTTGTGTTGTTGGTAGCCTGAAGAGGCAGGTAAAGAATACTAGTGGTAAGGTTACCCAAGAAGATTGTAAGTTGTTTGAAAGAGTGAGAAAATCCTACAGGTGTAGGGACTGGAGGTAGCCTCAGGTTGGAAGAGGTGAACTAGTATAAATTTTTGTGTGTCATCTTCTTTACTCTCCCTCTTTATTATTATTGCACATTACCTAACTTGAGATATATATTCTAAATAATTAAAACAAGCTAACCATTACCTTCTGGAGGTTTGTTTCTTTATACTTAGCCAAGGCAAACCCTTGAGCAGAAAAAGTATATAAAGAAATTGCAGATAAAATTTATTCAATCACAATTCAACCCCCCTTCTTGTGATTGAAGCCAAAACTTCAGAAGGAAGCAAAACAAGAAAGTGCATACCGAAAGAATGAGTTCCAGAGCAGTTAGAACTTAGAAGCTAACGGATAAATACAGAGTACGTCAGAGCAACAGGCACAACCCTCTGTTCTATATATGGCGCCTCGCAGCTCCCCTTGGTGTAGGGTTTAGTGGTTCTCAAATGCTGGTGAGAAAGAAAGACACATCCTTTTGTGAGTAAAAGAACAAAATGATAAAGTAGCCTTAAATATAAATATTCTTACTAAATCTCTCCTGCTTTCATCCTACTACTTATCATTGACCTTATTCTGTCTTGGAAGTGGGAACTCTGTACATTCACCTTAGACAAGATGAGATATCTTAGCAACATCATTGCATGTATACTATATTCTCCCCGTTCTCTCCTTCTATCCTTCCCTGCCCCTCTCAAGCAAATTCATTACTTTTGTAACGGAAAATCGGCAATGGGAATTAGCTCACATTGAGAGAAGTAAAAAGACAAAATAGATAACATTATATCTCTAGAAATGGGCAGGTTTATAGTCTTCGAAGTTCAAATAAAATCATATTAACAATATGGGAAAACCGAATGGTGGAAGAGGGAGATATTCTGCAAACTAATTTTAAATTATTACAATCACCCCCTTGTATCTTTGATCCCCAACTTAACATTAGTCTTGGCTACCTTCATCATCAACCCGAACCTTAGTCCCACAACAGAGCCTTTTGTGCTCCTTAATCTCTGCCCTTTTCCCATAGCAAGCTACATCCTTGTTACCAAGCTCATACCTCCTATCCAGGAACTCAGTGTTCTCCTTCCAAACCTCTCCATTTGAATAAACCTCCTTTTTCCAAATTGGAATAGTTGCTTTAATCTCATCTATCAAATATCTACATGCCTCTAGTGCATCAGCCCTATGGACAGATGAGACTGCAATGAAGACACTCGTTTCTCCAACAGCTACTGTGCCTAGGCGATGAGCAACAACAATGGAGTGTAGATTTCAGGATGCTCTAGCAGATGAACAGACAGACTTGATACAACGTATTGCCATTGGAACATAAGCTTCATATCTTAATTCCAAGATTGTTTTGCCTTCAAAGGTGTCACGTGTTGTGCCTGAAAATGTAGCTATAGCACCAGCTTGTGGGGCACTGACAAAATTCATGTATTTAGCAACATCTACGGGATTCAGGTCTTCCAAGATTTCAACAAGATTCTTATCATCTTCGGCAGCCATTTTCTACCAGAAGTTTAGATTATATGCTGATGGAATGGAAATCTGCTGTTATTAGAGCCTTTTCTTCCCTCACAAATAAAAGCAGACAAGTCTAGTGGTCCATCCTACAAATTGATTACAACCACTTATCATGATGAAGCTCATACAATATCAGGTTATTATGTCACCATCAAACAACCTACAAAATAATAGAGAGCAAAATAAAACAAAAGGGTCAAGTCATAAAAAAACATGCTTAGGCCTTTCGATTTTGGGAAGGGCAACTTTTGGCTTAACTTCTTGTTCAGAATTTCATGACTTGCCATCAAGAAAATGTCAGGTCAAACTGATAGCATTTCAAATAAAGAATTCATGAAGGAACTTCCATTCACTGAGTACTGGTACTCATCAATGGTCTCAGAGGAAATTCCACTAGATGATAACTTATTTTACCCTTGTTTAACTACACATTATTTACTTCATATGATCTGAATTCTGAAATGAAAACATATTTCATTCAAAAAATTTGTATTCCATGTTCTGTATACACCCATGAATTGGAAAAACCACAACCTACTTTTTTATAAATTCCTTTATTCTGTTTTACAACATTTAAATCTTCTTTCTTCATTCCCCTTTTATGAGCTAAGATCTACTTTGATAAACCAATCATATGTCATATAGTTTATATGTTTGCTTGGTGTTGTGAGTTTAATAATGTAAGAACAGAGACCAACATACAGATGATCAACAGAAATATTAAACGAGAACATTCAAATAATAAAACGAATTTGTAGAAAATTACAACGTTACAGACTTCACACAAAAATAGGGAAGATTTAAAACAGGCTTCAACGTTACATACAGATCACACCAAAACAAGAATTAAAATGAACAAGAGTAAGGAGAAGATTGTACCTGGATGACAGAAGCATGAAAGATTTAACTCAATTACTCGAAATTTTAAAATTAGAATCTGTGCAGAGTTGGTAAAAATTTCCTTCAAATGTTAACATAGGAAAAAAAAATTGCTCATAGCATTGTTCAAACTCTAACCCCTAAAATCAAAATAGATTCAACTACCAGACATAATAATAATTGAATTTTACAGAGTTTCACACTACAATTCAACAAGCAATATTAGAATGAGAAACAACCTCAACAAATGTAAACATTGAAGAAACAAAAACAATGAAAACCCAAAAAATAAGAAACAGAAGGACAGAAAAGAAAACGAATAAGCAATTACCAGTGAAGTGCTACGTTGAGAGAGAGAGGGAGTATGTTGACTGAATGATGGAAAAGGGGCTGAGTTTCTGATGGATGGTGATAGACACAGGCGCCTCTCTCGACTAGAAGACATTCATTCACATATTTTCAATTAGAATATGATATGAATTCTAGTAATAGTAAGACTGTACGACTATAAGAGCAACATTGAGTATCAATTTACAATTTAGAATACATAAAAATACAATCATACATTCATTCACATATTTTCATTCCTTTCTCATGGACATGGCTATTTAGATTTTAGAATCAAGTAACAGCAAGTGAAAGTGTGAAACTGTGAAAGCAACAGAGTATCAATTTTTTTATTTTCAATTGAGGGAAACAACTATCAATTTTCAACAGAGCAACAGGCAGATTTTCATGACCCATTGGAGAGAAACAGAGTAACATACCCGTTGGAGCAAGGAGGTAAGGGCAATAGTTGCAGGCGATGTTATTAAACTCGAACCGGTGATTGACTCAGTCAGGTCACCGAGTTAATGGGTCACTAGTCGAACCAGTGAGTCACTGCTTGCTTGAACCGGTTGAAAGTAATAAAAAATTCTTAAAAAATCATAATACAAGCTATTATTTCACCTATTCAGACTTCATAAAAAATATATGTATTACCATCACAAAATGCGTCTAATTAAGCAAATAAGGTTTGCTGCAAATTTCTAACTCAAGGTATAAGTCTTTAACTCAATTGATCTAGAATAACCACAAATAGGGATGGCAATTGGACCCAGACCCAGTGGGTACCCGCAAAAATTACCCACAATGGGTAGGGTAATTACCCACCAAATGGGTGTGGGTGCGGGTATGGGTAATTACCCGCACTTTTTAATGGGTACGGGTACTATGGTACCCTACCCTACCCATACCCGCACTTATATAATATATATAATTAATATAATTTATATACATATAATTAATTTAATAAATATATACATGATTATATTATTAATTAATATTTTTTTAAAAAATAATTAATGTTAATCTATATTATAGTCACCAAAAAACACTAATATATATTACTATTCAATTAATTTAAATGTCATAATTTTATCCTACACACTAAAAATAGCAAAACATGAATTGATTTTCATTTCCCCTCCCAATTTTTTAATCTCCCATCCACTTCCACATATGATAGTCGTTTTATAGGTAAAACTTGGATAATCTATGGATTATTTTTCATTTAATTTTTAATTATTTTTATTTTCTTATAGTTAACAAAAGTGCGGGTAATGGGTACGGGTACGGGTACTTGAGTACCCAGCGGGTAAGGGTACGGGTACTAGAATCACTACTCACGCGGGTATGGGTCCGGGTACGGGTATTTTTTTTAAAACGTGGGTATGGGGACGGGTACTATAGTACCCTACCCAAACCCTACTCATTGCCATCCCTAACCACAAATAAAGACATGTAATTGCCAATGAATAACATAATGTTGTTTCAGACAACACAAAAATGAGTTTTCAAAAAGTTGTTTTAAAGTTCAAATTTTACAGCAACAGATTCAATTCCCTTCTCGTTAGCTTAAAACGTAATTGAAAGAGTTAAGGGATGAGAGAACTTAGGCAAGTTTTTATCCTGGTTCACTCACTACCACTCTGAGTTACGTCTAGTCCCAGTGCCAAACTTTGCAACGTGATTTTCCACTAATCTCAAGAGATTACAAGTATTCTTTTCTGTCAAGCATCTTCAGGCTCTACAACAACCAAGTATTCTTTACCAACAAGTCTCTTCAGGCTTAACAACTCAAGCCTCTCCAGGCTCAACACCCAAGTGTTTATAGGTAAAAGATGTTTAAGCTAAGGAACTACAACTAGTTTAGAGCTTAGACTGAGAAATGTACAAGTAACTGAGTATAACTCAAGATATGAAAGTTTTGTACAAAGCTTCAATGAAAATAATCAGAGAGTTTTACAACGTAAAACTTTTTGGCAGCATTTTGGCTTTGTGTTCGTGATAGTTCTCTTCAATTGTTCTTGCATGAGTTTTCATGAAGCTATTTATAGCATCGGGTGAGAAGTCCATTGATACAACCATTTAGAGATAGGATTAAATGCTATTAATCCTGTTGTGAGACATCTCTTGATAACTTCTGACACAATACATGGTTTCAGTACTGCGCTGACTCTGTTCTGACTTTCTGCAAAAACTGCGTAGCAGAACTTTCCTTTCTTGTGCATGTTATTCAAACATTCTAAAAAGTCTCTGTTCTTCATGCCTTATATAGTATGCTGAAGGCATGTTGTAGAAGGCGTTGAATAAGACTTGAGTCCTCGTCAAAAATCTTCAAAGGGCTTCACTCTTTAGAAACCTTGCCATGTCAGATGGCTTCAGACAACTTGATGAGCACAATTTTATTCACACTTTGCATACTTAATCTTAGCTTTTTTGGACTCTAATTGTGATTATATCCACTGTTTTAGATGGAATTTACCAAATTGGACTCAATTGGGCTTTAACTAGAAATGTTGTTTAAATTCGGATTTTTAAGCCTACTGACCTATCTGTCTTGTTTTGATGATATCTGAAGCTATAGGTGTCCGATTTGAGTGATTCCAGTGGAATTGGAAAGCTAACTTCCACTGAGCGACGAGGTGCAGTTTTCAATTTGAAGTTGACGTTCGAAGTTGTCTCAAGCTGAGCGGGAACAACAACCTTCTTAAGTAGTTTCTGATATAGTTTTGGTATTTTGGGCCTGAAACCTGTTAAGTCTGGGCCCATTTTACCTCTGCCATTAGATTAATCTTGTGGTTTAGGAGAATTGCATAAAAAGAGAGGCAGTTACAATTCTGTTAGAGAGCTTTTACTCATTTTTACACAGATTGAAGTTAAGGAGACGCTTGCTCTCCCTTCTCTCTATTTTTCTAGGTTTTCTTCTTCCTCTTCTTCTTTTTCTGCATTTTCATTTTGTTGTTCTTCCTCTTATGGATTGCTAAACTCTTGAGGATTGATTCTTGATTGATTTCCAATTGGATTCAGAGGTTTATTTCTATTCCATTTCGTATTTCAATTTCTGCAGTAGATTCAATTTCATCTTCTCCTTTAGAATTCTGGTTTTGAATCTTGAATTATATTTGAACGCTTGTTGATGATTCAATTCTATTCTTCACTAAGAATTCTGGTTTAGTTTGCTTAATTCTGAACAACCAACTGTTTGCTTAATTCAGGAGGTAAAGGATTAGAAATCTCACTCCAGTTCGCTTAGTTCTTGCATGAGATAATTGTTGAATTGATTGACGCTTGTTCGGTTAATTCGAATCTGTTATGGAAATTGAGATCGATGTATTTTTAATTGATGAAGAATCCAATCGTGAATGAACAAGAGAACCAATCTATTTTCTTACATCGTTTTACATCTTACTTTCTTGTTTACAAAATTTGTTTCCGAACAAACAACCAAAACCCCCTGTTTATGTTACGTTTCTGCAATTTTGTGCTGTTAAGACAGTCCCTGTCTTAAGACAGTCTTAAGTCTTAAGACCGTCTGAAGTTCTGTCTTAAGACCGTCTGAAGTTCTATCTTAAGACCGTCTTAAGTTACTTGTCTTAAGTTCGATCTGAAGTTCTGGTTCTAAAATTTTGGGTCTGAATTCTGATATTCTGAATTGTTATTGAATTCCTTGAGAGACGACTTTGGGTTATCTAACCCTCACTACACTTAATTCATATTATTTGATTGGGTACGACCTCGATCAAATTTGGCGCCGTTGCCGGGAAATTCAATTCAATTTCAGATTAAAGTTTTCAGTTTTGTTTGTGACTTTCTGAACTTCTATTTTTGAGTTTTTCTATTCTGTTTTGTGTAATTTGAGTCTGTTTGGTGTGTGTAAGTTTAGAGTCAATTTTCATATTGTGTTTTTGTTCAACTAACATTCAGTTTGTGTAGATTTGAGAAAGGTTCCATAATTCAGCTCTTTGGTAAGAAATTATGTTTACCAATTTTTTTGCTGAAACTGAGTTTGGAAGCCTTGTTCTTTAATCTGTGTATGAATCATTGTTGGTTAGTGTGCAGTTTGTGTTTTTGCTTCTATTTTTGTTTCTTCATTTTCTTTTCATACTAATTTTATTGATTTTTTTCCAATATTATGGCTGAATTGACTTTGAGAGAACTCATTGAGTGCATGGCTTCAAATAATCAAGAATATAGTACCAGAAGAAGCTCAATGATTGTTCCCGAGGAGACAACATATGCTATTGATCATAGAAGAGTAGATTACAGTATGCATGATTTAGCTTCTTTGATCAATCAGTTGGCAGTACCACAGACACATGTGGAGTTGTGTGGGATTTGCACATCACCTGAGCATCCCACAGATTCCTGCCCTACTTTGCATGAGTCTGAAGATTATTTCTCTCCTCAATCGTATGCTATAGATTTTTATGATAATTATGGACCACCTCAACAACAGTTTTATATGCCTGATCAATTTCATTTACAGGTTGCTGAGCCAAGTTGGCCATACCATCCCCCACCATTGCAGCAGGTTGCACCTTCTAAGAATGAACCTTCTTTGGAAGTGTTGATAAGACAAATGGCAACTGACAATATGAATTTTCAGCAGCAAGCAGAAGCAACATTGCAAAATCTGGAAATTCAAATTGGGAAAATGGCCACCACCTTGCATCAAATGCAATCACAGGATTCAGATTCTATGAGTTTAAATCCCATGAGTCCAAATGTTATGATTTCAGATAATATGATTTCAGATGCAATGTGTTCAGATTCTATGATTACCAATGTTATGGATTCACATGCTATGAGTTTAGATCCTAATGAGGACCATTTTGTATTTCATAATGATTTGCATGTTGAACCTACCGTTGATAAAAATTTATCTGAATTTGTAGGAGAGTTTGATCTTCCATTCTTGTCTGATTTCAGCAATGATTACACTTGTGATTCATGTACTGATTCTTTTATGTGTAGTGCATGTGCTGAAATTGACAAGTGTGTGAGTATTGATTGTGATTCCGCAGGTCTTGGAGTTGATACAATAGCTACTGATTCAATAGAGTCAGAATGCACATGCTTGATTACAGCAAGTACATATAAATCTGACTTTGTTGATGTGCAGGTTGTAGAATCACCTTCTACTACCATGTTTCTCCCATTTGTTATGCAGCCACCATTATTAGAGAAGCCACTATTTAGCCACTTTGAGCATGCAGAAGTGGAGGATACACATAATGAGTATTCTCTGGTGCAAGTGATAAGGGAGCTCACCAAGTTGCTGAACACTGCCATTTTATATTCTATTTCATACAACACTTGGATGAGCCTAACACAGGTGGTTCCAAATGATTCAAGAATTCCTAGAACAGGAGTTGGATGAAGGGAGTTTCTCTTTTCTCACATTTTCATTACACTTTGTCTGTTGATCTCTAATTTGATTATTTTTACATTGAGGACAATGTGTGATTTAAGTGTGGGGGAGGAGAATTGTAGTTTTAGGACTTTTTAAAATTGATTTTAGGAAATAGTATGTTGTTAGGATTATGTTGTTTAGGATTTTTAGTAATTTTTAGGTTTGTAAAAATAAAAAAAATAATAAAATAAAATATTGTTTGTTGTTTTGCAAAAAAAAAAAACTGATGTTACTGTTTGCTATTTGTCTGAAATTTACTATTTACTGTCTGAAACTACTTGCTGAAATTTGCTGTTTCTGAAATGGGTAGCTGATGCGTAGCTATTCTGTAGCTATTGCTGTCTGAAAATTACTGTTTACTGTCTGAAAGTGCTGATTGTGCGTTTTTCTACTGCTGTTTACAGCAGAATTTCAGACAGTGCATTTTATGACAGCAAAACAGAATTTTGACTGTAGAAAAATACATTTGGCATGTTTTTCATTGGATTTTTAAGATTTGTGTTGGTTGTTTGCATTTTCATCATTCTTGGAAAATTGGTTTCTTGATTTATATTGATTGAATTCCTTGTAATTTGGTGAATAAGTTGGTTTTGATAATTATTGGGTTGAATCTTTTGTGATGGAGTTGTCCTTGGTGAGATTTTGAGCCTTATTGATGGATGGACCATTCTATGCCATTCTCTCTTTTTCTTGTGTGATTTCACTCATGTTTGCTTATGCTCTAGAACTTGGCTTGACTCTTTAATTTGCAACTTTGTTCACTTGCATGAATTGAGATGATTGAGGCATTTTTTTTGATAATTGAGCTACTAGCCATATTAGCCTACCTTGATGGTTTTCCACTTGCTAGCCCCTTTGAGCCTATGGATCCCATTTCTTGTTTTTAAAAGCTCATTACAAGCCTTAAAAGTGAAAAACCATGATTGTCCTTGCCTTAGAGGATAAAGGAGCTTTGGAATTGTTTTGGGAATAGGTTCTTGAATAAGTGTGGGGGTGTACTTGAATTTCTTATCTTATCTCCTTATGTGGATATTATATTGTTTTGACATTTGGCTAGATACAAAAAGAAAAAAAAATAGAAAAAGGATGGAAAGAAAAATAAAAATAGAAAAAAAAAGAAAAGTATATAAAAAAAAGCAAAGAAATAAAGTGTACTTGAAATAAATAAAAAATTGGGTAAAAAGGTGGAAAAGAGGAGTTTAATTGTAATCTTGAGATGTATGCTACTTGCATTCATGAGTTTATTCCCCATTGCTCCTCTATTCTCTTTGGTTTATAGCTTCTTATCCTTCATTTTCCCTACCTTTACCTTGGCCCCATTTCATCCTATTTGAAGTCCTCTTGATCTTTGCTTGC
This sequence comes from Sesbania bispinosa, assembly GCA_026901365.1. Taxonomy (NCBI): domain Eukaryota; kingdom Viridiplantae; phylum Streptophyta; class Magnoliopsida; order Fabales; family Fabaceae; genus Sesbania; species Sesbania bispinosa. The sequence continues at coordinate 1,102,522 of QLOH01000317.1, forward strand.
ATGTGCTTCAATTGTTGTGGATATTAGAGTCTTGCCAAGCCTATGGTAGTGTTTGCTTACATGAGTGCTTCGAGTGTATATACACAAGCCTAAACACTTGAGAGTTAGAGAGTTTGTCTTGTGAGGATTCTATCATTCTTGATTCACCCCTTTGATTTGATGAGCCTTTTTGTTTGCTTAATTATTGGGAATTTCACTCATATATTTCTTGACCTCATGTTTCCTTGGTTGTTGTATTTTGCCTACTCCTATGCATTCCTTGAATCTCTTGACAATTATGCCATTTGTATTTGCATCTTGCCTCTAATTAATCCTTGGTTTCATGTGGTGTTTTGCCCGGAGTGCAAAAGGGCAAGTGTGGGGGAATTTGATGAGCACAATTTTATTCACACTTTGCATACTTAATCTTAGCTTTTTTGGACTCTAATTGTGATTATATTCACTGTTTTAGATGAAATTTACCAAATTGGACTCAATTGGGCTTTAACTAGAAATGTTGTTTAAATTCGGATTTTTAAGCCTACTGACCTATCTGTCTTGTGTTGATGATATCTGAAGCTATAGGTGTCCGATTTGAGTGATTCCAGTGGAATTGGAAAGCTAACTTCCGGGGCTTTAATTTGATAGGTCATATGCCTATATTCCACTAAGCGACGAGGTGCAGTTTTCAATTTGAAGTTGACGTTCGAAGCTGTCTCAAGCTGAGCGGGAACAACAACCTTCTTAAGTAGTTTCTGATATAGTTTTGGTATTTTGGGCCTGAAACCTGTTAAGTCCGGTCCCATTTTACCTCTGCCATTAGATTAATCTTGTGGTTTAGGAGAATTTCATAAAAAGAGAGGCAGTTACAATTCTGTTAGAGAGCTTTTACTCATTTTTACACAGATCGAAGTTAAGGAGACGCTTGCTCTCCCTTCTCTCTGTTTTTCTAGGTTTTCTTCTTCTTCTTCTTTTTCTGCATTTTCATTTTGTTGTTCTTCCTCGTATGGATTGCAAACTCTTGAGGATTGATTCTTGAGTGATTTCCAATTGGATTCAGAGGTTTATTTCTATTCCATTTCGTATTTCAATTTCTGCAGTAGATTCAATTTCATCTTCTCCTTTAGAAATCTGGTTTTGAATCTTGAATTGTATTTGAACGCTTGTTGATGATTCAATTCTGTTTTTCACTAAGAATTCTAGTTTAGTTTGCTTAATTCTGAACAACCAACTGTTTGCTTAATTCAGGAGGTAAAGGATTAGAAATCTCACTCCAGTTCGCTTCTTGCATGAGATAATTGTTGAATTGATTGACGCTTGTTCGGTTAATTCGAATCTGTTCTGGAAATTGAGATCGATGTATTTTTAATTGATGAAGAATCCAATCGTGAATGAACAAGAGAATCAATCTATTTTCTTACATCGTTTTACATCTTACTTTCTTGTTTACAAAATCTGTTTCCGAACAAACAACCAAAACCCCATGTTTATGTTACGTTTCTGCAATTTTGTGCTGTTAAGACAGTCCCTGTCTTAAGACAGTCTTAAGTCTTAAGACCGTCTGAAGTTCTGTCTTAAGACCGTCTTAAGTTACTTGTCTTAAGTTCGATCTGAAGTTCTGGTTCTAAAATTTTGGGTCTGAATTCTGATATTCTGAATTGTTATTGAATTCCTTGAGAGACGACTTTGGGTTATCTAACCCTCACTACACTTAATTCATATTATTTGATTGGGTACGACCTTGATCACAACTTCTGGCTTCAGAAGGCTTCTGGCTTTAGACAGCTTGACTCTTTAGAAGGCTTTACTTCTTCAGACAGTAGCCCACTATGGCTTCACTTCCTTAGACAGTATGCCACGTCAGAATTCTTCATAACTTAAGAAGGTCAACTTGTTGAAATAAGAATACACGTTAAAAGCATAGGTACATTTGCATAAAGTCACTTAATCAAATTTGTTATTCATTAAAACTTGGAAGGTGAGACTCAACCATTATTAATTACTTAATGATCTTTTTGAGATTCAACACACAAAAACTCCCTAGGATTTAACAGGCTCTTCCAACCAAATTGGTTTGGTTTTAGAACTGCAAGAAATAAATATTGTTTAACCCAGGAATAATCTCAGAAATGGAGAAGAGGATCAGTGTGGAGACTACATCTCCTAGGTCAAGGAAGTGAAAGGGTTTATATAATGAATAGGATTGCAACGGAGAAATAATGATTTGACCAAGTCAAAGTTTTTCCCCTTGAAAATAATAATAAAACTAATATTAATTTTTTAATTTAAAATAAAATTAGTTTATTAGACAATGTGAGACTTGTCTCCTTAGAAGTTTTGAAATAGGCACAAAATATCCAACAATCCCCCACATATTTCAAAAGTTTTAAGAAAATATATTTATGAAATTTGAAAATCAATTCTTCCTTGGATAATGTCATGGGCATAAATGCATCGAATCCAATGTCTTTTAGACTTTAACTAGACCTGGACTAATAGAACACAATATACAAGTGAGTTGGTGGAGCAAGCTCTTTGAACCAAAGCACTTTGTTGTAAGTTAGAGGTCTACCAATCACATTACACCCCCACAATTCCCACTGTTAACACTGTTTTGCGCTAAGAGGTCATGCGCGCGCCTGGTATTCATGCGTGCTCTAGAGATTATGCCACAATCTCATACAAGTTGCCCTACTTAACACTCATATAGGTGATTTTATCAAGTGTATGATGAAATTCATACACCACCTATCAGGGATATGAAAATCATTAAAAACCTCATAAGTTCAACTTCTCTATAATGCAGTTTAGTACTTCTCGCACCACAGGAAGGGATAAACAAATTATGCTAATAGAATTAACAAGTGACTTGTTCTTACCCATTCAACCTTCTTCATGCAATCTCCAATCACAAAGGTCGGGTTACCATCATTGTTAATTTCAAATTGAATTATAAGTCTCATTCCTTTCGATGTTTTACTCAGTAGCTTCTTACTTTGTGAGAAATTGGTCAAATTTATTTTTGACCACACATTGATTATGGATATAATTCCCATCATTTAGTAGCTACTTTAAGAAATAATAATGTATATGTATACGTCTCAATTTTAAATTATAAATTGTATTTACTCTTGCTATTGCCACACAACAATCAAAATATACAGATATGAAAGACACATGTTTCCTTCCACAAAGGAAAGAATATAACGACCATTTCTACATTTTTTAAATTATAAAAGTTCTTATTTAGTTTGAACTTAAAAAATAATTTAAATTTATAATGAAAATATAAAAATAAGGGTAAAATAACATTTTAGTCCCTATAAAATATCCTAAGTTTTGATTTTTGTCCCTGGAAAATTTTCTTTTTTATTTGATCTTTATAAAATATTTAAGCTATTTTTTTAGTCTTTGTTGTTGATTCCACTATTAATTACGAATGTGTCAAACGCCCATCACAATTAGTAATCATATGTATTGTACTCTGGCACATTATACAATAGTGTTAGCCTACTTAAACACATTCAAAGACTATTTGTGATATATATGAAGGAGGAAGTATACAAAAACTTTCAGTTCAAATTGACCATGAAATTTGACTCTCTAGATGAGTTTAAGGAAGCTACCATTCTTATATAATGTGTCAGGGTACTTCTGAAGTATTGTTGACTATTATGGGCATTTGACACATCAACAATTAACAATTGAATCAACATCAGGGAGTAAAAAAATAGTATAAATATTTTATAAGGATAAAATAAAAAAGAAAAATTTTCCAGAGACGAAAATCAAAACTCGAGTATTTTATAGGGATTAAAATGTTATTTTACTCTAAAATAAAATTCATGATTTTAACCTAAAATGAATATTTACATAGGAGTATTTGACATGAAAAAGTCAATGCAATAATAAATATTTCTTATATATTTTATATATTATATGTAATAGATATAACATTTAATATAATAATAATCATCCTTATTAGGGTGATTGTAACTCATGTGTCTTTTAATATTCTATACATTAGATTTAATAAATGTAGTTTTAATCGATTGTTCAAGTTAATTTTATTGTTATAGATAGATATATATGGATAATTCATCTTAACAGGCCACGTTGAAAAAAAATTGATGTGAAAATATTTGGATAGATGACTTGGTGTGATGTGGCATTAGACTAGTCACTTCATCAATTAATTGATTGGAATTAACTCTGTGGACTGATTATTAATAGGAAATCAGAACTTAGAGAAAGATAGATATTTGTGATGAACATATTTGAATTGATAGAATTCTACTTGACTTTAAAATGATGTACAAGAGCAGTGTATTTATACACAGAAGGCTCAGCTAGACTAGAGAAGTAATCACGCGGGAATCAAAACAGAAAGATGCAAAAATGAGAAACTAAAAAATACAATCAGAATCAAAACATAATTTTTCAACTCCAGAGCATGTGCAGCATGGGTGTTATTCTAACAGACTTGGTCAGCTATGATCCGGTGTGGGACTTCCTTTCTCATCAACTATGTTCCCTTGGGTGCACGATGTGGGACTAGCATTTTCTAATACCCCTCCCCCCCGCAAGATGGAGTGTGGTAGATGTCCAACACTCCAAGCTTGTAAAGGAGATGGAGAAAAGTCTTAGGAAGAAGTGCTTTGGTGAAGAAATCCTCCAATTGATCCTGAGAAGAGATGGGTAACAAGTGAAATAACCCAGCTTGGACCTTTCCACGCACAATGTGACAATCTATTTCAAGATGTTTAGTTCTCTCATGGAAAGCCGGATTGTGAGCAATGTGCAAAGCACTTTGGTTATCACAGAATAACACAGGAGATTTATGAGGAGAGACTTTAAGGTCATTAAAAAGGAATTGGAGCCATTGAAGTTCGCATGTAGCTGATGCTAAGGCTCTATACTCTGCCTCAGCAGAAGAACGAGCCACAATAAGTTGCTTTTTAGACTTCCAGCTAATAAGAGACTGCCCAATAAAGAAGCATTGCCCAGAAATGGATCCGCGGGAGTCTATACAACCTCCCCAGTCAGCATCAGAAAATCCACGCAGCTGAATTGAGTTGTTCCTAGGAAAGAATAATCCTAAACCAGGAGCACGTTTGAGGTATCTAAGTATTCTTACAGCAGCCTTATGATGAGTCAAAGTTGGTGAGCTCATAAATTGACTCACTTGTTGAGTAGCAAAAGCCACATCTGGTCGAGTGGATGTTAAGTACAGAAGCCTTCCCACTAGTCTTCTATAGGAAGATACATCAGAAAAACATTTACCATTGTCCTGGTGAAGTTTCACTGCTGGATCTAAGGGAGTGCTAGCAGGCTTGCAATCTGAAATGGAAGCATCTTGTAACAAATCCCGACAATATCTCCTCTGTGAAAGGGTGATACCAGCAGTTGAATGTGCAACCTCCAATCCTAGGAAATATTTAAGAATGCCTAGGTCTTTACTTCCAAATGCAGTATGCAATTGGCTCTTGATAATGGAGAATGCAGTTAATGTGTTCCCAAATAGAATGACATCATCTACATATATCGGTAAACCTGTAACACAAGATCCTTTGAATTGAAGAAACAAAGTGTGGTCAGCTGTTGCTTGATGAAAACCATTTTGGATGAGAAAAATTGAGAGCTTTTCAAACCATTGCCTGCTGGCCTGTTTCAATCCATAAAGAGACTTAGTTAGCTTGCAAACAAGATTAGGAGAAGGAGTATGTAAGCCCTGGGGGATGGTCATGTAGATATTCTCATGTAAGTCACCATGCAAAAAGGCATTATTGACATCCAATTGATGGAGATGCCAATTAAGAGAAGCTGCCAAGGCTAAGATTACTCTCACTGTTGTAATTTTAGCAACAGGTGAGAATGTGTCCAAATAGTCAAGCCCTTCCACTTGGTGATACCCTTTAGCAACCAACCTTGCTTTATACCTATCAATGCTCCCATCTGATTTCCTTTTGATTTTATAGACCCACTTGTTCCCTATAGGAATAACTCCAGGTGGAAGAGGTACAAGGGACCAAGTGCCAAGAGCAGTGATCTCTGCTGCCATGGCTTGTTTCCAACAATCATATTGACTAGCTTCATGATAGGAAGTAGGTTCACGATGGAGATCTAGGGAAGAACTGTAAGCAGCATGTGACAAAGATAAACTTGAATATGAAACAAATGAATGGATAGGATATAGTTTACCTGATTGCTTCTGTTGAGAGGAATAGAATGAATTACATTGATAATCTGCCAAATAAGAAGGCCTGGACTTTAACCTTGTGGATTTTCTGATGATGGTGGTACTTGGTTGAGAGGGATGTTCTGAGATAGGGGAATATGGAATGGTTGTAGAGGATGTAAAGTCTGGTGTGGGTGGTGATGATTGTGATGATGAATCATCTGTGGGAGATGTATTTGATATGGATATTGGTGATTCAGTGGGAATGTTCTGTGTTGGGCTAGGCAATGGGCATGGTAAGCACATGGGAAGAATTTTCTTGCTTTCAGCTGATATGGCACTAATAGAACAAGGGAAAATTGTTTCTTCAAAAACAACATTCCTTGAAACAATAAGCTGCTTTGTATGCATGTCATAGACTTGAAATCCTTTCACATGAGGCTTATACCCAACAAAAATGCACTTATGACTTCTAGGATCAAATTTGGATCTGTGTGCAGTGAGTGTCGATGTATAACATAAGCAACCAAACACTTTGAGGTGAGATAGATCAGGCTGTTCACCAAAAAGAAGCTGATGTGGAGATTTTCCTTCAAGTAATTTTGTTGGAATTCTGTTAATCAAGTGAACAACATGACCTACTGCTAAACTCCAAAATTGTTTGGGGAGATTTGCTTGAAAAAAAAGGCTCCTAGCAACATTGAGTATGTGTTGGTGCCTTCTTTCAACCCTTCCATTTTGTTGTGGAGTTTCCACACAAGAAGTCTGATGTAAAATTCCTTTTTCTTGAAAAATGAATTGAGAAAAAATTCTGAACCATTGTCACTCCTTATTGTCTTGATTGTAGTGTTAAATTGATTTTATATCATTTGAGAAAAATTCCTGATGTGAGATTCTGTTTCAGATTTGTGTTTTAAGAAAATAACCCATAAAAATCTACTATAATCATCCAATATGGTAAGAATAAATCTGTGATTTTGTATTGATTTGATTTTGAAGGGTCCCCAAACATCTAAGTGTAAAAGTTCAAAAATCTTAGAAGCCTTATGTGTGCTTTCTGAATAGGGTAGCCTCTTTTGTCTAGAAAAATGACATATATCACAAACATGCCTTTTATTAAAATTCTATAAAAATGGATACATTGCAGCCATTTGATTCAGTCTAGAAAAAGAAACATGCCCTAGTCTAAAGTGCCAAAGAGCTGAGTCAGGAAAATGTTGTGGTTGTAGTTGTGTAGTTTCTGTCAAATTTGCTTGTGTTTGATATTTGGATATTCTCATAAAGTATAATCCATCCAATTCCTCAGCAGAACCAATCATCTTCATAGTGCTCAAATCCTGAATATAACAGACATGAGGAAGTAAGATTACAGCACAATGCAAAGTAGAAGTCAGCTTAGAAATGGAAATGAGGTTCACAGAGAATTTAGGCAAGAATAAGACATGTTTTAGAATGAGTTTATGATTGAAATGAACCTCCCCTACATGAGTTGGCATAACAGTACTTCCATTTGGAAGTTTTACTGTAATTGTTTGATCTTTGATTGGTTCTAAAAAGGTAAAAAGAGATTGATCTGAACAAATATGATCTGAGGCACCAGAATCCAAAATCCAAACATTGTGTTTATTTGTATGAAGAGAAAATATAAAAGACTTTCCTGACACTGGATTGATGTGTGAATTTTCAGAATGTGTTGAACTTACTACTGCTATCTGTGTGTTTGAATTTTTACCAGTCAAGTTTGATTGTTGAAGTAAAGTCATGATGTTTTGATACTGCTCCTTAGTCAGTGACACCTGATCTGATGCATCTTCACTCTTTGTAGTATGTTGTTCATCAATTGAATTGTCCAAATCCTCACCAATTACATGATTTGAACTGTAAACTTTGCCTCTGTCTCCTCCTGGATAACCATGTTTTTTATAACAAACCTCCACAGTATGGCCTGTTTTACCACAAAAGCTACATATCTTCAATTTTCCTCTGCCAGAAAATTATTGTAACCTCCTCTTCCCCTACCAAAGGGCCTTTTACTTTCTGTTGAGTTTATAAACACATGTGTCTCCTCCACATTGCTCACAGTACATGATCCAATAGAGTTTGATCCAAGTCTTCTCTCCTGCTGTATAACAAGAGAATAGGTCTTGTCAATGTCCGGGAAAGGCTCCATCATCAAGATCTGAGTCCTAACAACTTCAAAATCATCATTCAATCCACTAAGGAATTTCATTATGCAATCCTCATCTCTGTATATTCTTCCATTTCTCCCTGTGTCACAAACACATGGTGCTGGACAAATGCAACTCCTAATAGGTCTGTAATTGTCAAGTTCTTCCCACAATATAGAGATCTCTGTAAAATACTGTGTTACTGAGTTATTGCCTTGCTTGATAGCAGCAAGCTCTTGCTGCAATTCTAAAATCCTCACTCTGTCACACTGTGCAAATCTTGTCTTTAATAATTTCCAGGCTGCAGCTGCATTTTCTAAATACACTATACTTTGTGCAATTTGTGCTTTAACAGAATTAAAAATCCATGATAAAACCAGGTTATTACATCTTTCCCAAGCTTCAAAGCTAGGATCAAAAGTTAGAGGCATTGGCATTGTACCATTTACAAATTTAAATTTGTTTTTAGAAATCAATGATCGTTTCATTGCTCTTGCCCAGCTATGATAGTTCTTGACTGAAAGAAGAGGTGTAGTAAGAGAGACAGCAACATTCTCACCAGGGTGTATGTAATAGACGCTTAATGGATCGAGAGCTGGATTTTGTGGAGCACCAGAAGAAGAGCCAGCTCCTCCTCCTCCATTTCCATGATTGTTTCCTTTTGCCATTTCAACAGAGATTCACCAGAGCTCTTGAGATCAAGAGCTCTGATACCATAATAGGAAATAAGAACTTAGAGAAAGATAGATATTTGTGATGAACATATTTGAATTGATAGAATTCTACTTGACTTAAAAATGATGTACAAGAGCAGTGTATTTATACACAGAAGGCTCAGCTAGACTAGAGAAGTAATCACGCGGGAATCAAAACAGAAAGATGCAAAAATGAGAAACTAAAAAATACAATCAGAATCAAAACAAAATTTTTCAACTCCAGAGCATGTGCAGCATGAGTGTTATTCTAACAGACTTGGTCAGCTATGATCCGGTGTGGGACTTCCTTTTTCATCAACTATGTTATCTTGGGTGCACGATGTGGGACTAGCATTTTCTAATAATTATACTAACAGAAAATTAATTACGGACATAAAACATAAAAAGGTGTTGAGAGACAAAAATAAAAAATGAGTGTAATTAGAGTAACCAAAACTTATTTAAGCCTCCTGCTTAAAATTTAGTCACAATAAAGGTTTTCCACTCCACCTTAACTGATCCAACTACGCAACCCACAATCTCATTTTCTCTTTCATGTATTATTTTAATTTCTCATTGTCGCGTGACCTGTATCTTTATTGACCAATGCACAAAGTAGATTCCTTTTTGAATTTGTGGACACTTTCTTCTCCACACCAGCTAGAAAGGGAGCACAAATTCCATTAAGAATTGGACCTCAATCATTGCTTAAGTTGTCAAAATAATACATTTCAGTTTCTACAACTCAAACATATATAGTAATTAAACACGTTAATTCAAAATCATCATAATTTTTTAATGGATCAATATGTTGAGTAATCCACCGTTGGATTGAAAGTTATTATCATATAGATCACACATATAAAATTTTACATTAATCCAAAATTATTTGATATGTCAATGAGATGTATCAAGATTAACGTTATATATACATTTGAAATATATGAAAGAACCCAACCGTTTGATTATCAAGTTATTAGTTTCAAAATTTTACGAAATTTGACACATATAAGCATCATGATGAATAAACATAATTCAACGGTTGGATTACTAAAAAACACAATCGATTCGTAGTTATCAGTGGTGTAATACTTTGTGTAACTTACACGGGTGTAATTTGAACCCTCCTCATTACAAAAAGAGGAGGGTTCAAATTACACCGGTGTAAGTTACACCAAGTATTACACCGCTGAATAATTTTTTAATGGATCAATATGTTGAGTAATCCACCGTTAGATTGAAAGTTATTATCATATAGATCACACATATAAAATTTTACATTAATCCGAAATTATTTGATATGTCAATGAGATGTCTCAAAATTAACGTTATATATACATTTGAAATATATGAAAGAACTCAACCATTTTATTATCAAGTTATTAGTTTCAATTACGAAAATTGACACATATAAGCATCATGATGAATAAACATAATTCAACGGTTGGATTACTAAAAAACACAATCGATTCGTAGTTATCAGTGGTGTAATACTTGGTGTAACTTACACGGGTGTAATTTGAACCCTCCCCTTAAAAAAATCCTTTTATTTTATAAGTTCACCATTATGACTACATATATTAAATTAGTTTACACGTGTTTTCTATAAGAAATAGTCGAGACAATAATAATAATACCAAGTTCTCTGTTTCTCTCTTTTATTAATATACACAATAAATACATGATATGACTATTATAAACAAAATAAATTTGAATAAAGAATTTAATTAGTATAAACTATTAGTGTAAAAAATGTTACACCGTCATTCAATAATATGTTATCACATCATTTTATGAGTATGTCATCTCATATATTATTAAAGTCAATAAATAATGTGAAACACATCATTGGATGAATTTTACACTATTAATATATATCCATTAAATACTTTAAACAAATCTCGAATTTTTGGACAATGAAATGTTTTTTATTTACTGGATCCACTATTTTGTTCTTTAACTTCTAGTTTCTATAATATTCAAAATTTGGGCGGCTAAAATTACCATAACATTAAAAATTCTAAAGCACAAGTGAGCATATTGAATTCATACATATAATCGAGGAGGAAAACTTTTACAAAATTTAGAGCTCATCAATAGTACTTCATTACATTTTGGCCACATTCAAGTGTCTTGGGAGATATGTTGTCCAAGGTCTCCAACCGTTATGCTCCCTTGCTGATTGACTCTATGATTGGGTATAGTCTTATTTGAAATACATAGAGAAAACACAAGACGAGGGGTTGAATTGTGTTTTTTATAAAATTTTTCAAAAATCACAATACTTTCCCCAAGGAAGTTCAACAAAGCTTCAAATTTGTTTCTGAAGGGTTTTGTTTAGCTAACGTATAACGTTTTTAGATGTAGTTTTGAAATAGGTTTTCACAAATAATTTTGCAAAAACTTTTTAGAGACATATACTTAACCTCTTGTTAGATAATTAGAGTTAGAAATAGATTAAAACTTAAAGAGAAAAGTAGAAGAGGATACAATGTTCACACTCATCAACCAAGTTCTATGTCCAGTCCCTAACATAGTTAGAATTTTCTACTATTATGTACCAAAATACAAGTATTCTATTCACCATCCTCTTCCGACTTGCTTATAACCAGGTGTTTTTTGCTCACATAGCCTTCTCAGGCTTAAATACTCAACAAAATGAAAAAGTTTAAGTGTTTAGGTTACACTTTGAGATTACACACTGTCTATGGGTAGATTTATAATAATAGCATATAGTAAGTTTTTGAAACTGAATTAATTGTTCAAAGTTAAACTACACAAAGAATAAAAGAATGAAATAAAGAAGAGATGAAAGCTTGATAGATTGAATGCCTAGAGATTCGGTTCAGATGGACTTTTCTTTAGTTCTTCTATTCCACTATTTATAGCCTTTATGAAATGTTAACGCACTGATATGAATTTTGAATGTTTTTTAATAGCATTAAATACATGAAGTCTTTGTTTGAAATTCAGCTTGGTGTAGTTGCTTTTGACAAAGACGCACGTGATAGAGCACGCTACAAGCATATGGCCCAATTCTTGAATTGTAAAATTGGGTCTTCCCTTTCTCTTATTTGGGCCTACCTATTGGTGCCAACCCTGGAAGATTGAAGACTTGGGATCCCATAATTTTGAAGGTGCGGAAACGGCTATCGCGGTGGAAGTGTAAAAATTTGTCCTTTGGTGGTCGTATTGTCCTCTTGAAATCGGTTCTTCACTCAATTCCGATCTATTATCTTTCCTTCTTCAAGGCTCCTAAAGGTACTATTTCTCGACTTGAATCTCTTTTTAAAAACTTTCTTTGGGGAGGGGATGATGAGCATAGGAAAATACTTTGGGTTGCTTGGGAGGATGTGTGTAAGGAAAAGAAATAGGGGGGTCTGGGTATTAGAGACTTACGATCTTTTAACCTTGCCTTATTAGGGAAGTGGCAGTGGAGGTTGGTAGTTAAGAGGGCAGTCTTTGGAATAGGGTGATCACTTCCTTATATGGTGAGTTTGGTGTGAGGAGGTTAAATGAAGGGACGAGTGGTTCTAGGTGGTGGATTGATTTATGGTCAATCGAGTGTGGTGATAATTTAACATGTGATTGGTTTTCTAGTAAATGTGTTAAAGTAGTGGGGGATGGGAAATCTACCTCATTTTGGAAATATTGTTGGTGTGGTTCATTTGCTTTGTGTGAAAGGTTTAATAGACTATTTTCAGTTACACATGTCAAAGATGCTACTGTTCATGATATGGTTGTTAGGGATGACCAAGGAATCCATTGGAATTGGTCCTGGAGGAGGAATCTGTTTGTATGGGAATATCTGTAGGAACACAGGGAAACACTAGAAGGGGGGTTGAATAGTGTTTCTAAATATTTTAGAAAGCTTTTCGCAAACAGGTTCTCAAAACAGAATTTCAGACAGGCTTTTGGAGGGTTGTCTGAAGTTTTCAGACGGTTTGTAAAAATTGTTTTTAAAAGATGTTTTGTGCCTTTTAAAATATTAGATTAATTACTCAGACCCCTTGATTAGTTTAAACTGAATTTACAAGAGATAAGGGTAAGAAAACCTAGCCACAGAATTTATCTTGGTTCACTCACTACCACTTGTGAGCTACGTCCAGTCCCAATGCCAACTAGCAATTGGATTTTCTCTTAATCTTTCAAGATTACAAGTATTCTTTTACAGACAAGCCTCTTCAGGCTCTACAACCCAAGTATTCTTTTTCAGACAAGCCTCTCCAGGCTCAACAACCAAGTATTCTTTTACAGTCAAGCCTCTCCAGGCTCTAAAGCAAATACAAATGAGAGAAATGCTTAAGCTCACAAACTATATCAGTTTTGAGACTTAAATAGTTACAGATTGTACAGAAATTACTGAGGTATGCTCAGAATAAAACAATATGTGTGTACAAAGATAAAAATATTTATTAGAGTGTTGCAGCGAAAAACTTGCAGAGTTTTTGTTCTTTTTCAATTCTTCTCTCCTTTGATGGTCTTCAAGGATGGGGGTATTTATACCCAAATATTAGTCCGTTGGAGAAAACCACCGTTTGTGAAATACATGAATTCCGTTGTGAGACAACCTGCTGTATGCACAGAATATTCTCTGACAAATCTCACACATTGCAGTTTTTGCTCCTGCCAAAAAGCTGCTATTTGTTGTTGCTGCAAAGGCTGCGTAGCAGAGGACACGTTGTGGCAGAGAACGTGCTTGAAATGCAACGAGGAGTGCCAACTGTTGTAGCAGAGATCGTGTGAGATTCAAAATGAGATTCAGACAGGTCTTCACAAATTCAGACAAGAGATGCCACGTCATCAAGGGACTTCAGACAGCCTTGATGCTTCAGACAGGGTGCACTGCTTCAGACAGCTTCTGCTCTTAGTCTTTTTATATGAACTTTTAATGGCTCTTTCTGAAATCATAGATGAAAGATTTAACTTTATGAGAATCTATGATAAGTATTTTAAGCCAAATTTGCTATTCATTAAAACTTGGGAATATTTCTGTCTTAAAACATCATAAACCACTTTATGATATTTTTGAGACTCAACATTCTCCCCCTTTTTAATGATGACAAATTTTCTTAAAATATATAAATCTGTAATAAGCTTTAAATAGCTCCCCCTGAGATACATATCCTTTAACAGGATCTGTTTAAGGTATATGCTCCTTATTTGCTCAAAAATCTCAGAAAGCTTAAAGCTTATTGTACTGTACTCCCAAGCTTATTATACTGTACTCCCCCTGAATCCTGTAATCACTCCAGATTTTGTTAATTTTAATACTCCCCCTTTTGTCATCAATCAAAAGGGAAAATCAGAGCAAAATAGTAACAGAGCAATACAGATTAGAGATAAACAATAGATATCAGAGCAAACAAACATTGATTCAAAAACACTGATTTTATTTAATGGATGTGCAATAAATCAGACAATCAATCACAAGTCATAAGAAAAATAAACATCAGATAATGGCAAAATAGTTTAATCCTTTTTCTTCAGCAAGGCTTCAGTCAGAAATGAAATTAATTCTTCCTTGGCCTTGTTTATTGCTGCTTCTACTGATGTCTTCAGCTCTTGTTGCCCAGACTTGATAAGCTGCTGTTCATGAAGAATTTGCTCTTGATTAGCAATCGGATGCTTAGACTTCTTCTCTTGTTCAGCCAATTTCTTCTCAAGCTTCTTGACTTTGGATTTTAGCTTTAAGTTCTCTTCAGACAAGTCTTGCTCAGATTCATATAGAATGATTTGAATATAAGGACAGACAAATCTCAGGACCCCGAAGCCTGGTTTCAAATTGTAAACAGATGGTCTGAACACTGGCCAAAAGAAAGTACCAATGAATTTCAGCAAAACCCAGTCTTCATTGAAGGAGTCAGCAGGTGGGGGAAAGTAATCCTTCAGATAGTGGTATTGGACATTTGTAGTCTTTCCAAGTCCCACTTCAGATTCAACATCAGGACCAATTGATCCAGAAAAAGATCCAGCATCTTCTCTGATCTTCCAATAAGAAGCCCACATCCAGTCTTGCAGCAACTGATCTAAGCCTCCTCCCTGACTGCTGATAAATTCTGGTAAAGCATCCCACTCTGTTGTACTCATCATTTCAGATAGGGGTGGAGATACTGAGTAAACTTTATGTGCTTTGAACTTCTCATCCTGGCCTTCCTTTAAGGGATACCTAGGAACAATTCTGTCAGGCTTCACCAAGATTGCAGTGGTTGGCCTGATGGAGCATGTTCTAGGTGGCCTGTAGCCTATCATCCCAACTCCCCTTTCCAGATCTCTTTGAAACAGTTCAGACTCTGTGTTGAGCTGTCTCACAAGATACCATTCTTCATTTCTCAGCCTCCATGACTCTTCAGAAAATGGGTTGATAGGTGCCGATGAATGTGCAGGAGGGACAACACCCTTTCTGAGCTTTTCTAAGCAACTTGATTCAGCACTGTATTTGGATTTCTCTTCAGCAACAGTTCTTCTGATGAGGCCATGGTGTAGAGATATAGCAGGTGCTGCTCTGAAGTATTGCAGTTCTTCAGAAAGGTTGCCAAACTTAGGCAATGAGCAAGGATCAGAGGGAAAAAGAGATAGTTGTAGAGCCTCAGCAGGCAATGGCTCTTCTTCATTATACCATTGTAGTAAGAGTGGAGATGATGAAGTTGGTAAAGGTGTATGAGGTGGGGATGATGATGGTGAAGGTATAGGTGATGGTGTTGATGGTTGAGGTTGAGGGGGTGAGGGTTCAGAAGGTTGGACTATTTGAGGTGATGTGGGAACAAATAGTTGGTTTTCAGAGGGTTTTGGTGATGAGGTTCAGGTTGGTTTTCTGATTGAGTGGATTGTGGTGAAGATGGTTTAGAGGGTAGGTTTTCTGTTTGTGGAGATGATGAAGGTTGTGAAGGAGGTGGTGAAGGTTGTTTTTCTGGTGAGATAGGTTTAGGTAAAGGTTGAGGGCTTGGTTTGGATGGTTGCAAATCAGGTGAAGAAGGAGGTGAGGGTGTAACATTATCAAACCTCACTTTGATCCTCTTGTAGGGAGGCTTTGATGCTTCATTTTGTTTAGGCTTTGCCTCTTTCTCAGCCTGCTCCCTTTCAGCTAACTTTTCTGCCCTTTTTCTCTTGAAATATTCTTGGGCCTTGACAAAGTTTTGGTACTTCCCTGCTTCATCCTCTGCCTCAAGTTGTGAAGCAATGCTTCTTGTCACCCTAGGCTCAGGGTCTGTCTGAAGAAGCTTGCTTTTGTTCCTTCTCCTATGAGGTGCACTGGACCTCTTCCTTTTCTTGGAAACCTCAACCAGAGTGGCTTGCCTATCATCTTCAGCATAAGCTAACTGAGAAGCAACAGCAATAGCCCTATCAATATTCTCCTGCTTAGCTTTCTTCTCCATTCTTCTTGCTCCAAAGCAGTAGCCAAAGCTGCCACCTGAATGAGTTCAGGATCAGATGGGCAGGCAGCCAAAGGTTCAGCAGTAACAGCATCAGTTGCATCTGACTCTTCAGCCTGTCCTTCCATTTCAGAAGTAGGCTTTTGAGTCTGTGTAGATTCAGACACCTAACCCACAATTTCAGACGACTCATGAGAAGCCTTCTGAACAGGTTCAGACAACTGACTCTTCACAGAAGCAGGTGCCACCTTAGCAAAGCTCCTTACTGGAAGCTTTTTCAACTTGGGTTGAGGAGAGGGCTTTGATGGCTTAAATTCATGCTTCCTTATATCTCCTCTCAACTCCTCTTCCAGAATCTGCATTGTTGTGCTTTTCCTTGCAGCTTTCTCCATCAGCAAGCTCTCTTTCATGGTAGGTGAGGGAGGTTTTGGAGTAAGCTTGATCTCCATGCTTTTGAGATTTGATTCACCAAACACAGGGAGTGAAAGGTGATCAAACAACCTCTCAATGGGAACTTTGAAGTGTAGCAACACCTTGGTGATGATGGTCTTGTGGGGAAAGCTTCCTGCAGAGTCTCTGAGTCTCTTTTGCATGTGATACATGATGATGTTGGTGAGATTGACTTTCTGCTTGTGCAACAAGTGGATAAGACAGAACCTCTCCAACTCAGACACATGGTTCCTGCTTCCACTTTTAGGGATTACAGAGCTCCCTAAAATGGCATGCAGAACCCTAGCCTTATCAGACATGTGCTTGGCATCCAAGCTGGCTGGAGTTGCTGTTCCATACAAAAACTTAGTGAAACGTTGCTTTCCACCATTCCTGTTCTCCCAGCCTGGGGTAAACACGGCCCATTCCTTCTTGACACCACAGACAATGGCCAAGATATCTTCATCCACAAAAACTGGAACACCACGCACAGTGGCTTTTATGCTAGTGTAAATGCCTTGAGGATTAGGAATACCTCTAGCTGTACTCCAGAAATCCAAGACACTCTGCTCGTGCCATTGTGTAAGGTTTTTGTTGAAGTATTCAAGCCACCCAGCTGCTTGAAATTCTGCGTAGAGGTCCATACCGAGTGCTTCAAGATCATCAAGGTCCACACCCTTGGTCTTCACTATGTTTCCTCCAGCTGACTTCTTAGGTGCCATTGATGAGGATTTGAAGAAACTTGAGAGAAAGAGATTTCTTGAAGACTAAGAATAGCAAGAGTTCTGAGAATAGAGTAAGTGGTAAAGTTACTCTGACCCACTGCCTTCTGTATATATAGACCTCTGAAGCAATAATGGCATGTACTGGCTACGCAGATATAGGGTAACGTGCGAAGTGGAAGAGATAAAAATAAAGGAAATTAAACTGTCCCTTATTGCCATGTCATTTGTTCATTTCAGAAAAGTGATAGATTTCAGACATCCATATTAATTTCAGACGACCCAAAATTTCAGATAAGTCACTTGTTTCAGACAAGCTGGAATTTCAGACACATCAATTTTCATACAATCAAAATGCATGTATGTTCAAATTATCTCTAATGAACTTAAATCTATCTTCAGTTAGAGGTTTTGTGAATATATCAGCCCATTGATGCTCTGTATCAATAAACTGAATATCAAAAACACCTTTCTGAACATAGTCTCTAATGAAATGATGTTTGATTTCTATATGTTTAGCCCTAGAATGTTGAATGGGATTCTTAGACAGATGAATAGCACTAGTATTATCACACAACACAGGTATAACAGATATTGAAATATTAAAATCCTTAAGCTGATACTTCACCATAGCAGTTGTGAACAACAACTGGCTGCTGAGATGTATTCTGCTTCAGCTGTTGATAATGCAATTGTGCTCTGCCTTTTGCTTGACCAGCTAATCATATTCTCTCCAAAGAAATGACATCCACCACTGGTGCTTTTTCTTTCAACTCTGTCTCCAGCAAAATCAGCATCACAGTAACCTACTAGCCTGCCATCCTTACTTTTCTTATAGCACAGACCAAGATTAGTAGTACCTTTAAGATATCTGAAAATTCTTTTTACAGCTTTGTAGTGAGTAATTCTTGGATCAGATTGGAATTTAGCACAGAGGCATACACTGAACATAATGTCAGGCCTGCTTGCTGTTAGATACAATAATGAACCAATCATTCCTCTATACAAAGTTTGATTTACTGGTTCTTCATTCTCATCTTTATTTAAAGATGCAGAAGGGTGCATTGGAGTTGTCATGGGTTTGCAATCACTTAAGTTGAACTTCTTAAGCATTTCCTTTGTATATTTTTCTTGATGGATCCATATACAATCAGAATCTTGCTTAATCTGAAGTCCCAAGAAAAATTTTAGTTCACCCATTAAACTCATTTCAAATTCTGATTGCATTAACTCAGAAAACTCTTTGCACAGAGAAGAATCAGTAGAACCAAAGATAATGTCAACAACATATATCTGCACAAGTATAAGACCTTTGTTAGACTGTTTTCTAAAAAGGGTTGTGTCTACTTTTCCTCTTTCAAAACCATTTGATATAAGAAAACTACTCAATCTGTCATACCAAGCTCTTGGGGCTTGCTTCAGACCATAGGGAGCTTTCTTGAGTTTAAAAACATGTTCAGGAAAAGTTACATCTTCAAAACCAGGGGGTTGTCTAACAAAAACCTCTTTTTCAATGAGACCATTGAGGAAGGAACTTTTAACATCCATTTGATATAACTTGATGCCATTATTTACAGCATAAGATGAAAGAATTCTAATTGCTTTTAACCTGGCCACTGGGGCAAAGGTTTCAGTGAAGTCAATACCTTCTTGCTGGTTGTATCCTTGAGCAACTAATCTTGCCTTGTTTCTGACTACCTTGCCTTCTTCAGACAGCTTGTTTCTGAACACCCATTTGGTTCCAATAATTGTTTTCCCATGGGGTTAGGAACAAGGGTCCAGACATCACTCCTAGCAAACTGATTCAGCTCTTCTTGCATGGCTAGGATCCACCCTTCATCATGCAGAGCTTCATCAATGTTCTTTGGCTCAATTTCAGACAGGAGAGCAAGTGAATTCAGATTCTTGAATTTTGATCTTGTCTTTACTCCTTCTGAAGTGTTGCCAATGATTTGCTCTTTAGGATGATGTGATTTGTATCTTCATTCATGTCTCTGAGGAGGTATCAAATCTGTCTGAGACTCAACATTTGTCTGAAGAGGTTCAGTAACAGTAGGAACTTCAGACGGCTGCTCATCCTTCAAACTGTTGTGATCATTCAGCTCCATTCCTGCAAAATCATCCTCTAGATCTGATAGTTCTCTATCAGTCTCTTTGTTATCATTGAATTTTACATAAATAGTTTCCTCCACAGTTAAAGTTCTAGAATTATACACCCTAAAGGCTTTAGATGTTTCAGAATATCCAATGAAAAATCCATTGTCTGACCTTGCATCAAACTTTCCAAGATCATCCTTGGTGTTGAGTATAAAACACTCACATCCAAAGGTGTGGAAATATGATATGTTGGGTTTTCTTCCTTTCCACAATTCATATGGAGTCTTTTTCAGAATTGGTCTTACCAATATTCTGTTTTGAAGGTAGCAAGTTGTGCTAACAGCTTCTGCCCAGAAGGTTCTTGGTAAACTGCTTGAGTTGAGCATGGTTCTTGCCATCTCTTGCAAACTTCTGTTCTTTCTCTCAACAACCCCATTCTGTTGAGGTGTTCTAGCCACAGAGAAATTGTGTGAGATCCCATTCTCATCACAGAACATTTGAAAGTTTGCATTCTCAAACTCTCCACCATGATCACTTCTTATGACAGAAATACAGAATCCTTTTTCATTTTGTACCTTCTTACAGAATACTGTGAAATTCTTAAAAGTCTCATCCTTGTTTCTAAGGAATATTACCCATGTAAATCTAGAATAGTCATCAACAATGACCAAACCATATTTCTTTCCACTAAGACTTTCTGTTCTAATGGGACCAAACAAGTCAATGTGTAAAAGTTTAGTGGTCTGCTAGTTGAAACAACATCTTTACTCTTGAAAGAGTGTCTTGTTTGTTTCCCTTTCAGACAGCTACCACATAAAATATCAGATTTGTATGAAAGCTTGGGCAATCCTTTAACAAGGTTGTGTTTTGCTAATCTTGAGATTAATCTCAAGCTGGCATGCCCAAGTCTTTGATGCCAAATCTGTTTTTCATCTTCAACAGAAATGAAGCATTTTACATTTTGACTTGCTAGATCCTCTAGATCAATTTTATACACATTGCTGTGTCTCTTAGCAGTAAAGAGGGTTTGATCAGAGGTGTCTTTGACTATGCATCCTTCCTTGGTAAAGGATACTACATAACCACCGTCACATAATTGACTTATGCTTAGTAAATTATGTTGAAGTCCTTCCACAAGAAGCACATTCTTAATAAGGGATGAAGGAATTATACCTACAGTCCCTATGCCAGTGATCTTCCCTTGCTGGTTTCCACCAAAGGTGACCACTCTTCCTTATTTAGGTCTAAGGTTTTGGAACAAAGACCTTTCTCATGTGATGTGTCGCGAGCACCCACTGTCCAGGTACCATTTGTGGGGTCTCCTTTGTCCTGTTAAAACACATCTGCAACAGGAAAAATTAAGTTTTTAGGTACCCAAGTTCTTTTGGGTCCTGTTTTGTTAGCTTTGGGTCTTGCTTTTCTCTTGTGTTTGCACTGAGTCACATTGTGTCCAGGCCTACCACAGTGAGAACACCCAGTAACCTTCTTTTTGTCTTTAGAAAAATTTAAGACAGTAGGAGGTTCAGACATGTTATAATCCCCAAAGCCTAGTCCACTTTTGTCAAGAGAATGCCTTTGATTTCCAAGCATCATATTCAAATTTTTGTTCCTTTGACAAATTTGGCTAGATCTTTTGTCAGTTCTGCGACTTGTTTCTGAAGTTTTTCATTTTCTTCAGACACAGCTTGCAGACTGCAGTTTTCAGTCTCAAGGGCCTTTTCCTTGAGCATAATATGTTCTATCTCAAGAGCCTCAAACTTATTACACATTTCTGTGTGAGCTTTGGATAGATTCTTATACTCTTGGAAAAGTTCCTTGGAACTTTCCACCAGATCATCATACATCTCTTGTAAGGTAAGAGGGAATACCTCAGCTTCAGAACTGTCTGAAGATGGTAGACTGGCCATGAGACACAGATTTGCCTCTTCTGAAGTATCTTCCTCCTCTTTTAAGGTTGTCTCATCAAGATCTTCCCAAGTTGCCATAAGACCTTTCTTTTCTTGAAAAACTTTTTCTTCTTAAAGTTGTTTTTCTTCAGTTTTGGGCATTCAGCCTTCATGTGCCCTGGTTGCTTACATTCAAAGCAAATGATTTTATTAGAGTTAGACTCTTTACCTGTCTTACCTGATTTAGATGATGAGGGTTGGTTCTTTCTGAACTTTCCTCTGTTCTGCAACATTCTTTGATCTTTCTGCTTAGAAGAGCAAGATCATCATCATCTTCTGAGTTATCTTCAGAGTCTTCATCTGCCTCTGAAGTTGCTTCAGCTTGCATAGCCTTGATGTTGCCATGCCTAGACTGTTTGTCCTTGGAGTTTAGTGCTAAAGACTTCTTCTTGTTGTCATCTTCTCCAAGCTCAAGCTCATGGACCTTAAGAGATCCCAACAGTTCTTCCACTCTAAGAGAATTCAAATCTCTTGCCTCTTGAATGGCAGTTACTTTGGGTCTCCAGGACTTAGGCAAACTCCTTAGAATTTTTCTGTTGTTGTCTCCAGAATTATAAGTTCTGCCTAAGGACCTGAGTCCATTTGTTATGGTCTGAAACCTTCCAAACATCTGGTCAATGGTTTCAGATTCTTCCATCTTGAACATCTCATACTGATGTATGAGCATACTTATTTTTGATTGCTTGACAGTCTCAGTTCCTTCATGGGCTGCTGCAAGAGTATCCCAGATCTCCTTGGCAGAGGTGCATCCATGAACCTTCTCATATTCTGATTTTTTCAAGGAACATATCAGATAGAGTTTGGCTTTAGCATTCATCTGGACTCTAGCCTTCTGCTCCAAGGTCCATTCAGTCTTAGGTATAGGCACACCATTTTGCATGGGCATATAGTCTCCATCAGTGACCACATCCCAAACATCAATGTTGGTGCTCTCAATGAACAGCTTCATTCTATCTCTCCAGTAGTGGTAATCCTCTCCATTGAATGCTGGGGGTCTTGTGATAGAGGCTCCTTCTGTGATGTATTGCCTGTTGCTGTTAGAAGCTTCCATATGGATCTTTCAGTCCTCAAACACTTGTTAGGTGCTTCAACCCTGAGTAGTGCTCTGATACCAACTGTAGGAACACAGGAAAACACTAGAAGGGGGGTTTGAATAGTGTTTCTAAATATTTTAGAAAGCTTTTCGTAAACAGGTTCTCAAAACAGAATTTCAGACAGGCTTTTGGAGGGCTGTCTGAAGTTTTCAGACGGTTTGTAAAAATTGTTTTAAAAGATGTTTTGTGCCTTTTAAAATATTAGATTAATTACTCAGACCCCTTGATTAGTTTTAAACTGAATTTACAAGAGATAAGGGTAAGAAAACTTAGCCACAGAATTTATCCCGGTTCACTCACTACCACTTGTGAGCTACGTCCAGTCCCAATGCCAACTAGCAATTGGATTTCTCTTAATCTTTCAGATTACAAGTATTCTTTTACAGACAAGCCTCTTCAGGCTCTACAAACCCAAGTATTCTTTTTCAGACAAGCCTCTCCAGGCTCAACAACCAAGTATTCTTTTACAGTCAAGCCTCTCCAGGCTCTAAAGCAAATACAAATGAGAGAAATGCTTAAGCTCACAAACTATATCAGTTTTGAGACTTAAACAGTACAGATTGTACAGAAATTACTGAGGTATGCTCAGAATAAAACAATATGTGTGTACAAAGATAAAAATATTTATCAGAGTGTTGCAGCGAAAAACTTGCAGAGTTTTTGTTCTTTTCAATTCTTCTCTCCTTTGATGGTCTTCAAGGATGGGGGTATTTATACCCAAATATTAGTCCGTTGGAGAAAACCACGTTTGTGAAATACATGAATTCCGTTGTGAGACAACCTGCTGTATGCACAGAATATTCTCTGACAAATCTCACACATTGCAGTTTTTGCTTCCGCCAAAAAGCTGTGTTATTTGTTGTTGCTGCAAAGCTGCGTAGCAGAGGACACGTTGTGGCAGAGAAACGTGCTTGAAATGCAACGAGGAGTGCCAGCTGTTGTAGCCAGAGATCGTGTGAGATTCAAAATGAGATTCAGACAGGTCTTCACAAATTTCAGACAAGAGATTGCCAACGTCATCAAGGGACTTCAGACAGCCTTGATGCTTCAGACAGGGTTGCACTGCTTCAGACAACTTCTGCACTTAGTCTTTTTATATGAACTTTTAATGGCTCTTGCTGAAATCTATAGATGAAAGATTAACTTTATGCGAATCTATGATAAGTATTTAAGCCAAATTTTGCTATCATTAAACTTGGGAATATTTCTGTCTTAAACATCATAAACCACTTTATGATATTTTTGAGACTCAACAATATCAACAATTGTTAGAATTATTGGAGGTTTTGAATGGGGTCCAGGTACAGGAGGCTACACGGATACTTGGTGTTGGAAGGATGATAATGACGGTCAATTTTCTGTGAAGTCGGCTTATAATTCAACTGTTAACAGTGCTATGTTTTTTAGAATTTCCATTGCATCAATATCTTTGGTGTAATTTGTTCCGTCAAAGGTTTCAGGATTTTCTTGAAGGCTTTGCTTGACAGGCTACCAACAAAGCAAATTTAGTGAAATGAAACATTCTTCAAGAATCTGAATCAAGTTGTATTTGGTGTGGGTATAACATGGAATCTACTTCCCATATTCTTTTTAATGTCTTTTTTCTTACAATACATGGATGTTGTGTCTGGATTGGCTTAGATTTACCTCTGTGCAACATAATTGTTGTCACCTTCACTTTGCACACTTTTTGGGTATCCCAAACTGTTCTTTTGACATGCGTCTACGGTGGGCTGCAATTTGGTTGTCTATGGTTTGGTCTTTATGGCTAGCAAGAAATGAGGCTAATTTACAAACTATACCTGCGCCTTGAAAGAGCTATTGGATCTAGTTATTTGCGTAGTTGGAAGTGTCTATCTGCAAAAGATAAATCCTTTTGTTACCCATTTTCTTCTTGGACTTTGCAACCTGTTGCTTGTCTTAATTTCAAAAGTGCAGCCTGACAGGTACATTGTTATTCTCTTTTGTGCTTTGTTTTGTTGTATCTTTGTTACGGCAACTTACCGATTTTTTTTCATTTTTGGATTGGTTGGGAGTGGAGTGGTTTTCTAGTTCGTTTCCTTGGTTGTTGGCTGGCTATTTTGGGTGATTTTTACTGTCAACTTGGCTGCTAGATGAGTGATGTGTCTAAGTGGTTTGATTTTTAGGAGGATGAAGCAATATCTCTTTTGATAGCCTGCAGGTTTCTTACTAGTGCTGGTTGCAGTCTTCTTTGCCATTTCTTTGTTTTTTTGGATGGTATTAAGGCAATTACAATAACTTGGAGTAACATCTTGTTTCCTGCTACTGCATGTGTTTTTTGGGACTTGGCATTGGTTGTTAGACTTGGATGGATGCACTTTTGTATTATCTAAGCATACAGGACGTGGAGTTTTGGAACGTTGACAACTTGCCATTGGCTTCCATTTTAGCACATATTTTTTCTTAGCTGTCATGTTGTGTATTTGTGGTGGTTTTGATAATCTGTCTCTCCTTTATGGTTGGCTCTTTGGCTTTTCTTTCTTGAATTTTGTATATGGGTTAGAGTGCCCCTTGTACTCTTTCAATTCATTTTCTTTGCTTAGCAAAAAAAATTATTACAATTTTGTATTTAATACTATTTACTTGACTTAATTCTTTAGCTTTTAAATGTTTTTATTTAAATAATAAAAAATATTTTATTTTTTAAATTACCTTAAAGTATTAATATATAAAATAAAGACTCATTATTGGTAAGGGGTAACTACTCAAATCTTATTCCCATGTCATTAAGAAATAGGATAAAAATATATTTTGATCCCTGTAAATGAACCGAGTTTTACTTTTTAGTACTCATAAATGTATTTTTACAATAAATTTAAATTTTTTAATCCATCATTGCCATAAATACACTTATCAACTCTAACAATGGTGTTTTTTTTCTCCTTCTCCTCATCCTCTCCCCACTGTCCCCTTCTTCCTTCTTTTCTTCCTCCTCCCATTAGACTTAACCTTTTTTTTCCGCTGCTTTAATGGCTGCATTGGTCCAAACATTTTATGACAATTCAAATGTTTTTGATCGTGGAGTTCGGAGAAAGTAAGGTCTTATCCATTTTCCCCTTTCCTTGCATTGGTCTTGAACTTCTTCTCTAGCCTTCAAATCTTCTGTTTCAGTTGGTTGCTTGAAGTAATTGAATGCAGTGACATTTTTCACGAAATCATGAAATACAATGGCGTACTTTAACTGGTCACTCCTAGTTTTTAAGTGAACTTAACAATGCCTTTGAGAATTGTAATCTCATCTTCCTCGCTCTACACCCTTTGAAACATCTTGTTGTCATTGTCAAACTTCTTCTCATCCTCCTCCATCTACTCATCGGAACCATAGTTGGCAACGACATAATCAGGTGGATTCTTCTTGGTCCGTTTGGGATCAATGGCACGGGAATTGTTCTTGGTGGAGCATTTTGTTTACAGAGGAGGAGGGGAAGAAGGAGAAGAAGAGAAAGAATAATAAGAACCCCACGGTTTAAAACTATCAAGTGTATAAACTATAGGGATGAATTTAAAAAATAATATTTATAGGAATATAAAAGAAAAATCATTTGTGAATACTAACTAGAGTTAATATACAATTTAGTCCCTAAAAGTGACACCTTATTTACATTTAGTCCCTAAAAGTTCATTTATGTACAAATTAGTCCCTAAAAGTCTAAAATTGCTTACTTATTAATCCTTTCACCATCGTTTGTTATATGGGTGGAACGTAATTGTTGACATGGACTGTTAAATGCACACATGGACTGTTAACTGAAAACATCAAATATCTACATGGAACTTGACTAAGTTTTTTTGTTATATTGGACACATTTTTTAACTCATATCCTTTCTTTTCATTTCAGGACCACACAAATACACATTTATCCCCAAATTAAGCATACAAGATTATTATTATTCATCATGCAAGGGACCATATAGTAGAGAGATAAAGTCACAAGAGACCACTTACCTTCTTTAATATACTACAACCAATTCTCGACAATTGGCGGACAGAGAAAACACTGGAGGGGAAAGCTTCGTCAATAGTAAGGAGAGTGAATGATGATGGAAGTCAACAATGAGTAGAGATTCAGATAGGTTTCATATATATATATATATATATATATATGAGAGGTGGATTGGGAGTTAAATTGTAAGAGAGTAAAAAAAGTACAAAAAAAGTTAGGATTTTATTTTGGGATCAATTTTACCATCATGATTAAGGACCCATGTAGCTCAGCTACCACATAGGTATCATCTATGTGTCACTTATCAATATAAGTGTGCAATTAACTTACCCATTTAACACTTTTGTTTCATCAAACTAATAAATGTTAATGGAGGGACCAATTAGTTATCATTTCCAACCTTTTAAAATTAATTTGTACATGAATAGCTTTCAAGGATTAAAAGTACACAAGGTGTCACTTTCAGGAACTAAATTATAGATTAATTCTACTAAAATAAAACTCGACCCATTTTTCATGACAAACACATATTTTATCCTTAAGAAATATTACTAAAGTAAACATATGAGCATCTCCGATGGGAGATGCTTAGCCTAAATCTTAAAAAAAGATGGGATGCTTAACTTTGTAAGATCGATGAAGCACCAATTTTACAAGATCTTATATTAGCACAAGTTCTTCTATAAGCACTGATATTTAATATTAAAAAACAATTATTATATGATGTGAGATTGGTTGATAGATAAGTTGTGGGGTTTGTTTAAGAAACTTTTTTAGAGTTGTCGGGATAGAAATAAAAAGCGACTGGGTTGGTTAAAGTAATAAAAATAATATAATAGTATGAGAAAATGTAAAAATTATAAAATATTAGTTTAAGAAACTTTTGAAGGGTGATAAGATGGAAATAACCTAAAGAGGGAGTAAATTTTCAATACTCCGATAATTCTTAACACTCAATACTCCCTTATGTAATGTGTGGTTAGAACTTTTTTATTTTTTTGTAACAAATTTTAAATTGAGGAAAACTTTCTATGTATAATAGGTGTCAAATTTTCGGAGCCGGATTTTCTGCAGTACTACAGAGTGTCAATTTCCATACCAATGGTTGTAATTCAATATATACAACTTTATTTTTTTTTTTAATTGGTGCATTACAATGTTGAAAGGCCGAAATTAGTATTTTTTAGACCGAAGAGGATCCAATGCCAAATTTTCCGTGGGAGTAATAGCTATCGCAAGAGAACTTGAATTTTTTTCTTCTAAAGATGCAGATAACATACCAAAAAATTTTGAAAACAAAATGGCATGGAAGGAAAGGAAAGCCGTTAAGTCTATAAAAGTAAACCAAGGGGGCCCAAGAGGACACTAGAGTCAGAAAGTGGCTTCTCTCTCCCATGTGAGATACACAGAACTGGCAACTTGCTTACTTCATTCACTTCTCTCTACCTCTGCACAGAACTTGAGAAGAGATCCCTAAAGAGATCACTGAGGAACACGATGCCATCATTATCTTCCTGGTTCTTCACAACGCCTTCTTTGTTTCTTAGAAGTTGCTTTGAGGGACCCTTCGTTTTCTATGATTGGACTGTTTCCCTACCTCACAGCCTCCCCACTCGAGTAGTTAAACAGAAGGTTGGTTTTCCTTCTCTAATTCTCTGCTATTTACTGCACACGTATGCTTTCTTTCTCTTTCATGGTCTTTACAACTGGATCCTGTTAAGGCAGAGAGTTGTTGTAACATACTGTGTCATGAAGTACAAGTTACATTACTCAATTTGCTTTTAGTTGTGAATTTGGATATCAATTGTTAATTTGCTTTTAGTTGTGAATTAGGATATCAATTGTAGTAATTAAAGTTCGCCTTTTGCAATTAGAATTATATGGTGTTAGTATTTATTCCTTCTGAAACAGAGTAACTATTAATTATTGTAAATCTCAAACGGATAAGAGAGAGTATATTGTCAACCTGGACTTTTGGTTTCTTAAATATTTGGTATTTAGTGATTATCTGCAAATGAATTCAACTTCCTTTCATGCTCGAGCACAACCTTACTCAACGATACATGCTGGTATTTGTGACGAATGGCTTATTTGGAAACTGTTTTCTTTTTTATTTTCCCTTTTCCTCTTGAAGTTTTCTCTGGAAGTCTAAAATTAGTCAGATCTTATCTTCAAATATGTTGTTGTAAGAAATTATGAGAGGTGAATTCTTGATCTATATCACAAATTTTAGTACTTCTGGATTGCCTTGAGGGGCTGAGTTGATTTTCTTTCAATGCCTTAATGTAATCACCCTTTCTGGTATTTTGGAAAAGGGGTATAAATACTTCAGCATCATTTGAAGGAAATTATAGGAATGTGAACTATCTAAGACAATGTTAGATCATCAATCCAAAATCATTAAGCTATTGAGGAAATGGCATAGAACTTTTTCAAGCTTTAGATATTCCTCAAACTAGTAACCAAGCCCATTTTGACTGACCCTTACACTGCTTCCTGCACACAAATCCGAAATGAAAAGTAACGATACTCTCCAAGGTCTCTGGACAAACCTTTTCATACACAGATATGTTTGGACATTTAACATTCTAATTATCCTACATTGAATTTGTTTCAAGTTGTTTTGTGTATGTATTAAGTGCACTTAGTTTGATTTCTTCATTTATTCCAGTCTTGTGCATGTAAAAATGGGGTTTGTTTTCTGTATTTTTTATTATATACTCTGTAGCTTATGATGTTTACATGTTGGTTAATGTTTCGCTAATGAATTAGTTGCAATGCTGCTTTTAACCCCACTCTATTTGTATCAAAATATTGCTATTTCATTTCAGGTAATTGGGATCAATGGGCAATTTCGGGACCAATTCTAAATGTCACTACAAACTGGAATGTAGTTGTCAATATCAAGAATGATCTTGATGAACCATTACTTCTGACATGGTAGCACAATTGTATTTGTCAAGAATGATGATGTAACTAATATGATGATGGTAATGATTATGTTGGGTAGTTAAATGCAGGATGGTCTACAACACAGGAAAAACTCCTGGCAAGATGGAGTTTCAGGAACCAATTGCCCAATTCCAGCTGGTTGGAATGGACATACCAATTTCAAGTTAAAGATCAGATAGGAAGTTTTTTCTACTTCCCTTCCCTAAACTTCCAGAGAGCTGCAGGAGGATATGGAGGAATTATCATAAACAATCGAGAAGTTATTCCTTTCCTTTTGGATTGCCAGATGGAGATATTACAATATTTCTGAGTGACTGGTACACCAGGAGTCATAGGTCTTACTGCTTGCTGTGATTTACTTTTGTTATTTTTATCTATTCATTTGAGGGTTTTGATCATTGCTTATGATGAAACAGGAACTCAGGAAGGATGTGGAAAATGGGGTTGACCTTGGAATCCCTGATGGTGTGCTTATTAATGGATTAGGTCCTTATCGCTATGATGACACACTTGTGCCAAATGGCATTTCTTACCAAATAATAAATGTGGAACCAGGTAAGAATATAGGCCATATTGTCTTGTTTTGTACGTGTCGGACAAGTACTTGGCATATAGGGAAACAATCTGCCCTCTCCTTCAAACTTTTTATCCCAGTGAAATCTGCTGCCAATTTTTATATGGCTGAACTTTTATGTACTTTTTTTGTCAATAAACCGCTTTTGTCACTGACAAGTAATGAAAATAGTACAGAACAATTCGCACCCACTTTATGTGGTTCAGAATCCCAAAATCGGACTGGCAGGCAGTATTCCTAACCTAGCCCAAGTTCAAAACTATTGGAGCTTCTGAGAAAAAAGAAGCGTTGTGAAGAACCAAGTTCAAAGTCAAATGTTTTTTATTCTACAAGTGATCCTGCTATAAACACTTGAATAATGTTCTCTTTTATATTGGGACACTTCTACAATATTCCAGAATGTTAAGGATGCTACTGTTATTTATTAATGTTTTTTTTTCTTTTTCTGTAGATTTCCCTATCAAATAAAAAATCAATGGGATATTTAATTATGCCACCCATATTTAATCCCCCTCCCCCAATAAAAGAATTTGCTGATACTTTAATTTAATAGCTATAATCGTCTCTCATTGAAGTAGTTTGATAATAGGAGAGAATTAAACACCCAAAATTTTAAGCTACAAAAAAGTAATTTGTGACTGGAATTTTAAGTTTGTGGTTACTTTTGCTGTACTCATTTATTGTCAACTGTTTGAAACAGGGAAAACATATCGCGTACGGGTTCACAATGTTGGCATCTCAACAAGCTTGAATTTTAGAATACAAAATCACAACTTGCTTCTTGTGGAGACCGAAGGATCATACACTGTTCAGCAAAACTACACAAACATGGATATTCACGTGGGTCAGTCATATTCATTCTTGGTTACAATGGATCAAAATGCCAGCACTGATTACTTTATTGTTGCCAGTCCTCGATTTGTTAATTCATCATGGGATAAAGCTACAGGAGTTGCCATTTTACACTACTCCAATTCTCAGGGTCCTGCTTCAGGTCCTCTCCCAGTCTTTCTGGTCAAGATGATCCTTCTTTCTCAATAAATCAAGCAAGATCAATAAGGTTATTATTTAGTACATTGTCTGCTTTTGCTATTCCAGGACCACTACTTAATCACACCTGATAATCTATTGATTCGAAACTTTCTTTGACAAATGAACAAGTTTAATACTAATATGGAAAGCCTAATTAAAGATGTTTGATCTTATAGTCTAGGAGCATAGTCAAGTCCCTATGTGATTACAAATGTTTATGGCATTGGGTCAGGGGTACCAAAGAAAGCTGTTAATTTAATATATTTTGTTACCCTTTGATCAAACTTTAAATTTTATGTTATAGGAGTAGTTTGAGATCATAAAAGCCAGACTATTCAAAATCTCATCTGATGATGGTACATTATAGGTGGAATGTGTCTGCTGGTGCCGCACGTCCAAACCACAGGGTTCCTTCAAGTATGGTGATATTACTGTGACAGACATATATGTTTGTTAATAGACCTCCAGAGCTTATAAATGGAAAGTGGCGTACTACCCTTAACGGTATATCATATTTACCACCTTCAACACCCCTGAAGCTTGCGCAACAATTTAAAATTCTAGGGGTGTACAAGCTTGATTTCCAAATAGATTGATGAACAGACCTGCAAAGTTGATACCTCTCTGATTAATGCCACTTACAGAGGTTTTATGGAAATAATCTTTCAAAACAATGACACCACAGTCCAGACCTCATATGGATGGCTATGCATTCTTTGTTGTCGGGTAAGATTTTATCTTTAAAACTTCAATTTAACATCATTTTCTCATCTATGTGACTCTAAATTTAGGAATAGGAGTTATTTATTTCTCATTTGAACTGTAGCATGGATTTTGGAGTATGGAAAGAAAATAGCAGAAGTACTTATAATAAGTGGGATGGCGTGGCTCGCTGCACTACACAGGTATCTCAGTCATAATTGTTTGATCCCAGCATAATGTCTTAGTTGATGCATTTGCTTAGGAATGTATGTGACAGCTATATATGCCAGAAAGGACCATTTCCATATTTAACAAGAAAAGGGGTACTAAGATAATGAATAGAGGTTGTTCATAGATTCAACCAAGAAATGCTTCATTTCTGCTTTCTACCCTAAAATTTAAGATTTTGCTTCCCATGAATTTGTAATAATTAATAGGATTCCCCATAAACCCCAATATTGTTATGTGTTGAATTTCTTAGTTATATATCAAATGCATGTATGCATGCATACATAGGGATATATTCTTATAGTGTCTTGGCAGGGGCTTTACAGCCAATTGACCAAAGCAATTTTCCTATACACTTTTTGTTAGTTTTCGACCACACAAGGGATGTGTAATTGCAAGTAAAATGAACATGAATTTGATGCTTTGCAAGAGTAGCTATGCATGGCCAGAAAAGGAGAGTATATCATGTGCTTTATACAACTTATTTTAACCTGTGTGTAGGTCTTTCCCGGGGCTTGGACAGCCATTTTAGTATCTCTTGACAATGCTGGCATTTGGAACCTTCGTGCAGAGAACCTCAACTCTTGGTATCTAGGCCAAGAAGTTTATGTGCAAGTTGTAAACCCAGAGAATGACAATAATGAGAACTCTGTGCCTGAAAATGCAATATAGTGGCTTACTTTCCTCCCTTCAAAAGTAAGACTTCCTATTACTTAAGGTTGCAATAGGAAAAATCTTAACCAAAACAAGATATCTTTGCAAAAACAAATTCTCAAATTTTTCCTGAAAAATTGTGCTTTAAATTAAATAAGGATTTAATGTATTTGTAGTAACTCTCGTGCTTGTTTGTGTCATCTTCAGGGACCAGTCTCACAAGTTCCAGTTCTCTATGGGATCACCATTTTGCATTAATTCTAGAATGATTTTATTCATGTTATTCCTAGCACTACTTGAAAGTTTATTTGGTATGTGGAGTGTTGACCTTTAAGTCAATTAACTCAAAGAAGAAGGCCATTTTTTGTAATACCAAACTAGCTATTTTAAGATTTATATAGGCATTGTCATTGAAAAGGAAATTGTGTATAATATGTTGGACAAAATTCGTGCACCGATCGATGTAATCATAACTGTAAACTAGAACCCAACATTATTTTTAAGTTTTTCCCTCTACATTCTTTATTTATAATCTTGGGTGATTATAACCTACCCGAAGTGATATTCCTACCCCAATGTGATTTGATATGGGAAAATGGATAAACAAGTTGCACGAATGGTTTCAATAAGTTGATAAATAGTTAAATTAGACTGTGATTAACTGTAAGTGGTTAAATGAGTTGACATTTGGTTAAAATGTATGCACCCTTGTCCATTAGAGGAGTTAGTACTACTACCCCATAATTTAGGATTTGTTATTCTCACCTCCCTTTTTACCATTCACACCGACCTCCGCCGCGTTACTATCCCCTACCCTTCCCCCTGCCACGTAGCAGCCCCTTTCCCCCTCCCTCGCCACACAAGGCCATTTCCCCTCCCTGTTGCACCGGTAGAGCTACCCCCTCCCTCATTTTCCATCCATCGTCCCCCACCTGTAATTCCTCTCCTTGTTGCCAATCATTTACCAAACCTCCATTGTCCTATCTTCATCTTGATGAGGTGTGTCGGTTCCGGTTTCAGCGATTGATGATGTGAAGGTGTCTTCGTCTTTGTCGCAGGTAAGTGGGTTTTTTTGGGTAAAATATGTTTTTAGTCCTGGTAGAATACCAAAGTTTTTCTTTTGGTCCTTCTAAAATTTTTTGTTTTTAAGTTGTCCTTCCAATTTTTTTTTTGCAAATGGTCCTCCCCCCCAAATGTCGTGTGTCTGATGCTAAGTTGGCACACTCTGTCCTAGTCATTGTGCGTACGTGTCACTTATTTAAGATTAATCTTTTTTATAGTATTAATTACATTAAAATGTCATGTAATTAGTGTAATACGAAAATTAAATTATGCCCATTTAATAAGTCAATTACAATTCATAAAAGGGAAATTGAACTGGTTTACATTTATGCGAAACCCTAACCATAATCACTTTTCATTCTGTGAGATTCACCTTAGGAACTATGTGAAGAAGAAAGGCATGCACTTACAGTGGTATCACGAGGCAACCACGCAATGAGAACGCATGCATGTTGAAGGCGACAAACTGTTGGTGGGTTTGCAGTGAAAAGCCACGTGAGAATTTGATTTCGATGTGGAGCGTAGAGGTAAGTGTTTTCACTGTGCTTAGATTCCCTCTTTGTATGCTGGTGGGTAAATGTTGTGGGGACCAAGGGAATCTTAAATGTTGTGTGATGGGTGCCATTGTTTATTCAGTTTTAAACCCTACCTCATTTTTTAAAACTGTTTGGGATGCATTGATTGTATGAGGCAGTTTTTTTAATGGTTTTTGTGATAGGTAGTGCCATTTTTAATTGTAGAAAATGCACCCTTTTTTTGTGGGGATGTCTTTTTCTGTAGTTTTCCATGTTAAGGGGTGTTTTGTGAGTGACCAGAGGCCTCATTACATAGGTGGTGAGGTACATGTTGTCCACAAGTTAGTTGAGGAAAAGTGGTCATTCTTTAAGGCAAGTGGCAAACTGAAAGAGGACTTGGGCTTGTCTGGAAAGCTAAGTCTTTGGTGGAAGAGAAATAAAGTTGCTTTGAAGATGGTTAATTTGAAGAGGATAAGAGATGACAAGGATGGATTCGAAGTGGCTAAGTATGATATACTTACAAGTGTGTTGTTGACATTTATGTGGAGAGTGATATGCAGGGAGAAAGTGGTGTGGGGGTGAATGTGGTGTTGGTGAAGGAGTGGGAAAATGAGAAAATAGGAAGCAAGGTAGGTATTAACACAGGAAAGAGGGAAAAGGCTAGTGGAAGTGGTGTGGCTGGTGGTAGTTGGGGGGAAAGGAAAAATAGAATAGTGTTCCTTCTAAAAATGTAGCTGGGCCCTCAAGTGGCAAAGTGCAGAAGAAATCAGGGGGACTAGGGACCAAAAGAAGAAAAAAATATAGTAGAAGAAGTAGTGGGGGAAGGGAGTGAGGACAGTGTTAACAGTGATGGAGAGTCTAGTGATAATAGTGTAGGTGATGTACACTTCTCTAACAGTGAGGAAGAAAGGATGGTTAACTTGGATGATATGTTTGAGTTGCCTGCTCAGGAATCTGTTCAACCTGTTAGTTATGCTTCACCAAAGGGGATAAGGAGGAAGTCTGTACCATCAAGGAGACCAATAGGTAAAGGAAGTAAGAACAAAGTTCCTTGTAGGAGTGATGGGGGCATACAAATTGGGGACTATACAGGTGTAGGGCGTAACCAAACTTTCCCTCAATTATTGGCTGGAACACGTGGATAAGGACATGAGCATGGAGGTGGAGTATCACGGTGAAGAGCTTGAGAGTGACTATGACAGCTCTGGATGTGAAGATGAGAATCGGCCAAGGTATGTCGGGTTTAGGAAAGAAGAGATGCGTAAAGAATTTAAATTCAATCTAGGCATGGAGTTTGATTCACTTAAGGAGTTCAAGGAAGCTATTTTGGAGCATTCTGTCTTGAATGGAAGGGAGATCAAGTTTGAAAAAAATGACAAGTTAAGGGTGAGGGTGAGATGCAAGCAAGAATGTGATTTCCTAGCATTGGTTAGTAAATTTGGAGGGAAAGCTACATATAGGATGAAGACTTTAGTTGCCACCCAAACTTTTGGGAGGGTAGTCAACAACAAAAATGCCAAATCCAAGTGGGTGGCAAAAGCTGTGGCAGATAGATTTAGGTCTGGGATAAGCCAATAATCACTATGTTTGAATGGATTAGATGCTACATCATGACTAGGTTTGCATGCCTAAAGGAAAAACTGGGTAAGTTTTAGGGTGAGGTTTTACCTAAGCCAAGAAGAAGGTTGAATAGGGAGGTGGAGCATTCTACAAATTGGTTCCCTACTTGGGCTTGGGGTTTAAAATTTGAAGTCACATATAGCATGCAACCACAAAAATTTGTTGTGGACTAGGCAAAGAAATCATGCACTTGTAATTTTTGGGAATTAGTAGGGATTCCCTGTAGACATGCAGTTAGTGCAATCAGTTACAAGGGAGAAATGGCAGAATCCTATGTGCAAAGTTATTATAAGAGAGAGGCATACAAGTTAACATATGTTCAAACTATCTCACCTATCAATGGCCAAGACATGTGGCCAAAAGTCTGTCAACCAACAATCTTGCCACCCAATTACAAGCATGGTCCAGGGATGCCAAAAAGGTTAAGAAGGAGAGATCCTGGTGAGGATCCCAACCCTACAAGGTTGAGGAGGTCCCAAACAAAATATGCATGTGGAAACTGTCAGCAGTATGGCCATATTAGGAAATGCTCAAAGAGACCTAAAGCTCAGACAGAAACTGTACCTACAGCATCCAACCCTTCATCCAAGACACGTGTATTATAATCATGGTTTTCTATCTGTGAAAACTTTCATTTAAGTTGAGTTTTTTTATCATTTCCTTTCTTAATTGTGCAAACACATAAAATGCACACAAGCAATGTGTATAACACAGTAAATGCACAAGCAACCAATGTAGGTGTTCAACAAAATCAAACAAATCAAAGGTATAACTTGTTTAGTTAAGGCATAACTTCACATGGTTATTTCATTACTATACTAATATCCTCTATGTAGGAAAGTCAAAGGTTCCTACCGATAACTCAAAGAGAGGCAGACCTCCCACAAAAAATAAGTAAAATACCACCACACAACAAGCAATTGCACCTCATATTGCAAAGTCTGTTGAAGCAACTTCACCTCTTACTCATGCAGCTACTACATAATCTATTCAAAAAGATGCACCTCCTATTCATGCAGCTACTGCAGAATGTGTTCAAAAAATGTACATCCTACTAAATCTAGTGGTAGTGACACAAGCATCCGTGTGCGGCCGATGAACACATTTTTGTTCACACTTAGCACCTTTAATCTTAGCTTTATTAGACTGTAATTGTGACTAAACCCATTGTTTTAATTGGAATTTACCTATTTGGGCTTATTTGGGCTTTAACAGTAAATGTTGTTTAATTTCGGATTTTAAGTCTACCGACCTACCTGTCTTGTGTTGATGATATCTGGAGCTATAGGTGGACGATTTGGATGATTCCAGTTGCGTTGGAAAGCTAACATCCAAGCTTTTTTATTTGATAAATTAGGAGCACTTTACTTTTGAAGTTGGTCTATGGAAACTGACACAGGAACAACATTGGTTTAAGACTTGTATTAGTGTATTGGGCTTGATACTTGTTAATCAAGGCCCAAACATCATTTAGATCTGTTTAATTATGAGTAGATCAATAAATAGGGGCAATTACTCTTTTGGAGGGAACTCTTTCTCATTTTCTAAAAATTCAAATTTGAAGTCTCTTCATTTTCTCTCTTTTTCTCTCTTCTTATTCTTCTTCCATTTTCATTTTTACTCTTCAACCTCCAAGGAAGGCTGAACATTCAAGGTTGATTCTCAAGTGTTCTTAGCATTGTATCTTGAGGTTTCATCTATGCAATTTCGTTTTTCAATTTTCTGCACATTTTCTCTCTCCTAATCTCTAGAATTCTAGGATTTTGAATCTTGAATTCGAATGCATGCTTCATGGTTCTTCTTCTCCTCTTAATCCTAAATTCAAATTTTAGTTTGCTTAATTCTAAGATGAATCTACTGTTTGCTTAATTCAGTAGGTTAGGGATTAGATTCTCACACAGTTTGCTTAATCCTTGTATGAGACAATTGATGTATTGATTGATGCTTAATTGGTTAATTTGAATTTGTGTAGGAATTGATAATTTTATGTAAATCAATGAAAGATCCTATGTGAATGACCTTGAAAATTAATCCATTCTCTTGCATGTTTTTTAAATTTCAAATTTTAATTTTTGTTCTTGAATTCTAAAATAAACAACCAAACAAAACCTCATTGCTTGTTGTTGAATCAACAATTCTTGTGAGTAAACTCGGATTTGCTATTGAATTCCTTGAGAAACAAATTTGGTTAATTTTCATTCACTACATATTCTGAATATTAATATTTGGTTGAGTACGACCTCAATCAAATTTGGCGCCGTTGTCGGGGAATTCGATTCATTTTTGGATTCACTCACATAGTGTTGTTAATTCTGTTTCTTGTAAATACTGTGTGTTTTCTTTGTTAGAAATTGTGTTGTGTTCTATTTTTGTGTAGGATAATTGAGTCCTTGTTCTTGTAATAAATCTATTTGTGTAGTCATAATATGTGTTGAAACAGTTAGGTGAATTCAGTTCGATAA
Organism: Sesbania bispinosa; assembly: GCA_026901365.1. Lineage (NCBI taxonomy): Eukaryota > Viridiplantae > Streptophyta > Magnoliopsida > Fabales > Fabaceae > Sesbania > Sesbania bispinosa. The sequence goes on from QLOH01000317.1 coordinate 1,140,969, forward strand.
TTCTATTAGTGAAGTAGGAAGCAGAGTGTAGAGTGAGTTTCTGAATTTCGGAGTTTGTGTTCATTGATTCTGTAGTTTGAGTTTGTGTTGTGTTTCTTAGTTTATAGTCATTTATCATATTGTGTTTTTATTCAACTAACATTTAGTTTGTGCATATTTGAAAAAATTCCACAATACAGTTCTTTGGTAAGAATTTTGTTACCAATTGTGCTGTTGAAACTGAGTTTATGAGCCTTGTTCTGTAATTTGTGTTTAAGTCTTTGTAAGTAGTGTGTTTAGTTTATATTAGTGTTATAACATCATTCTAATTATTGTGGGATTTTGAGCCTTATTGTGGATGGACCATTCTATGCCATTCTCTCTTTTTCTTATGTGATTTCACTCATTTTGCTTATAATCTAGAATATAATATCACATGTCTTTATTCAAAGAGGAAACTGCAACAACAGCTATTCGAAAAGACACCTCACTCAAAGAAGAAAGGAAGAAATGGTGTCAAGAGCAAATGAAAAAGGAGTATATACACAATGAGCAAAAGGACAAATCCAATGGATATCTCCTCATATACACTCCTAAGGAAATCAGAGGAAATCTGAAGAAAGCAGAAGAAAGCTGATGAAAATCAAGAGAGAGAATTAGCAGAAAAATATCAAGAAAATCTCTAAAAGGAGCTCATCTACAGAAGTGTCAGAACAGGATTGTTTGAACACCTATTTGCTTAAGAAGAAGCAACCGTTTGAGAAGCTATTACACAACGGCTATATGAGCCACATCATCAAACGTCTCAACGGTATTATGAATCATCTTCAAATGGCTATATTTTATCAGAACATATAAATAGCCTCAAGACTGAATTTGAAGATGTTGCCAATTCTTGCAAACTAGAGGTAGTTGCCCTTCCAGGCAATTCCTCAGAATGAAAAAGAAGTGCAGCCGTGTATTATCATATTCATCCTTAACCCATGGCATATCACTCAAAATACAAAAGAGTTTGGTACATAGGAAATCAATTTATTATACTCAACCAATCTTCTGAAAATTACAGAGTTGAATTAGAGCTTAGAGGAAAATACTTTCTCTGTAAAACCTTGTACTTAGAATTCATTCATTGTATCCTGAGTAGTACTCAGTTAACCTCTAGTACAGGAAGAGATTAAGTTTATATTTCGTGGAAACTTAAACTTAGTTTATGTTGTAAACACTATATGTGTCTGAGAGCCTGGAGAGGCTTGGTGGAAGAAAGATACTCGTGGTAGAGCCTGGAGAGGCTTGATAGAAAAGAATACTTGTGGTAGAGCCTGGAGAGGCTTGATAAAAAAGAATACTTGTGGTAGATCCTGGAGAGGCTTGATAGAAAAGAATACTGTGGTAGATCCTGGAGAGGCTTGATAGAAAAGAATACTTGGTATAGAGCCTGGAGAGGCTTGGTTGACAAAGAATACTTGGTTTAGAGCCTGGAGAGGCTTGGTAAGAAAGAATACTTGTTGAGCCTGGAGAGGCTTGTCTGTAAAAGAATATGCATGAGTTGCCTGGAGAGGCAGTTGAAAACAAAGTAATACTTGTGTTGTCCTGAAGAGGCTGTGAATAATACTTGTATCTGTGGATTCAGATAGTGGGAAATCCAATGGTGGTTTGCCCTGGGACTGGATGTAGCTCACGGGATTAGTGGGTGAACCAGGATAAATTCTTGTTTAAGTCTCCTTTCCCTTAAACTCTTTACTTTCAGTTTCGTATTTATTAAGGGGATTGAAAAGTATTTTTCACAATAAAATCTAAGTAAACAATTTCAATAAAATGAGCCTTCTAAGAAACGCTAACATAAAGTATCTCTTATATCATTTGAAGCATTATAAAGAATGCACTTTGAAGAACCTTTGAAATAACTTTCTGAAGTGGGTCTGAAAAGATCACAGTTCAGAAGTTATTAACAAACTTCAGAAGATTTATAATCATCTGAAGAAGTCCAGAAAATGTTCTGAAGAGCTTCTGTATAATAACCTTCAGAAGGTACTTTGAGAAGTTTTTTTCAATCAAAACAATCTTAAGCTTTTAAGTAAAAAGTTTATCAATCTTTATTGTTGTTAACTTCCGCATTTTTAACTGATCTTAAGATTTGTTTGAACTCGTTTTATTTTACACGTTGCTTTAATTTAAGATTTCCAAAATCCGTCAAAAAGGCTTAAAAACACTATTCAACCCCTTCTAGTGTTTCCTGTGGTTCTAACAATTGGTATCAGAGCTCACCTTCGGGTTGAGCATCTAACAAATGCAGAAGGAGTAGATCCTCAGAAGATGGAAATCTCGCCAAGCTGAAGCAACTCTGAAGAATGATAATGAGAAAAGGAAAATCATTTTTCTTAAAACTCATTATTTATGGAACTAAGGCATCCTTCAGAAGGACGTAACTGGAAAAGGAAAGTACGTCTATCTCAAGATTATACCCTGGTAACATCTTTCCTATCTTAGTTTAAATTTATTTATTCAAATAAGGTATGAAAATAATTTGCTGCATATTTTGTTTATTATTGAAATTGTTAATGTATGAGTGTATTTGTGTGAAAATAAATCATTGCATGCCAACTGTCCTATATGTATGTATTTAATTATGCATAAAAATTAACTGATGCATATTATATGTTTTGTGTGCATGTTTATTGCATATTATCTGCATCGTATGCGTGAATATATGTGTATTTATTTTAGTAGATGAAGAGTCATGTATGTTAATCATGATTGTTATTAAATGTGAAACGGCGCAATGTGAATCGTTGAATCATCAATCGGTTTCTCGCAATCGGCACAATGCACATCTCTCCACACCAGTTCAGTGCACGAGACTGTCTCTCATCAATACTTGAAACACGCCTGGCTCTCTATTTAAAGGGATTGGATGATTAACATGGAAATTACACTTCATTCAATCTTTTCCCTAAAAGGTCAAGTCTCTTCAAGTATCTTCAACTCAGAAAAACCAATTGATCTATCGTACTCAATGGCAAATATGACCGCATCATCAAGCAACTCAAACCCTTCTGTGTTTGACGAAAGGATCATACCTTGCAAAGCAGTTAACCTTTCAGACATTGACGATGCAGGATTCAAGATCTTGGAGTACTTTGATGCTATTGGTTGGACTCCCTTCTTCAGCAATATTTCCTCACCATGGCATGAAAAAAGTGTTCTGGAGTTCTGGAACAACTCCAAGGTTGTGTCCAACAAAGACTGGTCTGGAATAAAAACAGAAGTGATGGGAAGACCAATTCGTGTGGACTTTGCCTTATTAGCTGAAGTGATTGGAGTGCCTGCTTGAGGAGAACAATACTCTCAAAGGTGGGAAGCCATTCGATAGAAGACATTTGTCTTTGATAGAGTTCTCTTTGGAGAAAGACGTCTAGCACCTTACAGACACTCTAAACTCCTGAAGATTCCCAGAGCACTTCTTGTTGTGCTAAACTGCTGCATCCTTCCCAAAGGACGCAACAAATTAGAAATAAATTAGTTGGAAAGATTCGTACTGGGAAACTTGCTGACGAAGAAAAGAATCAGCCTCCCTTGGGTGCTGATGTATCAGATGATCTTCAGAGAAGATATGAGCAATGAAAATCTCTATCCTCATAACACTTAATTATGAAGATTCTCTTGCACAAGGGCTTTCCTATGTGTAGTCTCTTTGATCAACCGTCTCCTGACTTTTTCACTCCGGGTGCACATGCTGAGTTAGAACATACTCTTATTGAAAGAGAAGCGGCCCCTGAAATCAAGTGGTATTCCTCCTTTTTGCTCTATGCACTAAAGAAGGAACTAAAGATACCCACTTGAAGTCTAGATAAAGGAAAAGGACGATGTTGGGAGCATATCATGCGAAGAAGGTGAATGGCAGAGTGACCAGATCTTGCAAGAAGACTGAGAGCCGCTGAGAAGGAAGTTAAGAGGCACAGAACTGAAGGAGGAAATATTGATGAAAATTCATCTGATGATCAATGATTCCCTTGTGTCTTTTCGTCTCTCTTGTTTTGTCATGATTAAATGTTTTCTTTTTAGATAATGAAAATAGTAAGACTTTCGCTTTGACTTAGTTGTTGAAATACATTTCTCTTATGAGTTATTAAATTTCTCTTTATCCGTGACTACTTATACTGTTCATTTCTGTAACTATGTATTTGTAAATGAATCTTTAACATACCACACCTCTTTAAATGATACAACTGAAAGATAAAATCAATTAATTTAATAATATAAGAACAGAATTAAAACCTATGAATAACTTGCTAAAATATAATAATAAAATTAAAATTATTAATCAAAGACAGTTGTTTTAATGATTAACTAATTAAGAAATATCAGATGCTATTGAAAGGTACTTTTTGTTTGTGTATGTTTCAGAAAACAAGTATTAAAGATAATCCTAAGAAGACCAACAGAAGGAAATGTCGTGTGTAAAAAGATGAATCAAGGCAACATCTCGAAAGGATTGCTGGTGTGATAACATCTCCATTGTCTGAACTTGTTCAGAAAGTTCGAAATGAACTCAATGAAATTGTGGGTCAGAAATGTTAAGGTGGTTGACACTATGAAATAATCCTACCTCAATTCTTGAGAAGATAATCTTGACTTAGTAAAAATCCCCATTCTCTGAACCTGTTCAAAGTTTCTCTGTGAACTTGCTGAAATTGTGGGTCAAGAATGTTAAGGTGATTAATACTTAAGCCATTAAAGTCTATCTCAATCCTTGAGGGATAAGTGAAGATGATTGTTCAAAGAATCTCTTGAAGCACAAAAGACAATAAGCATACTGGAGCTTGCAGATTTCAAGTAACTTCAGAAGGAGAAAAAGTCTTCACAGAAAGGAGCAATGTCAGAAAAGCATCTTGTTAGAACCAGGGCAACACTAAAAGGGGGGGTTGAATAGTGTTTAATCTTTTTAAGCTATTTTGGAAATCTTTGATTAAATCAATCACATAAGGTGATCAATGTACAAAACGAATCTTAAGATCAGAGTTAATTTAAAAACTTGCGGAATATAAGACAGATAAAGATAGAAAATCTTTCTCTCAAACTTTGTTTTGATTGAAAGCTTCTCAAAGTATCTTCTGAAGATTATTACCAAGAGTACCTTCAGAACTGTTTCTGAAATACTTCAGATGATCAGCGATCATCAGTTTCTAGTTTCTGAACTGAGCTCCTTTTGGACTCACTTCAGACAGTTATTTCAGAGGTTCTTCAACATACATTCTTTGTAATACTTCAAACGATATAAGAGATGTTTTATGTTATGTTTGTTTGAAAACTTGTTTTTGAAATCGTTGTGTTAAGTTTATTATGAAAAATACTTACAATCCCCAACATAAATGTAAAGACTGTAAATAAAAGAGATTAAGGGATAAGAAAACTTAGGCACATAATTTATCCTAGTTCACCCACAAATCCGTGAGCTACATCCAGTCCCAGAGGCAAACCACCACTGGGTTTTCCACTAATCACAACAACACACACATGTGTCAAACAGAGTCCTCCAGACTCCAACATTCAGGATCACACAGACCCCAAACACACTAGGTCACACAGACCCAGCCACACAAGGAAACTCACAGGGTCACTAAGACCCAAACAGGTCACACAGACCTCCACACACAGGGTCGCCCAGACCCAAACACACGGGTCACCAAGACCCAGCCAGGGTCATACATAGACCCAACCAAGTATTCTTTCTTCCGCCAAGCCTCTCCAGGCTCTCAGACACTTATCCAAGTGTAGAATATTTTACTATACTCAACCTAAGTTAGAAGTTCGCTAGAACCCTCAACTTAGATTCTTCCCGTACATAGGGATTACTGAGTACACACTCAAGATACAGACATTACAAGCTAAGTACAAGGATAGACAGTGATACAAGTGTTTGAATTAAGTACAATCCCTATCTTTACTATGAGGAATACCATCTCTAAGAGTAGGCTAACTAAGATATGAAATTAAGCTTCAGCCTCATTCTCCAACCATTGGTTTCCATGGGTTACATTCTCACCCGTATCATTGGAATACCAAGGTATGTTCATGGCTTAAAACCGTTCCTGGTTTGATAGTCATTTTGCTCAGCATGGTTGTCTTCAGACCAACAACCAACTTAATTGATCTAACAAATCAACTGAACAACATGACTAACTGACCAACAGGTCAGTAGCCTGATTGATCCAACAGAGACCAACTTGATCCACTCTGATCAACCCTTGTTGACTGATTGGCAACCAACCTTAATTCTGGTCAACTCTTGTTGTCTAATTGGCAATCAGCATCTTCAAAATCAATCCTGAGGCTATTTATATGTTTTGTTTGAATATAGCTGTTGAAGATGATTTAATACCGTTGAGTTGTTGATGATGTGGCTCATATAGTCGTTATGTAATAGCTCCTCAAATAGTTGCTTCTTCTTAAGTGAATAGGTGTTCAGACGATCCCGTTCTGACACTTCTGTTATGAGATTCTTTGTGAGAGATATTCTGATATGTTTTTGCTTGCTCTCTCTCTTGATCGCTTTTGCTTCCTTTAGCTTTCTTCTGCTTACTTCTGATTTCTTCAGCTTTCTTCTGATTTCCTTAGGAGTGTATATGAGGAAATATCTGTTGGATTTGTCCCTTTGCTTATTCTGTATATACTCCTTTTCATTTGCTTCCTGACACCATTTCTTCTTTCCTCTTTGAGTGAGGTGTCTAGTCCAAAAGCTGTTGTTGCAGTTTCTTCTTTGAATAAAGATATATGATATTATAAGCATTCAATCATATAATAGCTTTCTTCTGCTTACTTCTGTTTTCTTCAGCTTTCACACACAAACAATCCATCTTTATTGTTGTTAACTTCCGCATTTTTAACTCTGATCTTAAGATTTGTTTTGAACTCGTTTTATTTTACACGTTGATTTAATTTAAGATTTCCAAAATCTGTTAAAAAGGCTTAAAACACTATTCAACCCCCCTTCTAGTGTTTCCTCTGGTTCTAACAATATACACAAGCCTAAACACTTGAGAGTTGGAGTGTTTGTCTTGTGAGGATTCTATCACCATTGATTCACCCCTTTGATTTGATTGACTCTCTTGTTTGCTAAATTGTAGGGAATTCCATTCACATTTTTCTTGATTCCTTGAAAGTTGTATTTTGCCTACTCCTATGCATTCCTAGGATCTCTTGATGATTATGCCATTTGTATTTGCATTGTGCTCCCTAGTCGATTTTTTACTTCATGTGGTATTTTGCCAAGAGTTCAAAAGGGCAAGTGTGGGGGAATTTGATGAGCACATTTTATTCACGCTCAGCACCTTTAATCTTAGCTTTACTGGACTGTAATTGTGATTAAACCCACTGTTTTAATTGAAATTTACCTATTTGGACTTATTTGGGCTTTAACTGTGAATGTTGTTTAATTTCGGATTTTAAGCCTATTGACCTACTTGTCTTGTTTTGATGATATCTGGAGTTGTAGGTGGACTCTTTGGGTGGTTCCAGTTGCGTTAGAAATCTAACATCCCGGGCTTTAACTTGATATGCTATAAGAGGGTATTCCCATGAGGGAACTAGGAGCAGTTTAATTTTGAAGTTGAGCTACAGAAACTGACACGGGAACAACATTGGTTTAAGACTTGTATTAGTGTATTGGGCTTGATACTTGTTAATCAAGGCCCAAACATCATTTAGATCTGATTAATTAGGAGTAGATCTATAAATAGGGGCAGTTACTCTTTTGGAGGGAACTCTTTCTCATTTTCTAAAAATTCAGATTTGAGGCCTCCCCTCCTCCTCCTTCTTTTGTTTTTCAATTTTTCTGCACATTTTCTATTCTCCTAATCTTTAAAATTCTAGGATTTTGAATCCTGAATTGGAATGCATGCTTCATGGTTTTTTTCTCCTCTTAATCCGAAATTTGAATTTTAGTTTGCTTAGGGATTAGATTCTTACACAAGTTTGCTTAATCCTTGTATGAAACAATTGATGAATTGATTGATGCTTAATTGGTTAATTCGAATTTGTGTAGGTATTGATAATATTCTGTAAATCAATGAAAAATCCTATGTGAATGACCTTGAGAATTAATTCATTCTCTTGCATATTTTTCTGAATTTTGAATTTTAATTTTTGTTCTTGAATTCTAAAACAAACACCAAACAAAACCCCCTTGCTTGCTGTTGAGTCAACAATTCTTGTGAGTAAATTCGGATTTCTATTGAATTCCTTGAGATTTGGTTATTTTTCCATTAACTACATATTCTGAATATTAATATTTGGTTAAGTACGACCTCGATTAGCAGCAAATACAAGTCCTTAAGAATGCACATGATACAACCATGTTTATGATGGTATGGCCCATTATTCTTCTCACATTCCCTTCAACTTACTCAAAATGTTTGTTATATATATTCACTTCAATTTCATTATTTTGCTATTATAGTACAAATCCAGTTCACCATTTCCCCCAAACTGGTTGAGGCAAACAAAATAAGTCAGCATATTTTGGTAAGCACCCAGTCTAGTAATTGCAGCCTTATTTGTTTTTTATACATATTTCATGTAATTTACTTTCTCTTCATGGCTTGTGTCAACTAGAGTGTTGCACAACAAGTCACCAATGGCAGCCAATATGACTGGATGGAGGTTGCTAAAACTTTAGGAGCCAATCACAATGAACAATATATGACATTTATGCAAACAGTGGTATGTGTACAATATCACTTACAATGTTATGATAAGCCAATAAATGAAATTCTTATTTATTTCTCCCTTCTTAACATTTTATAGGATGAAGCAAAAAATATGTGTGGTCCAAACATTGGTGTTGCTTGTGATGGTGGGTGAACACAATGGTCTGAGGTTACACACACAGACCCCTAAAGGTTCTCAAGGAGGAGTGGAGCAATGTCCAGCAACTGATTTTCAAGACAATAGAACTGTCCTATTTTAGGATTTTATTTTTTATTTCAAGTTGGTTTATAGGGAAATTAGTATGAACAATGTATTTTGGTGCAATATTTTGTAATGCCTCATTTTGGTCTAGTATAGCGCAATTAGTATGAACAATATAGCCCTTCTTTTGGAACCTTTGTAATTATTTATTGGCTTTGGTAGGATTCTTGTTGAACCTTACTAAGGTAAGCATGGTGGCATATTTTGACTTCAGGCCAACTTTATTTTGTACCTAAACATCTCTATTAAATCAGTTGGTTTTCATGTCTGCAATTATTCTTCTTCAATAATTTAGGTTCATCAATTTAAACAAATAACATCAACATGGACTTAACACTTTTAGGAACACATATCCTTCATCTAATTGATAAATATCAACAACATACAACTAATGGGAAAGGCTTTACAAAAAAATTTCCAAAAACATCCCCTCCTAATATCAATTTACTTTTATGTATGCAAATCTTCTTCTTCAATAATGAAGGATCATCAAATAACATAAACACAACTTAACACTTTTGGGAACAAATTAACCTTATTGATAAATACCAACAACATACATCTAATGGGAAAGTCTTTACAAAAAATTTTCCAGAATAGAACTTAAACTATTATACTTCCATCAATACAATAGTGATTCCATTTTCCCCCTTACCCTAATATTTCACCTAAACCTACATAGTCTTCCTCACTCCATCACATTTAACCATAGACAACGTACAAACCATAAAGGACAAACCCATAACAAAACCATGGTACACACTACTAATTTCAGCTTCCTTCTTTCACTAGTTAACTTTATCTACAACTTGCCTATTTTCCTTTTCAACTCTTAATTCTCATGCATCAATAATTGCCAATCCTCAGCTATGACTCCTTGCTCACATGCATCATCATCATCAACCTAGTGAAAAAATTGCAGGTTGGGTTGGGTCTCAATTTGGTTTCGTAAGCCTAACCAAACCTCAACCAAGTAGAAAAGGCTAGGGTGTACATTATAGAAAAAACCTAAAAAGAGTGATATACATGAGTGATCAAATCTTGAGTGAAACACTTAGAAGAGTGGAAAGGTCCAAGAAATTTTGAAACTGAAAAATATGGGAAGTAGAAACATAACACCCCCTACACCTATGACTCTAAGGTATAAGGTTGAATTGGATGAAGTCTCTCACAACCTAACTAGGATGATGAGAGAAAGGTTTGATGACCTTAGGAGGGAAAAAGTGGAAGTAGGAGAGGAGAGAACATTTTTCTCAAGAGGAGGAAAGTGATGGGAGGTATAGTAGAGTAAGGAGGAAGAAAGGTATCAAACTGAAAGTAGTAATGGAGATAGGAGCTCTAGTAACACCTAGGAGGAAAGGAGGGAAGAGGGAAGGAGAAATAGGAGGGATGAAGAAGATAAGGAGTATAGGAGGTGTGAAGATGATAGGGATGGAGTGAGAGGAGGAGAGGTGAGAGGGAAGCTGTAAGATATAACTACTATGAGAAAGGCTATGAGAGAGAGAGATAAGGAGAAGGAGGGAACATAGGAGGGAAGAAGATCCTAGGAGAGAAGAAGGACTAAAAGGAGTAAATGTTGAAATTTCAACCTTTCCTAGAAGGAATGATGTTGAACATTTTTGGAGTAGGAACTTTAAATTGAACAAATCTTTAGTTTCCATAGGTATAATGAAGAGGATAAAGTTAAAATAGCTTCTTTGGAGTTCAAAATCTATGCTTTGGTATGGTGGCGTCGACTCCAAAATGACAGGAGATGTGGAGCCCCCATGGTTTCCACTTGTGAGGAATGGGGGCTATAATGTGAAAGAGGTTCATACCTCAACATTACACAAGGGACTTAAACATTAAACTCCAATCACTAAAGCAATGAAGTAAGAGTGTTGATGAATATTCCAAGAAAATAGAACTTGCACTCATTATAGCCAACATCATTGAAGACAATGAGGCTACCATGACTACGTTTATCACTAGCCTAAATTTTGACATCAGAGACAGTGAAATTGCTCCTTATGTTGAAATGGAGGACTTGGTTCACCAAGCCATAAAAGTAGAAACCCAACTCAAAAGGAAGGGAAGCTTCAAAGAGATAGTTCAAATTACCTTACCAAATATAATAAAGAGGTAATGAGAAGAGATGATAGCAAACCTCAAGAGAGGGAGGTGCTTAAAGAGCCAAAGGTAAATTCTAACCCTACCTCATCTAAAGTTTTAAATGCTAATGTCTCTATTTCAAATACTCATGAAATTAAATTCTTTAAGTGTTTAGGTAAGTATCATATTGCTTCCTAATGTCCAACAAGAAAACTATGTTAATCAAGAGATATGGGAGTACACTAGTGCAAATTCTAAGGAAACAACACGAAACAATAGTGATGGAGAGAGTGAAGAAAAAGAAGAGGATAAATGGTTAGCTATAGGCCCGAGAGTAAAGTGTGCTCATTAATAATTGATAGTGGAAATTGCACAAACATAGCTAGTGTGAGGATGGAGAAAAACTAGGATTAAGAACCACCCAACAACCTAAACCCTACAAGCTAACTTGGATAAGTGATGAGGGGGATAAACAAGTCCTTATAGCTATATCCATAAGAACTTATCAAGATGAGATTATATATGATGTTGTTGAAGGGAATCAAGCATATGGTCAGGGTGCAGCGGAATAATTGGATTCCGCATTTGTTATTATCGTTAATGTGAAAACACGAATTTGACATAAAATTAAAAGAAACAACTCGATATACCTTTTGCAAACTGCGAATGAGGCAATTGCAGCCACGTCTTTAAAGGTATTCACGCCAACAAGCGAACCAGGAAACCCTCCTCACCTCTGCTAGCTAGTAGCATTTGGAGAGTAAGAGCGATTACTCATATGATTAGGTAATGCATCTCATGCAATATTTATAGAGTGATCACTAGGGTTTTATCATCACTCATTAACCTTATCACTTATGGTCCTGGCCCATTATGTTATAATTCTAATCCGATTAGAATTACTAACATTCCCAGTGGGCTTGTTGTAATGTGTGGGACCCAATGGTTCTCTTAATATCTGGTTATGATATTTAAAAAAAACCCTTTTATATTTAATATCAAATAGTGAGTGGTATCTAACAATACATCACTAATACCAAATTGAGAATGTCGACAATTTGACGTATTCTATTATATGATAATACTTTATATTAAATTGTCCCTTTGTCCAAATATCTAATTGAACACAAGGGCATGAAATTGTGTTCCTTGTATAGTTCAATTTATGTTTTTCTTGATGCCCAAGTAGACTATACAGAAAATAAACATCTAATGTTATCCTCCTGAGATGGTCATGCATTTTGTAGTCTAACTTTATCAAGAGTCCTGCAGATATAACTCTTGTTACATATGAGAGACAAATCACATTCAGGTCACTCACATTCCACCACATGATTTATTATAGTCTAAAAAACAACTTTATATCACTTGTTATAGGACGTTTGGTGATATTAAAACTATAATTCCTTATGTAGGAATCGTAGTGATTTTAGGCCAAAGGACTTCATATAATATGTATCAATATAAGAAACGTTCATGACACTTATGTAACAAACCATGCAACATCTTAAAGTGGGTCAGTCTAGTACATTCATTACTCTTAATATGTACTTATGTGAGCACTTGATATATCTATCCATGATCCGTGAGATGTGATCATTAATGAACTCACATACTAGTCTTAATGCATCTAATTGTCCTAAGATGATGCTTGACCAAGGACTATTTTAAGACTCGTTTCATAAGATCTCACGATCAAGTTGTCTACTTAATTTCTTATAAGTTTAAGATTACTATTCCAAGGACATTATTATATTCTATCAAAAGAATTAATAAGAGCGAATTTCCTTTATAAGAATAAATAATATAATATGATACAAGTGACGAATGTTCAAAAACATACAAGTCTCTAGTGCATACACTAACAATTATGCCTATGGAAGCCACACATGTCTTATTGGGAAGACCTTGACAATATGATAAGAGAGCTATCCATGATGGCTTCTCTAATAAATTTTATTTCAAACATAGAGGGATAAGAATCACTCTAATGCTAATGTCTCCTCAAGAAATATGTGAGGACCAAATCCAAATGAGAGTAGGTTGTGAGAAAGATAAAATAGAAAAATTAAAAATTGGAAAAATTGAGAAAAAAACAAAAAAAGAAGGGAGTGAGCAATAAACAAGTAGAAAAGAAGAGAAATAAAAATAGGGTTAAGGACATTAAAAAGAGGGAAGTAAGCTCTTGCTTAACCTGCCCTTATATACTAACCTTGTTTATTTTGATGGTCAAGAAAGGAAGGAACCTACTGCTTGAAGCTAATGAGAAAGAATTGCACATCATGCTAAGGGGGTCTTCTTCACCCTTTTCTCAATCTTCTCCTCGTTTAGTTTATATGATTCCCGAGTATTTTTGCTACAAATGTCATCTTTCTAGCGCTTGGGAACCATACTTATGGCTTCTTACTATTGCCTTTGGTCGTGTGAAGCTTGTTCAGGAAGACATCTCGTGTTCCACGAGTCTAAGGAAAGTCACTACTTAACTCCTAAAACTTTGTCGTCCATCCCATCTTTCTACTCATCATCTACTTACCTCTTCCTCTATTGGTTGATTGTAGGTCCTTATCTTTCAAATTTGAGGTCAAATACTTATAAAGGGGGAGGAGAATGATAGCAAATGGATCAAGGATAGGGAATGCATGGGCGATGCAAGTGTTGTAAGCTTGGGCGTGTGGGACTATGCCCCTAAATAAGAGGAGTTGACTTCCTTTGCATGGGTCATCATTAACCTTCCTACTTGATGGTCAAGGAATCAAAGCTCATAATCGATAATTTCCTTTCTTTTAGTTTATTTTAATCTTCCTAATAGGCCACATGGTCATGACCTCAAACATAGCTTTTGATAGTTTTAGGATTTAATTTCTTCCTTGTATTGCTTTAAGTGAGACGCCTAGTTTAAGACTTAGGCTAGTTTGGGGTTGAGAGTTCAACACCCAATTAGGATAAGTATATTTTCTTTGTATTTTTCTTAGCTCACTTGGCCGCCTCTACTCTAAGATTTATGATAATTTTACTCCTCAAGTGTGAGTAGAGAAGGGTTGATTGTGCTTGCCCAAACCATTGTGGGACTTATCCAGCTCCAAGAGTTGGTGGCGTTGCTGCACTAGAACTTATCAGGGGTTGCCTATTGTTGTGTTTTCCATTCCAAATCTCTACCCATTTCAATTTTTTCTTAAGTTTGAATTTCGTCTCCATTGTGCTTGCTTATGCGCTAACGCACTACTTACTGGTTTCAATTCTAGATCCATAATTGTGTTGCTATCAGGATCAAAGTTGGTCTCGGAACTCAAACGACCATGAAAGATGATGTTTGATTTTCGATCACTAGGGGTTCCTGACGGGGCGGAGTACCAGAAGTCCTTTCAGGGGGTGGGGGAGGAACAGTGTGGGTAGGGAAATGGTGGGTGGGTGGTTTTTGGGGGAGGGGAGAAGAGTGAGTGGGGGAGAAGGGGTAAACGATGGGGGTGGGGTAGGGGAGAAAAGGGAGTGGGGAATGGAGGAAATGATGGGGTGGGTTTTCTGGCATTGAAACATAATTTTCTAGCGGTTTAAGACGGCCAGAAATATAATAATGGACACCTAAGAAAGAGAACGTGCCACATCAACACATGACACATGTCAATTGATGGGAGAGACTAATTGCAAAACTCGCTAATTTTACAGTGACAAAAAACATATTGAGACTTCATTTTCACACAACTCTTTAATCCTACACACCCTTTCTGTTTTCTATTCCCCAAAGTACCCTTTTATTCACTTCAGCCACAGAGTCCCGATCAAACCATGACAACCAATGTTAATAACCTTTGTTTCAAACTCACCCACAAAATCCCTATCATCCTCATCCATAATTCCAACAATCAACCTGTGAGGGAGAAATTAAAAAAAACCATGAATAGAAAAACCCTAAAAGAGAGAAAACAAATTAAGGGAGAGTAGAAAACTGGAAAAAAAAGACTGAACAGTCGCTCATCCACCACCTTATGCGCCGGAGATCGACATTCTGTAACCCTCCAATGAATGAGTGATCGTCGCACCTCCACTAGTATCGCTCTGCCACTGTCCTCGGTGGCCTCGCCGCTCGTTGCAACGATTCCTAGTTGCCCAGAACCCTCACCGTCGCGGCCCAGCCACTGTCCTCGCCTCCATCCAACGTTGTCGTCACGCTGTGGCGTCGCTTCAAACGACAGTCTTCCGTGTTACCCAGCCACCATGCTACTCCCTCCTTGTCGGAGAATGGTCAAACCCACTGTCATAGGGTCTGTCACCGTCAGGCCCCTGTTGCCTAGGTCAGAAGGAGGATGACGAAACAGGAAGGGGTTGAGTGGAGAGGAAGGCGGTAAAAAAGTGAAAAGAAGAGAAAGAGAAATGGGTTGTGCGGGGGGGAGAGGGAGTGGATAATTTTGGGATAAAGAAGTTAAAAAAAATAAGATTGAGTGTGTAGGATTAAATTGGGGTGCATAAAAATCTTCTCCCAAACATAATTTACTCTTTATAATTGATTATGCACATTTATATTTATATATTTAAATATTTAATATATGTGTAGGATCCGACCCGGCGCTAGTTCATAATCATACTCCATAGTTTTTCGGAAAGGAGAGAGCCCGCCCCGAAGCAAAAACGCCATTGTCATGGCGGCTTCACTCATTCGGTCGCTGTTGCTGAAGCAGAGGCGTTTCTTCAGCACCAGTGTCTCCTCCTCGAAATGGAAGGTGAAGCAGGTCACAACCTCCAACTTCCACGAATCATTGGACGAGTTAAAGACCCACATCTCCACCTCCGACTTCGTCGCCATATCGATGGAGAAGACAGGATCTTCCTCCGCGACTTCATGGCACCGTGTTCTGCCCTTTGACACCGCCGAAACCGCTTACTTCAAGGCCAGGCGCTCCGCCCAGCGCTTCCAGCTCCTCCAGTTCGCTGTCTGCCCGTTTTCCGTTATGGACTCCAACAACCTCATTGCTCACCCGTGAGCCCTGTCGCAACAACAATAACTCTTTTACTCGTTTTTTCTTCTTTAATTATTATTAGAAACTAGAAAGAGCTAAACGTAATCACTTGTTGGAAATGCTAGTCTACTCTTTCCTCTTTCTTTTTACCACATTCATTTTTGAAGATAATTGGCGGCACGCACATTAGTCATGAGAATGTAAAATTTAACCTAATTTTTAATGATCACAAATTTCAATTATATTAGTCATTAGACAGTGAAAAAGGGGAAATTTGTTGTTGTTAAGGATTAGAATGCTGTTATTTGCATTCTCGCCAAAATTTTCAGGAATGGAATTAGGATTTGTTTTTTTTTTTGTTTTCAAAATTGTATTTTGAAGATAAGGGGAAAAAATGAGGTTTTGGGTACGGTGCAGGTATAATTTCCTATTGTTTCCGAGAGATGAGCTGAAGATTGGGATGCCGGCATACAGTTTTTCATGCCAGACATCGTATCTGACGTCCATGGCTCGCCAGGGTTTTGATTTCAATGCTTGCATATACAATGGTGAGGTTTTGTTGCACCTCTTATGTTTTTGTTTGTGTTTTTAATGTGCCTGCTTTCTGAACGTATCATGAATTAACTATCTTAAAAGTACAAGCATTTGGATGGAAAACGTGAACATGAGTGATTTTTATATTCTATTTCTAACACACCACTCACACAAGAGTCCTTTGTTTTTGAAGTGTAGACAATTATAAACCTACCTACCTTGCACTAGAGGTATTATTAGGAGAATGGGGGCAGCAAGCCGGCAGCTATCAAACTCTAGTTGCTTGATAAGAGGTTTTGATACTATGTCATAAACTATTTAAAGTTTAGAGCCTGTTTGTTTACAATTGACTCTCCTCCAAATGTACATTTGGGTAAAAGTAACAACTAACTTCCATTTGTCAAACGTACGTTTGGAACCTCAAATGGTAAAACAAACAGGGCCTTAGTTGTTAGCCGAAAACACAATAATGAATTTTATTATATTTCTCTAAAGGTGGAGAATAGGATTGTTGAATTGCTTGAGGAAAATACCTCATTAGCTATATGTATATATACACACACACACATGTGTACATCCACTAATAAAGGAAATATAGGAAATACAATATGTACAAAATAAGGAAACATAGACCTGTTCAAAATAAGGAAATACAACTATACAAATCAGCACCTAATGCAGTTTTCTAGTTTCCCTAAATACAGTTTTCTAATTCCCTAAATAGGAGATATTCTCTAACACTCCCCCCAAGCTGGAGCATACATCATATGCTCCAAGCTTGCCACAAAGAAATTATATTCGAGGACCTCGAAGGGACTTTGTCAGAATGTATGCTAGTTGATCATTAGAGTTAACAAACTCAATGAGAACTTCTTGGAAAGAACCTTTTCCCTGATAAAGTGACAGTCAATCTCTATATGTTGGTTCTTTCATGAAAGACTGGGTTGGACGCAATGTGCAGTGCAGCTTGGTTATCACAATATAACTTCATCTGGTTAATGTTACCAAACTTCAACTCACTAGCAACTATTTTACCCAGATGAGTTCACGTAACCAATGCCATATCACGATATTCAACCTCAGCACTTGATCGAGCAACTACTTGTTGTTTCTTACTCTTCCAAGATATGAGGTTTCCACCTATAAGACACAATAACCTGAAGTGGAGCATCATCAAGGGAGAACCAGCCCAGTCTGCATCTGAATATCCAACAACATGAGTGTTTCCTTTGTCTTCATAAACCAACCCTTGACCAGGAGCATTTTTAACGTATCTCAGAATTCGAGTCACTCCATTCCAGTGATCAACACAAGGGGATTGCATGAATTGACTTACTACACTGACTGCAAAAGAGATATCTGGTCTGGTTATAGTAAGATAGTTTAGTTTCCCAATCCCAATACCTTTCTATACCTACCAGGATCTTGATAGAGCTCCCCCTGATCTGGTAACAACTTGCTATTTGGATCCATGGGAGTGTCAACAGACTTACAATTTATCATTCATGTTTCCTCCATATATCTAAAGCATACTTCCTTTGTGAAATTGTAATACCACTCCTAGACTGAGCAACCTCCAAACCAAGAAAGTACTTTAGTTTACCCAAATCTTTGGTTTAAAAATGATGAAACAAATGTTTCTTTAACCGAGATACTCCCTATGATCATCACCTGTAATAATTTATCATCCACGTAAACCACTAGATAAATACACTGACCAACTGAATTATGTTGATAAAAACTGAATGATCAACTTCACTACGAGTCATACCAAACCTTTGTACCACTGTGCTAAACTTCTCGAACCAAGCTCGGAGAGACTGTTTCAAGCCATAAAGAGATCTCTTCAACTTACACACCCGCAGACCCCCTGAGCAACAAACCCAAGTGATTGCTCCATATAGATTTCTTCTTCAAGGTCCCCATGAAGAAATGCATTCTTGATATCAGTTGAAGTAACGACCAATGTCAAATGACTGCCATGGCAAGAAGGAGCCGAACCGAAGCCATCTTAGCTACGGGAGAGAATGTGTCACTATAATCAAGGCCATATGTTTGAGTGTATCCCTTAGCAACCAAGCGAGCTTTAAGACGATCAATATAGCCATTTTAATCAACTTTCACAGCATATACCCATCTACATCTACAACTTTCTTCCCTGAAGGAAGGTGTGAACGAGATCCCATGTGCCACTATGCTCAAGAGCAATCATTTCATCAATCATAGCATGTGATAGGGTCCAAATAGAGAAAAGCCCACTTGAACCTTTGGTCCATTCAAATACTGTAGCACCAAGGATGTGGAAAGTATACGTGAGGAAAGAAAGAGAGTTAGTGCTACTGATGCTGAGTTGGCAGGGACAAAGGATAGTTAGTAGGAGGGGAGAATTGCGTTTTGGTTACATAGAGGGGTATGGTGAGAGAAGGAGGGCATTCTGTTTTTTCTGGCATGTTTGTTATGGGGAGTCCATATGGATCTCTAGGAGCCTAGCTCTGGTGGTAGTAGAAGAATCCTCCTTCTGTATTTCATCTTTTTCTATCAATAATACTGATTCCCCATTGTTTCTTTTTCTTAAATTCTGTTGTTATTTCTGTTATTACTGTGAGGAACGTATCCTCCATCCCGAATGAGAAAGTGCCTCACTATCACTCTTACGAATAGGAACAGGGGACAAAGAAGATACAATAATATGATGGTGATAAACAATGAAAACTCATAAAGTTGTAAATGGGGTGAGGATTTCGAGTGGCAGGTTCGTGATAGGAGAAGCCGTTGGAGTTGGACATGAATCACTAGGACTTTCAATTATGTCTTCTGTTGGTGGAAGAATTTGTTGTGTTCTTCGTTGATATGTGATGGAGGGTGTTGTAAAGGATTTGACTGAGTCTTCCAGGCTAGACAGTTGAAGAACTAGGAGACGAAACCTGCAAAGGAGACAGAGGCGGACCAAAATAGGGAATCGGTAATACATCAGAGATTGTATTAGACTCAACAGAAGAGGTGAAGTATGGTGTTTCTTCAAAGAACGTTACATCTGCAGAAATATATCAACGATGGGAGGAAGGACAATGACATCGATATCCTTTTTGTAGTCTGGAATAGCCTACAAAGACACATTTGATAGTACGAGGAGAATGTATCTGTACCAGGAGAGAGGTTATGAACAAAACAAGTACAACCAAACACACGAGGAGGGACAACATAGAGAGACTTTGTAGGAAATAATCATTGTGAGGTACCTGGTTATTAATAATAATAATAACAGAAGAAGACATACGATTAATGAGATAACAAGCTGTTAAAACAACATCCCCCCAAAAATGAGATGACGATTTTTCTTTCGCCACACCATTTTGTTGAGGTGTGTGGGAACATGTAGACTGATGTAGAATACCATGAGATGACATAAACGATGAAAATTCACGAGAGAAATATTCTTTGGCATTGTCACTTCTTAAGATCTTAATTGATTTACCAAATTGATTTGTATTTCAAATAGAATGACTTGAATATAGAAAATAATTCAGACCGTTCTTTCATTAGAAATAACCAAGTAAACCTAGAAAATTCATCTATAAAGGTGACAAAATACCTAAATCCTAATGAATTAGAGACACGACTTGGACCCCATATATCAGAATGAATAACAACAAAATGTTCTATTTGATTTGAACCTGAGTAGGAAAGGAAGAACGAACATGCTTCCCGAGTTGACATGACTCACAATTAGAGACTTCAATTTTACAAGACATGGAACCATTAGTTGAAGTTTTGCAGACGGGATGACTTAGACATTGATGAAGAAGGTGGGGAGACTCAGTAGGAGCACATACTGTTGGAGACGTGGTCTTCAAATAGCAGTCCTTGTGATTCACGTCCTACGCCAATTGTCTTCGCCGTACCGCGATCCTGAATAATGAAAGAGTCAGAATCAAAGGTGACTGAGCAATTAAGTGAATGAGTGAGCTGACTCAAGGAAATCAAATTAAATGGACATCCAGGCATAAATAGGACAGATTTTAATGAGATAGATTCAGTGGGGAGAAACATGACTAATGCCTTGGACAGGTTCTTTAGAACCGTTAGCAAGAGTAATAGAGCGAGAAATCTCAAGTAAAGGAGAAGAAAATAGTGACCGATTACTAGACACATGGTTGGAAGCATCAGAATCAATAATCCAAGATGTCGGATTATGACTGGTATGAGATATACAAGCCGTAGGATTACCGGTATGAGCAATTGTAGTTGTGGCTAACTGATCCTGTTTGGCTGCCTTCCACTGCATAGTGCATATACTCTCGAATTTCAGCTTCGGAACAAGACATAGGTTGCTTTCCGGTCACAACTTCATATCGCCTCCCATCCTCTCGTATAGGCATAGATTGAGTAAGGTTGACCATTTTTTTTTAGGAAAACCATGAATAGAATAGCAACCGCGAAGAAGACCGACGGACAGAGTGCTGACTTTTAGGGTATTTGACCCCCAAAACGGACAGAGGAGGCGCCGACGAACCTTACGAGACTTGCGGCGAAGCAAACAGTGGCCTGGAAGGGGGCGCATGGCTTACACGTGCCTACAGGAGCAGCGGACGGTGGTGGCGCGTGAGGAAGCGGACGACGGCGACATTTTGGGGAATCAACAGATCGGGATCTTCTGTGTCTATTGCTGACGTAACGTGGCTGGACGGTGACTGTTTGGTGGCCGGACGGTGCTGGATGATGGACGGTTTCTGGACGGTGGTTGAACAGTGGCTGGTGGCCAGATGGTGGTTGGACGTCAGGACTACTAGAGAGGGATTGCGGACAACGGACAAGGATTCAAATTTTATCAGGCCCACGGAAGTGAGCTCTTGATACCATATAAAGGTGGATAATAGGATTGTTGAATTGCTTGAGGAAAATTACTCAGCAGCTGAATAATATATATACTTAGCAGCTGAATTGGTGTGTGTGTGTGTGTGTTACTTTTATATTTCCTGAGAAAAAAAACAAAATTGAAATCTTTGTTCATGTGTTTTCTTTTGTTGCTTGTGTCAAGTATGTATACTTTTGAGAAAGGAGCTGTTTGTGACTTTGTGCGAGGACTGTGTTGGTGCTATCTTATGTTGTGTTAGTATCCATGCTCCTTAAGTTGATTATGTGAGTCAGTAAAAACTATATTGGAATTCTTTTGTCTTTTCTAGTACAAGTGAGTCAGTAAAGACTAAATTGGAATTCTTTTGTCTCTTGAAAAAAAAGAAGAAAAGGGTTACCATTGTATCAATTTCTTATCTTTTTTCTCCCTAAATACAAATTAGGGATTTAGTATTTGTTAGTCAATCGAACAACGGATAATTTCCTTAACTGCATACTAGAATGTCTTAGAACTGTTAAATTTGTAAATACGGCAAGCTTGCGCTATGCTATCTGTGACTTATATTGATATCCTAATATGATGCTTTCAATTTGTGGGACAGGCATATCATATCTATCCAGAGCACAGGAGGAAGTATCTAAAATTCGTCTTGGAACTGCTTCCCCATCTCTTCGTTTAATGAAATCTTCTTCACCCCCTACTATTGCTGATACAATTTTTGTTGAAAGGATTAAATCACGGATTAAACATTGGAGAAAGACATGTCAAAGCTCTATCTCAAACACAAACAACGATGGTAAGAAAATATTGAGCAGATTCTTTGTATAATAGCCTTTTTCTTGGTCCTAATTTTTTTCTTTAACTCATTTTTTGCAGAAGAACTTATCAACTCCCTTAGGAATATTGTCTTGGGTACTGAACAGTTTAGATCAAGACCTGTTTGACTATAGATGTTTGCAGTGAGCGTCAAGTGAAGCTAATTGCGGAGGTATAATGAACTAATTAAGTCTTAATTATTCTAGTTTGAATGCTACAAACCTTGATCACCTCACTATTGGTATAGCTGAATGAATCATTTTCCTTCTTTCTTTTGTACTCTGGCTGTATGTATGTAGATGTTGGTAAACTTCTCAGATGACCTTCTTCCTTTGCAAATCCCTGTAAAAAGTGGGGGTGGGTCCACCCAGGCCATACGTGTTGTTTTGGCAATTCAAAGAAGATAAGGATTTGTTTGGAGGGTAATGAGAAACTTTTGCTCTTTGCTTGCTTCTCATAAGGGTTTTCTTTGAAAAAGATCATGGTTTTACACTGCAGAGAGAGCTTCAAAGATTTGAAGAGGAGGAGAACAAGAAATTTCGCGGATTTCGAGAGGTGATCGATTTGATTTCTGCTTCACAGAAACCTGTTATCTCCCACAATTGCCTTAATGGTGTATCTCTTGAGTGAATTTCTCAACTTAGTTCAAGTATATTGACCTGGTCCACTTCTTTCTTTATTAATCTTTTATTGTTTATGTAGATTGTACTCTTATTCATTCAAAATTCATTGCGCCACTTCCACCAGAAGTAGATGAATTTGTGAGCTCCTTGTGCTCAGTTTTCCCCAAAGTACTTGACGTGAGTTACTGGATGAAGAAAATTGGAACTATGAGAAAAGTAACCAACATACCTAGTGCTGTATCCTACTTGAATAATCATTTCTTTGCACCTGTCAATATGGAAATTCCTGACCAAGGTCAGTCATCTATTTCTTGATGTCTACTACCTTTTAGTCTCACATGCAAAGTACAAAAGCATGCTTTTTAGATGGTTTCATCCATTTGATCTTTTTAATTTTGTGGAAAGCTTCATGACTTTACAACTTGCATGCTAGTTTGTCAATACTTAGAGACATGCCATGTTTTATTTATATTCCTTTTAGAAATTACTTAAACAAAAAAAAAGTTTGTTTGACTCTTAATCTTCTTTCTTTTCATTTTTTGATTTATACAGCTACAATAAATAAGGCAAGATTCATGGACTAAATGCATTAAGGCTATGCTATTTATTATGAAGCTCTGCTCTATATTGAAATTCACCGAATGTTGCTGAATCTGGCAATAAGCATTTAGCCCCTGAGCTTGAAGACTTCACCAATGTATTCCCACCATGCTCAACCAACATCGAAGAATCATTCAATGGGGATGTTGGTGTGTGGACCAATGATACAAGAAAAGTCAATTGTGAACATTTGGTTTTCTTATGGGGATTCAAACTTGGTATGACAGCTGGCATGTTAATGAGTGTACTTCGTGAATCCCATGATATCTTTTCAGGAGAGTTTGATGTCAAATTGGTGGACAAGAGTTGTGCCATTGTTGTTTTCTGGCAACCCGGGTTATCAAAAGATTTTCTAGATGTAATGAATAGTGAGGAAATTAGCGGAGGCTTAAAGGAGTTAGTATCAGATGGCCTGAGGGTAACTTGTTATGAGACCTACAGGACATTGTGTAGACTAGGTTTGTGGGAGATGGATGATCTTGGAGAGTCCTTAGAAAGAACCTTGGATAGATCTCACTGTGATGTAGAGATTAGTTATGAGAAGAAATCTTCCGAGATTCATTGGTACAATGACAATGTAATTAACTTAGATGATCTTTAATGTTTCATTAACTTATTCTTTGAAGCCAGTTGCGTCATTCACTGATTGCTAGGAACAGGGCATTTTCTTTTATGTGATGCTGAACTTCAAAATTCACAAAAGAAATATGTGTGTGTACACACATGCTGAGTGTTTAGTGATGCATTATGATTTTTAGCTGTTCTAAGCATTGAAATTTTTGGTTTAGGTATGAGCCCATAGTATCTTAACCTCATTTTATTAATAAAAAATTAGAAGAGTAAAGGCTAAATATTTTTTGGGAAAAATATGTTTTTTGTCCCTATAGTTTCGGTTAACTTTAGTCTTCGTTCTGCACTTTAAATCCTGTGTTTTTTTTGTCCTTAACTCTCTAAACCCCCAAACCATGGTCCCTGTCCGTCAGTGATATCTGTTAACTTGATGAGCTAGCTAACAAAAGTTACATGTCAGCCTCAATAGTGAGTCTCAAATAACTGATTGATCATCTAATTAATTTTTTATTAATTTTAATTATTAAAATAACCCTGATTACTAAATTAAAGTTTTCACCTGAGCAATTTTACTCGATAAAAATTGAATTTTATAATTATGACTATTTTAATAATTAAAAAAATTAATAAAAAAAGATTAATTAGATGAGTCAACTATTTATGGCCCACCATTGAGGCCAACATGTAACTTTTGTTACCCAACTCATTAGGTTAACAGATCTTACTAATGGTTAGGGACCATGGATTGGAGGTTTAGAAAGTTTAGGGACAAAAACAAAGGATTTAAAATACAAGGACGAAAATCAAAGTTGACCGAAACTATAGGGACGAAAAGCATATTTTTCCCATATTTTTTTAATCCTTGAAAATATGATATTTTTACAATTAATTCTTATACAAGTACTTCTGAGTGAAGGAAAAAAATATCACTTTTGTTAAATGTAGGATTATTGCCATACCAAGTTCTAATGATTACGAGGACTTTTTTGGGGTAATTTTAACTATTAAGGGCTCCGTTGGTGGACAGGATAAGAGACATGATATGGTAACTTTATCTCATCCTATCACTTATCATGTGTTTGTTGCATTAATATGATATGATAACTCTATCATGTGGCTTATCTTAATCTTTCTTTCTAATGTAAATCTTATCATAAGGGGAGAGCTGGGTTAGGGAGTGATAGGATAGGATAAGAATTTTTCCTTGCTCATTTGTCCTCTCATTTCTGCTCCTCCCTCTCTATCTCTTCTCCTCCCCTCTCTCTCCTCTCTCTCCTCTCTCACTCACTCTGTCTCTCGTCTCTTCTCTCTCCTCTACTCCACTCATTATCTCCCCTCTCTCCTCTTTTTATGATAAATTTTATATTTATTTTAGTAATTTTATTCCTTTTTATTAATTTAAATCTTTTTTCATAAATGAATAAAATTTTATTCATGTATGCTTAGTGAAAAGTTAAAAAATTAAAATTTAATTTAATTATATAATAAGGATAATTTTTTCATATCAATCTTTTTCATATCTTAAATCCACATCAGCTGTCTATTTCCAAACGTATGATAAGATAAAATAATGTTATCCGTCTCTTATCTTGGTGTGCATCAAACATAAGATATGATAGCTTATCATGTTCTTATCCTATCATGTTTCTATCCAACTCTTCTATCTTATTCTATCACATCTTATCGGCCAAATGGGTCCTAAAGCAATATGCTCAAGAGTTGCAAAAGAGTTGCACAAACAAGTCTAGCACCCTTGGTATTGTTAGAGATATATTCCTATTTCTCAGCATATTTGTAAGCTCATTATGTTGGGTCTAAAAATGGCAATGGGTGGGGTGACAATGGGTAATGTTTTTTTCCATATCCATCCCATTTTTATTACTCCCCTCCGGTCATATTTATAAGAATTTTTAGAAGGTGGACCTTGGTCATTTCATAAGAACTTTTTCAGATTGTCCCATGCATTAATTATTATTTGACAAAAATACCCCATTAGTGGAGGTAGGTGAGTAATTAATTAGTCGAGAGAGTATGACACAATTGAAGTAGTTAATAGAAAGAGAAAGATAATGGGTCTCAATAAATTCAAGGGTAGTTAGTAAATATGATACACATTCATGACAAATTTATTGTAATCAACTAAATTAATCAACTTCCTTAATCCATGTGAAGTAGTTAAAAGGTAGGACCAGAGGGAGTAGCATATATCATACAAACAAAAGATATTTATTGATATTTAAAAATTTAAAAAATCATAAAAAGAAAATAAAAAATAAATTTAATATTATATTATATAGCTTTTTTTAACAATTTAACAATTTTATTAAATTTAAACATTACATATTATATAGAATAGTTTTTTAATTATTAACAGGGCCAGAGGCCCAAGATAACAACAACAACTAACTACTAGCTACTAAACGGGGAAAACAAACCCCCATACAATCCTCTTTAAGGAAAGACCATAAAGAACTAGGAACCATGTAACGTCCTAATTTCTTAATTCAAGAATATGTCCATTAGAGGCACTACTCCCGAATTTATGAAATTATTTCGCGCCATTATCAATATCGATAAACAACGAAACAACATATATCTTGCTTAAATAAATCCGTTTACATAAGCGGAAATCATCCATACATAACCCGAGAATTGCAGTTTAAAAAAATACTATAATTTTTCACATCAAATACCATTCTACAACTATATACAAATACTCAAAAAGCCATCTAAGGTGAGTGTCACATCTGCCCGGAGGACCAGTCTATCGTTGAGCCTCCAAGCCGTCCGACTTTGCTTTAAATTAAAACATCCTACACATCTAAAATAAAATCCACAACGTGTAGTGAGACTTACGTACCATGAATGTGATCATGTATGCAGTGTAGGGAATCAGGAAAATGAGAATGCAACAATACATACATACATACATACATACACACACACACACACACACACACATCAGGCATCTAGTCATGTGTATCATACCAAGTAAAACAATCAAAATCTCCCCGCAAGGAGCAATCAAGTGTGTACCCACACCCAGGTGTCTTTTCACTGTTACGTCTTTGAGCGCTCGGCGGCTCGGCCATGTGACCAAGGACCGTCGTCCAGGCTACTCTCTTAAGTTTTTTATTAAACAAAGATTATATGCATTGTGGTCCCTTTTTAATTAAGGATCCCCGTTTACCCCTTGGCTGGGAGTAAATGTGATTACCTCGTTCCTTTTATACCTCTTTGGTCCGAAGACCCTTCTTTGGTCCGGAGACCCCCTCTTTGGTTCGAAGACCCTTCTTTGGTCCGGAGACCCCTCTTTGGTCCGAAGACCCATGGAATTCCTCTTGGCCAAAGGCAAATGAAAACATTTATACACTGAATAGGGTTTTTAAACGTGAGAACACAGTTCATGACATGTATACATGCTACATATGTTAAATGATCATTCCATGACATTCAATACTTCTTAATCAATACAACCATAAAAAACCTAACCTCCATAACCTAAGGTTAAGCCACTACTCAAGCAATCAAAAGCAAATACACACATGAATCATAGATTAACCTCAATCAAACAAGCAAGCAAAGTAGGAAGGGGAAAGGAGAATATGGATCAATAGGGAACTTCACACATGATGGAAAGTGAGTGGGTGAACCACACTCACCTTAAGGAGCAATAATGGAGGTGTAGAGGGTGATGAGACAAGCTCCTTGGGTCTCCTTCTTTCTAAAATCTTCGGTTCCAAGCCTTCTCTTACTCTTCTCTTCGAGCTCTCCTTCTAGGGCACAAAAGGGGTGAAGGGAGAGTGTTTTTATTTAAAGTCAAAATGACCCCGAATCTGAACTTAAAAATGAAGTCTGCGCGTTCTCGCTCAAGCGAGACATTCATTTTTACAATTTTGCTGTATAATTCGCTCAGCGAGATATTCTCGCTTGAGCGAGAATGCTGAAACTCTAAAACTTGGTTTTTTATCCTAAGTCTTTTCTCTTATTTCTTATTTACTCTTTTCTTATTGTCTTTCTTAAAAATCATTACCCTAACCTCTCTTAAGATTCAATTAGTCTTAATTATCGGAATGTTACAATTTTCATATTTTTAAATTAATATTTATAAATATATAAATGAAAAATATAAAACAAACCTATGCAACGTTTAAGCATTATTTATATATATATATATATATAATATAGTAATTACAACAAATAGTGGTTGGTCACATGAAAGTGGACTGTGATCCGACGAACTTTACCTACAAAGTCAAGGGTTCAAACCATGGAGTTGTCACTCTATGATAGGGTTTTACCTAACTACTACTCGGGTCCAAAGGTTAAACCCACAACTATGTCTGTGAGAAATTTTCGGTCTCAAAGAAAAAATGGTAAAATTGACCTTGACAAAATTAAATGTATGAAATGCTACAATAAATAATTCATACAATTCATTTACCATGTATAATAATTGTTCCTATTAAACATTAATGTAAAATTGACTTGAAGAAAAATATTAAATGTATTAATTATATGAAGTGCTAATAAATAGCTATAAAGTACATGTAATGTCACCATCTTTTACTATTAAATATTATGTAATATATTAAATGTAAATTTGACTTGCACAAAGCATTCAATTTTAAACTTATTAAATATAATGTATTATATTAAATATCATTTTCACTATCAATGATTTTATTCTTCTTTTTTTCGTCAAAAAAATGATTTATTCTTTTTCTTTTCTACTACTTTTAATGTAATATATTAAATGTAAAATTGACTTGCACAAGGCTATTCAATTTTTATACTTATTAAATATAATGTAATATATTAAAAATTTATTTCAACTTCATCAATGGTATTCTTCTTCTTCTTTTCTACTATATTTTATACCCACATATGTTGTGAATCAAAAAAGATAAAACTTTATCAAGCTAGCAGATGGCAAACATGGTGGTCTTACTTCTCTCTTATTCACATTTCCCTGAGCTTTATTTTGACACAATCAGCACCTGAAGGGTCTCTATTACTAAGGTTCCAGGCTTCAACGGGCACTCTATACCTCTAACCCTATGCTGGGTATGCAATTTCCTATCCAATTTAATTGTGATTCCTACTACAATATATCTCGATTATCTCAATACAGAGCCTAGCCTTCTTTTTTTTTTTTACATTATTTTGTTATGCTTCAAGAACAATTTACCTTCCAAGCTTGGACGCTTGATATGGTCTCTAACAAATTCCAGGCTTCTAATTCTTCTTTTATGTTTTTGTCATGCTTTAGTGCACTTTACCTTAAAGATATTATGTAAGTGTACTGTATCTAATTATTTTCTAAAATTAATATATTTTTCATCCCTATAAAATTGGTAAATTTTATTTTAGTCATTGTTTAAATATATTTGTATTTAGCCCCTAATTTAACAAAAATGGGTTTTTAATCCCTCATCATGACTAAAGCAGTGTTTTTTTTAAAAAAAAATTAACAACTAAAAACAAATAAAATTTCAACAGGGACCACAATAAAATTTATTAGTAATTTTTTTGGGAACAAAATATTCTTAACCCTATTATCTTTTGTGAAATTTATGCACTAGTTTCATATAGAGTCTCTAAACAATTTATCCTCTTTCGGTTCTACTTTGTTTTGTATTTATCTTTTTATAACTACACATTAACCGGTGCAAGAATATTGCAAAATGTCAATTCATTCACTTGGTTTTGGGACATTGAAGGTATGTGACAGTGGATGAAAAACATGGAAGGAACTTGTATTACTATTTTGTTGTATCAGAAGGTAAACCATCTAAGGACCCAGTGGTTCTATGGCTCGGGGACCGGGGTGCTCTAGCTTCTATGGCTTTTGTATATGAGCATGAGGGTAACTAATAAATTTTTACTTAGCCATTTTCATTTGATACATTTTAGGATGAGCTAAAAGAATTGTAACAACAATTAACGGTTTGTGAATTGTGATTGCTCACAAATAATTAATTTATGGGTTATCGGATTTTTTCTCCATAATTCAAATTTAAAATTTGATGACTTGGTCTACCCATTAGACTTATATGTAGATAGGCAGAGTACTATTCTAACCATTCATCAATAACACAGAGTATATTGTTGCTTGTGTTTCTTGACTCGTGTTTTCCTTAATTCTTCAAGAATGGCATGACTTGTTTAGTTTCATTTAATCTTATTTATACATCATGTGTCATGTCATGTGTTTTCAGGTCCTTTTAATATATAAAACCAAAGAATAAGGAACCATGCCTACATTGCCAACTCAATCCATACAGTTGGTCAAGGTATTGGACCTACAAACTCAATCCATTCATAATTTTGAGCTATAAGTATTTGTGTAGCTCTATAAGAGCCGGTAAAATGAGCTAGTCTGATTGGATCGACCCGTAAGATAAAAGCCTGGAAAAATTTAAGATTTGATAATTATTTTAGAAGTTCGAATAACACCTGAACTTTTAGCACACCTCGATAAAGTCTGCTTCCGACAAAAAAAACCAGATTACCAAAAAAATGTAGAGTCGGTCAACTT